>CM060447.1:210473492-211055992 GCA_030545235.1 Helianthus tuberosus
TTTGGAACAAGAGCCCTCGCGTGGCGCGAGGGACCCCGTCGCGTGGCGCGACGGGGGTGTTTTCGCAGCAGAACTGGCAGATGCCAGTTATCAGGTCTGATCTCTTTTGATTCCAGCTGTATGCGACTCCAGAGCCTCACCAATGAACTTTCATGCATCTAGGGGCACTTGGACACTTCTCACAACATCCCTAGACCTCTGTGGCAGCTCCAAACCAGATCAAAGTTGTGTTAAAAGGGACTTGAAGTTGCAAACTATGAACACTTACACTTTCAAAAATTCACAAGACAACTTCTGGAGCTCTCTGGACGTCAAGACATCTTCCTAGTGATCTCTAAGCTTTATTAGGACTCTTGTAAGTGTTCATAACCTTCTCAAATCCGTTCTAGCTTAGTTTATTAACCGAAAGTCAATCCATCGTAAATTTAGTTTGACTTTGTGAATAAACGAAATGTGCTCAGTCTTTTCTCAAATTGAAAGTACCTACAAGTTGGTATTTATGTGGGTAACAAACCCTCAAAAGGGTATTTTCAGATTACCACTCTAAGTATGTTAATTGTCGAGTCAAAGCTTGTTTCAAAAAGTCAACAGAATGTGTTTTTGCAAATTTAAGCATGATTAGCAATGTAGGGTACATGCAACCTGTTTGATCATTAAAATAACTTGATAATTAATGTAAGAACATGTCCCAACATGTTCATCTCGACAATTTTCAGTTTAAACCCGAATCGGAACCGAAAGTCGCATAAATTGACTTTTTCTTTAACTTTCAGTTCTGATCCGTTCATGCATGTTTGAGATCTGCCTTAGAGAATATTTTGGACCTATTTTCATATAAGTTCAACTCTCTGAGATTTTACAACTTGGTTCAATACTTATCCGGTCCATATGCATGTTTCCGATTAATGCTTAAAAGTTGACTATTATGCCCTTTTTACTATAAAATGTGATTTTTGAAAAAGTGAAAGAGTAGAAACATTTGATACTGGTTTATAAACTTGCACCTAAAATTTGATATCAGTTTGAGGTCTAGATTAAGAGTTATGCTCAATATCGTAATTTGAAAGCTTTATGTTACTTAAACGGCGTAATTAGCATATAACCTATTTAAACCCACTTTTTGATACCAAAATTTTTACCCACTGATGTTATATAATATTTTGGGATTTTTAAAGATTTTTTATTTAATTTTTGGCTGATCATATCATAGGTCTCTAAGTTTAATTCGGTAAATACCGATTTTGCCCTTTAAGCCATAAAATGAGTTTTACAAATCCTTTTGACTCCAAACCTTTTTCT
This sequence comes from Helianthus tuberosus, assembly GCA_030545235.1. Taxonomy (NCBI): domain Eukaryota; kingdom Viridiplantae; phylum Streptophyta; class Magnoliopsida; order Asterales; family Asteraceae; genus Helianthus; species Helianthus tuberosus. The sequence continues at coordinate 210,474,792 of CM060447.1, forward strand.
ACTGATTTCATTTGTTAAATAAAATATTTTGAGCATCCTGGAAATATAAAAATATCAGCTTTCTTTTAAAAACCCAGAAACGGCTCTAAATCGCCTTTTTAATCGTTTTTAACGCATAGTATGTACTATAACCATATTAAACATATAAGATTGATACCTACTGATGTTCTTAGCATATTTCTATAAAATAACAGTAAGTACAAGTTTATAAACTCAGGTTTCCAATTTTGACATTTTTAGCCCTTGCAAAATTACCAAAATACCCCTAAGGTGCATAGTTTTGGTTTTAAATGATAAGTTTCACATATGGATCATACCCTACTGTTATAACATGTTAAATTAAGTATACTTACTGTATAAATCAGACCCGTAACTCAGATTTACAAATAAACTCTTTTATAATCTTTTAAATGACCAAAATGCCCTTATGAGGCTTAATTTGTGTTTAAATCCGTTTTGGGCATAATAGAAAATAACTTACTGATATTATAACATATTTAGAGCATATTATCTCAGGGAACTTGCATATGACTCTTACGGTTACCCGTAACGCTCTTTTCCGCGTTCGGTTCGGTTTATGTAACTAGTTTGCATAAATTGACCGAGACGGGTCAAACATTATCATTTTTGTCTCAAAATCCAGAATGTATTTAGTATACCCATATTATACAAGTATTCAAACTTGTCGGGTCTAAATCACATTCTATCCGGTCTTCGCTTAATCGTGCGTTTGAACCGTATCGTCCTTTAAACTAGCCGGTCTAAGCTCAAGCTTAAATGAAGACCCGTTAGAAATCTAATAGGTTATTATAAACCTTCGTTCCAGATTAGGAGCACCGGTAAAAGCTACCTTCACTTGCTTGTTGTGATTTATACTTTACTCAGGTAAATACTTTTAACTTATTTTCCCTATACGGGCTTGGGTTACGGTATATAGAATACCGCTTGATCGAGCATCAAATCTTACATCTTTGAATGGTTAATTGAATAATTTGATCGGCTCGTTTAAACAGTCTTGTTCACTTAAATCCTTTGGGGGGTTAATGACCATGTCCCGGATATCCTTGGCATCATCTTACGAGATGGCCACGACCGAGCACGGGGTGTAGGCGTACACCTGTCAGTGAATAACTCAATAATGTGGAGGGTCTATTGATCTTTAACCCGGACAAGATCCGGGCTACTGAACGCACAAGTAACATGTAATTCGTTCACAAGATTATAATAATAAATAATTATCCCAAGTTATAAAAATGTTTTGTGCCACGTGCATTCAAATCAATTTTCAACTCTTTTCAAAATGAGTTAGTTAAATTGTATTTACCAGTGTAAACTGACGTATTTTTCCCAAAAGGTTAAGTGCAGGTACTACACGTAATAGGCTGGCTGTCTTCTAGAGCGTCCACAATAAGTCTCGCAAGCTTGGACGACAACAAACTGTTGAACAATATCTTATTTTATTTTGATCCGCCTGTGGATCCGTTTCGACTATTAGTGATATTTAATATTACACTTTATTAAAGTTGAAATGAATCTATCTTTGCTTCCGCTGTGCATTTATATATTGTGTTGTTTGTCTATGATGATACCAACTACGTCACGATACTCCCCACCGGGCCCACCGGTGACACGTGGAAAATAGGGGTGTGACAGGTTGGTATCAGAGCCAACTCTGAGTGAATTAAACACTAGTCTTTTGTGTTTAATCTCAGTTACACAATTGCACAATCCTCGATTCTCGAGTCTAGACAAAGAACTTAGGAAATTTCCAAAATTTTGATTTATTTTCTAACTTGGTCTTATATATATTTTTGTTGTATCACTTGTTGTTTTTGACAGGATCACAAGAATGCCGCCACGTATGAGAGGTAGAGGCCGAGGACAAGGAGCACATGTAGCCCCAAACGACCACGAGGCCGGACCGTCACACCGGCGAACACCTTCGGATCCTCACAACACAGATGCTCAAGATCTTTGGAGGTCTCTTACCGAACCTGCTAGGCGCTCAGTCTCACTGAGTATCTCTCCGTCTATCCCACACTCCTTTGGGCCTCATTCGGAGAATGAGCCCCACAACTCTCAACAGTCCTACATTCCCCTATTAGGACACAATTCACCCTTTAACCATCCATCACCCGTCTTCCAGGGTCAGTTCAACCCTGACGACTACTTAGGAGCAGCAGTGGGTTTTAACCCACTTGGACCAGACGACCACTTTTCTGGTGGCAACCCAATGGACATCGATGAGGATACTGATCCTGCAATGCCACCCTCCGGAACACCGAATCATCCCATTGAGATTTCAGATGGGTCACCGTTTATGGGATCACCTTACAATGGTCCCGATAGCTTTGAGGAGAACTTCAAGCAGTACGACTGGGTGTTTACCCCCAGTTATCATAACTCTCCCCTGCACCAGCCACATCACTCTCCCTTGTACCAGCTTCAACCCAACTCTCCCCTGCATCAGCTACAACAGCAGCAGCAGAATCCTTCTGAAGATTCTCGACTTGTCGCGGTCACTCCGCCGCCACCACCGCCTCAGCTTCAACCTCCCTCGCCTCCGAGGCGAAGGAGAACGACAGCGCGAATATCCGCACGAGGGGGAATACGCATCAGCACCCCTCCACATTCAGGTGGCAGCCGGTACTCGCCTGTTCACGAAGAAACAGAGATGGGTGAATCCTCACACCCCGTCTCTGAAGTAGCCTCTGCGCCAGTCGCGCCACAGCCACCATTGGGTTTTGGAGACCCAATCCCCACTTACACTGGTGCTGCAGCATTCAACCCCTTCGAGCAGCAGATTCACACGGGGTACAACTTTACGGAGGATCCCTATTGGATAGCAGCAAACTCCAACACGTTCCATCAAGAAGGTCCCTACGGAGGTCCCTGGGCTATGGGACCCTCGACCTATGGGTACCCATCATATGGGTATCGGCAGTCACAGCCTCCTCAACCTCCGTATTATCAACCGCCGCCTCCTCAACCTCAGCATTACCAACAACCACCCCAGGCACCGGCGATGTCACCGCCCCAGATGCAAGAAATCCTTCATGAGATACAAGAGGTGCGTCAAGAGATGCGGCATGAGTTGCAGCATGATCGGAGGCGTAACCGGGGGATGTTTAAGAAGATGGTGGATCTAATTAAGGGTAAAAGCAAGAAGGGTCACTGAATCCTTTGTTTGTTGGTTATCTTAGTGTGGTACTCATGTCCCTGCGTGGACATTTATTTATTTCTGTACTCTACCCCTGCGTGGGTATTTCTTTCTGTTCTGCCCCTGCGTGGGCATATCTTTTTACTTGACCCCTGCGTGGGTTTGTTTGTTTTGTTATTTGGCTCCTGCGTGGGCATGTTGTTTATGTAAAAGACCCGTTTAGGGCAAAATCGTACTGATTTAATTTTTATTTTGAATGGTTAATTTAAGATTTTCATTTTAAATTATGTGCATAAACATAGTATATAAATAAATGAAAAATAACATTTATTATTTTGATTTACCATTTTAATAAAATAATAAGGATCTTAAAAGGTAAAACCTAGCTGTTATGTTGTCATAAATCTAGCCAAAATGGTAGAACCTGTTTAAAAAGATTCAAATCTCTGTTAACATCTGTAAACATGTTAACATTCTTGGCTAGTGTGATCCGTAAAATCACACACGCCACCCTTTTAATAAAGTATTCAAGTTTAATATATCTATATATATTTGGTTGTGACATAATGCCTACGGGTTATAATTAATGTCACATAAAACAAAAAGGCAGCTGTAGTTTATAAACTCCCTGCCAAGAAAAGGATTGATTTGTCTTATTTATTCAAACTTTAATCCTATAAGATCTAAATTTGCAATTTAGAAATTTGTCTACGTGACTAGGCTTATTATGCCAAAATTATATTTCATTCTAAAAAGATTATTAGTAAATATCCTGAATGAAATTATTAAATTAACTAATATGGCTTTTATTTACCATGGTTAATAGATCGTCAAGAACGATAATACTGTTTAGACTTCTAAATAGACCTTGTCCTTATTTTTATGTAGCAATTTAGACTACATGGCTAAGTCTGAAGAGTTAAACAGTCGTCCAGCAGAAAACCCTGATAATACTAAAATATTGGTAACGGGTGCGGAGTTGAAAGCATTAGTGAATGATGCAGTTATCGAAGCGCTAAATAGACAGTATAGTGAATCGAGCGGGACCGGGAGTAGGACCCGATCTGCGCCACATTCTAAGCCGAAAGTCCACTCGGAGGCTCATAGCAAGCCGCCCTCTAAGAGAGATGGACCTAAGAAAGATGAGCTCAAGAAGAATGATGAGGATCATCACTCCTCTAACCAAAACAGTGTTCCGATAAAGGAGGTCAAGCAGAAACAGGAGCCGCATAGTAAGTCCTGTACGTATAAATACTTCGTCTTATGTAAACCCAGAGACTTTACTGGGGAGAAAGGAGCGGTCGACTGCATGACCTGGTTAGACGAAATGGATACGGTAGTAGATATCAGCGGGTGTGCTGAAAGAGATGTAGTGAAGTACGTATCCCAATCATTCAAAGGAGAGGCACTGGCGTGGTAGAAGTCTCTCATACAAGCTACCGGTAAGATCCCACTCTATAGTATGTCATGGGATCAGTTCGTTGCCCTTATCAAGGAAAATTATTGCCCGCAGCATGAAGTTGAAAGGATCGAATATGATTTCTTGACGTTGGTGATGAAGAATCTAGACTGCCAGGCATACCTCACCACTTTCAATACTCTATCTCGGTTGGTACCGTACTTGGTAACCCCAGAACCTAAAAGGATCGCTCGTTACATCGGGGGTTTAGCCCCTGAGATTAAACCAAGTGTTAAGGCGTCAAGGCCTGCAACCTTCAGATCCGCGGCTGATCTGTCTCTATCTCTCACCCTGGACGTAGTCAGGTTGAGAGCACTCAGGAACTCAGAAGAGAATAAGAGGAAGCGTGAGGACGATACCTCACGCAGATCAGAAAAGAGACACCGAGGAAATAACGACCACAGGAAAGGGTCGGGATCTAAGAGAGATAGGCAACAATCGGGGGATAAGCCCAAATGTAAAACTTGTAAGAAGAACCACTTTGGGAAGTGTCATTTTGAGTCGAAATCCCAGTCTCATGTGAGACCCTGTGGGATTTGCAAATCTACGGATCATAAGACTTTGGAGTGTAAGAAGCTAAAGGATGCAACATGTTACGGTTGCAACGAAAAAGGGCACATTAAGTCTAATTGCCCAAAGAACGCAAGGAAAGCCGAAGATGGGAAGAAGACCTCTTCAAGATGGACGCTAAGGAAGCGATTCAAGATGACAACGTTATTACAGGTACTTTTCTTGTAAATGATGTTTTTGCTAGAGTATTGTTTGATTCTGGAGCAGATAAGTCTTTTGTTGATGATAAGTTCTCTAAGTTATTAAACCTACCTGTTAGAACCTTAAGTGTAAAATATGAGGTGGAATTAGCTGATGGAACCATAGAAATAGCCTCAACTGTTTTAGATGGATGTGTTATATCCATTAGGAATCATTCTTTTCCTTTGTCCTTACTTCCCTTTAAGCTAGCCGGCTTTGATGTAGTTATAGGCATGGATTGGTTATCGCATAACCAAGCCCGGATTGTGTGCAACAGAAAGCAAGTGGTAGTCAAAACCCCGTTGGGGGAGTCACTTACCATTCAAGGGGATACTCAGCATGGGTTGCCTGAGCAAGTGTCCATGCTCAAGGCATCCAGATGTCTGCAGAAAGGTTGTGTCATTTATATGGCACAAGTTACTATTGATGAGCCAAAGCCCAAGATTGAAGACATCCCTATCATTTCGGAATATCCTGAAGTTTTTCCAGAAGAACTACCTGGTTTACCACCAGATAGGCAAGTGGAATTCCGAATTGACATCATCCCGGGTGCAGCACCAGTAGCGAGAGCGCCTTATAGGTTAGCACCAACGGAGATGAAGGAATTAAGGACGCAGTTAGATGATCTGTTAGCTAAAGGTTTTATTAGACCTAGTTCGTCTCCTTGGGGAGCGCCGATTTTGTTTGTCAAGAAGAAGGATGGATCGATGCGTCTGTGCATCGATTACCGTGAGCTTAATAAGGTCACTATCAAGAATAGGTATCCTTTGCCCAGGATTGACGAACTGTTCGATCAGTTACAAGGAGCAGGCTACTTTTCTAAGATTGATTTGAGGTCAGGCTATCATCAGTTGAAGGTCAAGGATGAAGATGTACACAAGACAGCATTTAGAACTCGTTATGGTCATTACGAGTTCCTAGTGATGCCTTTCGGGCTCACTAATGCGCCAGCCGCATTCATGGATCTCATGAATCGCGTCTGCAAGCCTTATCTGGATAAATTCGTCATCGTCTTTATTGATGACATTCTCATCTATTCGAAGAGCCAAGCTGACCACGAGAAACACCTTCGTTGTATTCTTAAACTTTTACATCAAGAGAAACTCTACGCCAAATTTTCGAAGTGCGAATTTTGGCTTCGAGAAGTCCAATTCCTTGGACATGTGGTAAGTGAGCGTGGTATCCAAGTGGATCCCGCTAAGGTAGAAGCAGTTATGAATTGGCAAGAGCCAAAGACAACTACTGAAATTCGCAGTTTTCTGGGTTTAGTAGGATATTATAGGCGATTTATCGAAAACTTTTCCAGGATTGCTGCGCCCCTAACTTCGTTGACGCGTAAGAAGGTTAAGTTTGATTGGGGCCCTAAGCAGCAGGAATACTTTGACATTCTGAAGAAAAAGTTAAGCAATGCACCAGTGTTAACATTGCCAGATGGTATAGAAGAATTTGTGGTGTACTATGATGCATCGCACACTGGTATGGGCTGTGTACTCATGCAGAAAGGCAAGGTTATTGCCTACGCTTCACGACAGCTAAAGGTACACGAAAAGAACTACACCACCCACGACTTGGAGCTGGGTGCCGTTGTATTTGCATTAAAACTTTGGAGACATTACTTATATGGTACCAAGTGTGTGATCTATTCAGATCACAAGTGCCTTCAACATTTGTTCAATCAGAAGGACTTGAACATGCGACAAAGACGATGGATGGAAACTCTAAATGACTATGATTGTGAGATAAAATACCATCCAGGCAAAGCAAATGTAGTTGCTGATGCCTTAAGCAGAAAAGAAAGAGTGAAGCCGATAAGAATCAATGCCAAGCGCATCGAAATCAGAAATAGCTTGAACGAAAGGGTGTTAGCTGCACAGAAGGAAGCTGTGTTGGAAGCTAACTATCCTGAAGAAAAGCTAGGAGTAACTGAGGAGCAGTTATCCTGTAACAAAGACGGAATGCTAAGATTGAATGGGCGAATATGGGTTCCAGTTTATGGAGGACTTCGAGATGTTATTCTCCAGGAAGCCCACAGTTCCAAATATTCCGTTCATCCTGGAGCTGATAAGATGTACCAGGATCTAAAAGCAAACTACTGGTGGATTGGTTTGAAAAAGTCTGTGGCTGCCTATGTAGCTAAATGTTTGACTTGTGCGCAAGTCAAAGCTGAGCATCAGAAGCCGTCAGGTTTGCTACAACAACCTGAAATTCCCACATGGAAGTGGGAAATGGTGACGATGGATTTCATCACCAAATTACCAAAGACGAGAAAGGGAAACGATACTATATGGGTCATAGTGGATAGACTGACGAAGTCAGCACATTTTCTACCCATTAAGGAAACTTACAGCTCAGATATGTTAGCCCAGTTATATGTTGATAAGATTGTAGCTCTGCATGGTATACCTGTGTCTATCATCTCTGATAGAGATACTAGATACACGTCACATTTTTGGAAAAGTTTTCAACAATCTTTGGGCACACGTTTAAATTTTAGTACGGCTTATCATCCTCAGACTGACGGTCAGAGTGAGCGTACTATTCAAACGTTGGAAGACATGCTACGTGCATGTGCGATCGACTTAGGTGGTAATTGGGATAAGAACCTACCATTAATCGAATTCTCCTATAACAATAGCTATCACACCAGCATAAAAGCTGCGCCTTTTGAGGCCTTATATGGTAGAAAGTGTAGATCGCCCATTTGTTGGGCGGAAGTTGGAGATGTCCAACTATCAGGACCAGAGATAGTTTTTGAGACGACGGACAAGATTGTCCAGATTCGCGATCGTTTGAAAGCTGCCAGGGATAGGCAGAAAAGTTATGCGGATCCAAAACGTAAGGCTTTTCACTTCGAAGTAGGTGATAAAGTGTTGCTTAAAGTATCGCCCTGGAAAAGGGTGATGCGATTTGGTAAGAAAGGCAAGCTAAGCCCGAGATACATAGGACCTTTCGAGGTTATCGAACGTGTCGGGTCAGTTTCTTATAAGTTAAACTTGCCTGAAGAGCTTAGTGCTATCCATAATGTGTTCCACATCTGTAATTTGAAGAAGTGTTTCGCTGATGAATCACTGGTTATACCGCGTACGGATGTACATATAGATGAAAGCTTGAAATTTGTGGAAAAGCCATTGTCGATTGAAGATCGACAGGTAAAGAAGCTTCGAAGGAAGCATGTACCTATTGTTAAGGTCAAATGGGATGCCCGTAGAGGTCCCGAATACACATGGGAGGTAGAATCCACGATGAAAGAAAAATACCCTCATTTGTTTCAGTAAATCTCGGGGTCGAGATTTCTTTTAAGGGGGTGAGGATGTAACACCTCGAAAATTTACGTCCAATAATGTATTGACACGTGTCATGGGCTTTGAATATGTGAAAACATACTTTAGAGGGACTAAAGTTGACAAACAATGAAACTATGTGATTATAAGGGTCCAAAGTGCCAACAATGGATAAGTAAGCTCTACAATAACCCTACATGGTGTTTATAATCTTAAACGGATAAATCATGAATCATACGAAGCGGAAAATGAAAGAAAGTGAGGAATTACAAACTACAGGGGCTAAACGTGTCAACATGTTGAAAGTATACCTCTGAGTGACCTTTTGGCAAACCTGAAGCTTTGTAATGGTAAAATATACTCACTAGAGTATGTGATAAAAATTTCATCAAGTTTCGTTATCGTATGAGAAAGTTATGACCAAAACCGTGTACGAGGGGTTAAAAGTGTAAATCTCATAATTCCTTGTTCGGAAACCTTTCGTCAAGCAATCAAGACCTCCCAATGCATGGCCACACTCCCTAGGACACCCTTGACCTGCTTTCACTGACTTTGCATGATGAAAATGTCGGAAAGATCGAATAACAAGAGTGCAGGGACTGAACATGCAACAAAACAACAAAACTTTGGAACAAGAGCCCTCGCGTGGCGCGAGGACCCGTCGCGTGGCGCGACGGGGGTGTTTTCGCAGCAGAACTGGCAGATGCCAGTTATCAGGTCTGATCTCTTTTGATTCCAGCTGTATGCGACTCCAGAGCCTCACCAATGAACTTTCATGCATCTAGGGGCACTTGGACACTTCTCACAACATCCCTAGACCTCTGTGGCAGCTCCAAACCAGATCAAAGTTGTGTTAAAAGGGACTTGAAGTTGCAAACTATGAACACTTACACTTTCAAAAATTCACAAGACAACTTCTGGAGCTCTCTGGACGTCAAGACATCTTCCTAGTGATCTCTAAGCTTTATTAGGACTCTTGTAAGTGTTCATAACCTTCTCAAATCCGTTCTAGCTTAGTTTATTAACCGAAAGTCAATCCATCGTAAATTTAGTTTGACTTTGTGAATAAACGAAATGTGCTCAGTCTTTTCTCAAATTGAAAGTACCTACAAGTTGGTATTTATGTGGGTAACAAACCCTCAAAAGGGTATTTTCAGATTACCACTCTAAGTATGTTAATTGTCGAGTCAAAGCTTGTTTCAAAAAGTCAACAGAATGTGTTTTTGCAAATTTAAGCATGATTAGCAATGTAGGGTACATGCAACCTGTTTGATCATTAAAATAACTTGATAATTAATGTAAGAACATGTCCCAACATGTTCATCTCGACAATTTTCAGTTTAAACCCGAATCGGAACCGAAAGTCGCATAAATTGACTTTTTCTTTAACTTTCAGTTCTGATCCGTTCATGCATGTTTGAGATCTGCCTTAGAGAATATTTTGGACCTATTTTCATATAAGTTCAACTCTCTGAGATTTTACAACTTGGTTCAATACTTATCCGGTCCATATGCATGTTTCCGATTAATGCTTAAAAGTTGACTATTATGCCCTTTTTACTATAAAATGTGATTTTTGAAAAAGTGAAAGAGTAGAAACATTTGATACTGGTTTATAAACTTGCACCTAAAATTTGATATCAGTTTGAGGTCTAGATTAAGAGTTATGCTCAATATCGTAATTTGAAAGCTTTATGTTACTTAAACGGCGTAATTAGCATATAACCTATTTAAACCCACTTTTTGATACCAAAATTTTTACCCACTGATGTTATATAATATTTTGGGATTTTTAAAGATTTTTATTTAATTTTTGGCTGATCATATCATAGGTCTCTAAGTTTAATTCGGTAAATACCGATTTTGCCCTTTAAGCCATAAAATGAGTTTTACAAATCCTTTTGACTCCAAACCTTTTTCTACTGATTTAATTTGTTAAATAAAATATTTTGAGCATCCTGGAAATATAAAAATATCAGCTTTCTTTTAAAAACCCGGAAACGGCTCTAAATCGCCTTTTTAAGCGTTTTTAACGCATAGTATGTACTATAACCATATTAAACATATAAGATTGATACCTACTGATGTTCTTAGCATATTTCTATAAAATAACAGTAAGTACAAGTTTATAAACTCAGGTTTCCAATTTTGACATTTTTAGCCCTAGTAAAATTACCAAAATACCCCTAAGGTGCATAGTTTGGTTTTAAATGATAAGTTTCACATATGGATAATACCCTACTGTTATAACATGTTAAATTAAGTATACTTACTGTATAAATCAGACCCGTAACTCAGATTTACAAATAAACTCTTTTATAATCTTTTAAATGACCAAAATGCCCTTATGAGGCTTAATTTGTGTTTAAATCCGTTTTGGGCATAATAGAAAATAACTTACTGATATTATAACATATTTAGAGCATATTATCTCAGGGAACTTGCATATGACTCTTACGGTTACCCGTAACGCTCTTTTCGCGTTCGGTTCGGTTTATGTAACTAGTTTGCATAAATTGACCGAGACGGGTCAAACATTATCATTTTTGTCTCAAAATCCAGAATGTATTTAGTATACCCATATTATACAAGTATTCAAACTTGTCGGGTCTAAATCACATTCTATCCGGTCTTCGCTTAATCGTGCGTTTGAACCGTATCGTCCTTTAAACTAGCCGGTCTAAGCTCAAGCTTAAATGAAGACCCGTTATAAATCTAATAGGTTATTATAAACCTTCGTTCCAGATTAGGAGCACCGGTAAAAGCTACCTTCACTTGCTTGTTGTGATTTATACTTTACTCAGGTAAATACTTTTAACTTATTTTCCCTATACGGGCTTGGGTTACGGTATATAGAATACCGCTTGATCGAGCATCAAATCTTACATCTTTGAATGGTTAATTGAATAATTTGATCTGCTCGTTTAAACAGTCTTGTTCACTTAAATCCTTTGGGGGGTTAATGACCATGTCCCGGATATCCTTGGCATCATCTTACGAGATGGCCACGACCGAGCACGGGGTGTAGGCGTACACCTGTCAGTGAATAACTCAATAATGTGGAGGGTCTATTGATCTTTAACCCGGACAAGATCCGGGCTACTGAACGCACAAGTAACATGTAATTCGTTCACAAGATTATAATAATAAATAATTATCCCAAGTTATAAAAATGTTTTGTGCCACGTGCATTCAAATCAATTTTCAACTCTTTTCAAAATGAGTTAGTTAAATTGTATTTACCAGTGTAAACTGACGTATTTTTCCCAAAAGGTTAAGTGCAGGTACTACACGTAATAGGCTGGCTGTCTTCTAGAGCGTCCACAATAAGTCTCGCAAGCTTGGACGACAACAAACTGTTGAACAATATCTTATTTTATTTTGATCCGCCTGTGGATCCGTTTCGACTATTAGTGATATTTAATATTACACTTTATTAAAGTTGAAATGAATCTATCTTTGCTTCCGCTGTGCATTTATATATTGTGTTGTTTGTCTATGATGATACCAACTACGTCACGATACTCCCCACCGGGCCCACCGGTGACACGTGGAAAATAGGGGTGTGACAGGTTGGTATCAGAGCCAACTCTGAGTGAATTAAACACTAGTCTTTTGTGTTTAATCTCGGTTACACAATTGCACAATCCTCGATTCTCGAGTCTAGACAAAGAACTTAGGAAATTTCCAAAATTTTGATTTATTTTCTAACTTGGTCTTATATATATTTTTGTTGTATCACTTGTTGTTTTTGACAGGATCACAAGAATGCCGCCACGTATGAGAGGTAGAGGCCGAGGACAAGGAGCACATGTAGCCCCAAACGACCACGAGGCCGGACCGTCACACCGGCGAACACCTTCGGATCCTCACAACACAGATGCTCAAGATCTTTGGAGGTCTCTTACCGAACCTGCTAGGCGCTCAGTCTCACTGAGTATCTCTCCGTCTATCCCACACTCCTTTGGGCCTCATTCAGAGAATGAGCCCCACAACTCTCAACAGTCCTACATTCCCCTATTAGGACACAATTCACCCTTTAACCATCCATCACCCGTCTTCCAGGGTCAGTTCAACCCTGACGACTACTTAGGAGCAGCAGTGGGTTTTAACCCACTTGGACCAGACGACCACTTTTCTGGTGGCAACCCAATGGACATCGATGAGGATACTGATCCTGCAATGCCACCCTCCGGAACACCGAATCATCCCATTGAGATTTCAGATGGGTCACCGTTTATGGGATCACCTTACAATGGTCCCGATAGCTTTGAGGAGAACTTCAAGCAGTACGACTGGGTGTTTACCCCCAGTTATCATAACTCTCCCCTGCACCAGCCACATCACTCTCCCTTGTACCAGCTTCAACCCAACTCTCCCCTGCATCAGCTACAACAGCAGCAGCAGAATCCTTCTGAAGATTCTCGACTTGTCGCGGTCACTCCGCCGCCACCACCGCCTCAGCTTCAACCTCCCTCGCCTCCGAGGCGAAGGAGAACGACAGCGCGAATATCCGCACGAGGGGGAATACGCATCAGCACCCCTCCACATTCAGGTGGCAGCCGGTACTCGCCTGTTCACGAAGAAACAGAGATGGGTGAATCCTCACACCCCGTCTCTGAAGTAGCCTCTGCGCCAGTCGCGCCACAGCCACCATTGGGTTTTGGAGACCCAATCCCCACTTACACTGGTGCTGCAGCATTCAACCCCTTCGAGCAGCAGATTCACACGGGGTACAACTTTACGGAGGATCCCTATTGGATAGCAGCAAACTCCAACACGTTCCATCAAGAAGGTCCCTACGGAGGTCCCTGGGCTATGGGACCCTCGACCTATGGGTACCCATCATATGGGTATCGGCAGTCACAGCCTCCTCAACCTCCGTATTATCAACCGCCGCCTCCTCAACCTCAGCATTACCAACAACCACCCCAGGCACCGGCGATGTCACCGCCCCAGATGCAAGAAATCCTTCATGAGATACAAGAGGTGCGTCAAGAGATGCGGCATGAGTTGCAGCATGATCGGAGGCGTAACCGGGGGATGTTTAAGAAGATGGTGGATCTAATTAAGGGTAAAAGCAAGAAGGGTCACTGAATCCTTTGTTTGTTGGTTATCTTAGTGTGGTACTCATGTCCCTGCGTGGACATTTATTTATTTCTGTACTCTACCCCTGCGTGGGTATTTCTTTCTGTTCTGCCCCTGCGTGGGCATATCTTTTTACTTGACCCCTGCGTGGGTTTGTTTGTTTTGTTATTTGGCTCCTGCGTGGGCATGTTGTTTATGTAAAAGACCCGTTTAGGGCAAAATCGTACTGATTTAATTTTTATTTTGAATGGTTAATTTAAGATTTTCATTTTAAATTATGTGCATAAACATAGTATATAAATAAATGAAAAATAACATTTATTATTTTGATTTACCATTTTAATAAAATAATAAGGATCTTAAAAGGTAAAACCTAGCTGTTATGTTGTCATAAATCTAGCCAAAATGGTAGAACCTGTTTAAAAAGATTCAAATCTCTGTTAACATCTGTAAACATGTTAACATTCTTGGCTAGTGTGATCCGTAAAATCACACACGCCACCCTTTTAATAAAGTATCCAAGTTTAATATATCTATATATATTTGGTTGTGACATAATGCCTACGGGTTATAATTAATGTCACATAAAACAAAAAGGCAGCTGTAGTTTATAAACTCCCTGCCAAGAAAAGGATTGATTTGTCTTATTTATTCAAACTTTAATCCTATAAGATCTAAATTTGCAATTTAGAAATTTGTCTACGTGACTAGGCTTATTATGCCAAAATTATATTTCATTCTAAAAAGATTATTAGTAAATATCCTGAATGAAATTATTAAATTAACTAATATGGCTTTTATTTACCATGGTTAATAGATCGTCAAGAACGATAATACTGTTTAGACTTCTAAATAGACCTTGTCCTTATTTTTATGTAGCAATTTAGACTACATGGCTAAGTCTGAAGAGTTAAACAGTCGTCCAGCAGAAAACCCTGATAATACTAAAATATTGGTAACGGCTGCGGAGTTGAAAGCATTAGTGAATGATGCAGTTATCGAAGCGCTAAATAGACAATATAGTGAATCGAGCGGGACCCGGAGTAGGACCCGATCTGCGCCACATTCTAAGCCGAAAGTCCACTCGGAGGCTCATAGCAAGCCGCCCTCTAAGAGAGATGGACCTAAGAAAGATAAGCTCAAGAAGAATGATGAGGATCATCACTCCTCTAACCAAAACAGTGTTCCGATAAAGGAGGTCAAGCAGAAACAGGAGCCGCATAGTAAGTCCTGTACGTATAAATACTTCGTCTTATGTAAACCCAGAGACTTTACTGGGGAGAAAGGAGCGGTCGACTGCATGACCTGGTTAGACGAAATGGATACGGTAGTAGATATCAGCGGGTGTGCTGAAAGAGATGTAGTGAAGTACGTATCCCAATCATTCAAAGGAGAGGCACTGGCGTGGTAGAAGTCTCTCATACAAGCTACCGGTAAGATCCCACTCTATAGTATGTCATGGGATCAGTTCGTTGCCCTTATCAAGGAAAATTATTGCCCGCAGCATGAAGTTGAAAGGATCGAATATGATTTCTTGACGTTGGTGATGAAGAATCTAGACTGCCAGGCATACCTCACCACTTTCAATACTCTATCTCGGTTGGTACCGTACTTGGTAACCCCAGAACCTAAAAGGATCGCTCGTTACATCGGGGGTTTAGCCCCTGAGATTAAACCAAGTGTTAAGGCGTCAAGGCCTGCAACCTTCAGATCCACGGCTGATCTGTCTCTATCTCTCACCCTGGACATAGTCAGGTTGAGAGCACTCAGGAACTCAGAAGAGAATAAGAGGAAGCGTGAGGACGATACCTCACGCAGATCAGAAAAGAGACACCGAGGAAATAACGACCACAGGAAAGGGTCGGGATCTAAGAGAGATAGGCAACAATCGGGGGATAAGCCCAAATGTAAAACTTGTAAGAAGAACCACTTTGGGAAGTGTCATTTTGAGTCGAAATCCCAGTCTCATGTGAGACCCTGTGGGATTTGAAAATCTACGGATCATAAGACTTTGGAGTGTAAGAAGCTAAAGGATGCAACATGTTACGGTTGCAACGAAAAAGGGCACATTAAGTCTAATTGCCCAAAGAACGCAAGGAAAGCCGAAGATGGGAAGAAGACCAATGCGAGGGTCTTCAAGATGGACGCTAAGGAAGCGGTTCAAGATGACAACGTTATTACAGGTACTTTTCTTGTAAATGATGTTTTTGCTAGAGTATTGTTTGATTCTGGAGCAGATAAGTCTTTTGTTGATGATAAGTTCTCTAAGTTATTAAACCTACCTGTTAGAACCTTAAGTGTAAAATATGAGGTGGAATTAGCTGATGGAACCATAGAAACAGCCTCAACTGTTTTAGATGGATGTGTTATATCCATTAGGAATCATTCTTTTCCTTTGTCCTTACTTCCCTTTAAGCTAGCCGGCTTTGATGTAGTTATAGGCATGGATTGGTTATCGCATAACCAAGCCCGGATTGTGTGCAACAGAAAGCAAGTGGTAGTCAAAACCCCGTCGGGGGAGTCACTTACCATTCAAGGGGATACTCAGCATGGGTTGCCTGAGCAAGTGTCCATGCTCAAGGCATCCAGATGTCTGCAGAAAGGTTGTGTCATTTATATGGCACAAGTTACTATTGATGAGCCAAAGCCCAAGATTGAAGACATCCCTATCATTTCGGAATATCCTGAAGTTTTTCCAGAAGAACTACCTGGTTTACCACCAGATAGGCAAGTGGAATTCCGAATTGACATCATCCCGGGTGCAGCACCAGTAGCGAGAGCGCCTTATAGGTTAGCACCAACGGAGATGAAGGAATTAAGGACGCAGTTAGATGATCTGTTAGCTAAAGGTTTTATTAGACCTAGTTCGTCTCCTTGGGGAGCGCCGATTTTGTTTGTCAAGAAGAAGGATGGATCGATGCGTCTGTGCATCGATTACCGTGAGCTTAATAAGGTCACTATCAAGAATAGGTATCCTTTGCCCAGGATCGACGATCTGTTCGATCAGTTACAAGGAGCAGGCTACTTTTCTAAGATTGATTTGAGGTCAGGCTATCATCAGTTGAAGGTCAAGGATGAAGATGTACACAAGACAGCATTTAGAACTCGTTATGGTCATTACGAGTTCCTAGTGATGCCTTTCGGGCTCACTAATGCGCCAGCCGCATTCATGGATCTCATGAATCGCGTCTGCAAGCCTTATCTGGATAAATTCGTCATCGTCTTTATTGATGACATTCTCATCTATTCGAAGAGCCAAGCTGACCACGAGAAACACCTTCGTTGTATTCTCAAACTTTTACATCAAGAGAAACTCTACGCCAAATTTTTGAAGTTCGAATTTTGGCTTCGAGAAGTCCAATTCCTTGGACATGTGGTAAGTGAGCGTGGTATCCAAGTGGATCCCGCTAAGGTAGAAGCAGTTATGAATTGGCAAGAGCCAAAGACACCTACTGAAATTCGCAGTTTTCTGGGTTTAGTAGGATATTATAGGCGATTTATCGAAAACTTTTCCAGGATTGCTGCGCCCCTAACTTCGTTGACGCGTAAGAAGGTTAAGTTTGATTGGGGCCCTAAGCAGCAGGAATCCTTTGACATTCTGAAGAAAAAGTTAAGCAATGCACCAGTGTTAACATTGGCAGATGGTATAGAAGAATTTGTGGTGTACTGTGATGCATCGCACACTGGTATGGGCTGTGTACTCATGCAGAAAGGCAAGGTTATTGCCTACGCTTCACGACAGCTAAAGTTACACGAAAAGAACTACACCACCCACGACTTGGAGCTGGGCGCCGTTGTATTTGCATTAAAACTTTGGAGACATTACTTATATGGTACCAAGTGTGTGATCTATTCAGATCACAAGTGCCTTCAACATTTGTTCAATCAGAAGGACTTGAACATGCGACAAAGACGATGGATGGAAACTCTAAATGACTATGATTGTGAGATAAAATACCATCCAGGCAAAGCAAATGTAGTTGCTGATGCCTTAAGCAGAAAAGAAAGAGTGAAGCCGATAAGAATCAATGCCAAGCGCATCGAAATCAGAAATAGCTTGAACGAAAGGGTGTTAGCTGCACAGAAGGAAGCTGTGTTGGAAGCTAACTATCCTGAAGAAAAGCTAGGAGTAACTGAGGAGCAGTTATCCTGTGACAAAGACGGAATGCTAAGATTGAATGGGCGAATATGGGTTCCAGTTTATGGAGGACTTCAAGATGTTATTCTCCAGGAAGCCCACAGTTCCAAATATTCCGTTCATCCTGGAGCTGATAAGATGTACCAGGATCTAAAAGCAAACTACTGGTGGATTGGTTTGAAAAAGTCTGTGGCTGCCTATGTAGCTAAATGTTTGACTTGTGCGCAAGTCAAAGCTGAGCATCAGAAGCCGTCAGGTTTGCTACAACAACCTGAAATTCCCACATGGAAGTGGGAAATGGTGACGATGGATTTCATCACCAAATTACCAAAGACGAGAAAGGGAAACGATACTATATGGGTCATAGTGGATAGACTGACGAAGTCAGCACATTTTCTACCCATTAAGGAAACTTACAGCTCAGATATGTTAGCCCAGTTATATGTTGATAAGATTGTAGCTCTGCATGGTATACCTGTGTCTATCATCTCTGATAGAGATACTAGATACACGTCACATTTTTGGAAAAGTTTTCAACAATCTTTGGGCACACGTTTAAATTTTAGTACGGCTTATCATCCTCAGACTGACGGTCAGAGTGAGCGTACTATTCAAACGTTGGAAGACATGCTACGTGCATGTGCGATCGACTTAGGTGGTAATTGGGATAAGAACATACCATTAATCGAATTCTCCTATAACAATAGCTATCACACCAGCATAAAAGCTGCGCCTTTTGAGGCCTTATATGGTAGAAAGTGTAGATCGCCCATTTGTTGGGCGGAAGTTGGAGATGTCCAACTATCAGGACCAGAGATAGTTTTTGAGACGACGGACAAGATTGTCCAGATTCGCGATCGTTTGAAAGCTGCCAGGGATAGGCAGAAAAGTTATGCGGATCCAAAACGTAAGGCTTTTCACTTCGAAGTAGGTGATAAAGTGTTGCTTAAAGTATCGCCCTGGAAAAGGGTGATGCGATTTGGTAAGAAAGGCAAGCTAAGCCCGAGATACATAGGACCTTTCGAGGTTATCGAACATGTCGGGTCAGTTGCTTATAAGTTAAACTTGCCTGAAGAGCTTAGTGCTATCCATAATGTGTTCCACATCTGTAATTTGAAGAAGTGTTTCGCTGATGAATCACTGGTTATACCGCGTACGGATGTACATATAGATGAAAGCTTGAAATTTGTGGAAAAGCCATTGTCGATTGAAGATCGACAGGTAAAGAAGCTTCGAAGGAAGCATGTACCTATTGTTAAGGTCAAATGGGATGCCCGTAGAGGTCCCGAATACACATGGGAGGTAGAATCCACGATGAAAGAAAAATACCCTCATTTGTTTCAGTAAATCTCGGGGTCGAGATTTCTTTTAAGGGGGTGAGGATGTAACACCTCGAAAATTTACGTCCAATAATGTATTGACACGTGTCATGGGCTTTGAATATGTGAAAACATACTTTAGAGGGACTAAAGTTGACAATCAATGAAACTATGTGATTATAAGGGTCCAAAGTGCCAACAATGGATAAGTAAGCTCTACAATAACCCTACATGGTGTTTATAATCTTAAACGGATAAATCATGAATCATACGAAGCGGAAAATGAAAGAAAGTGAGGAATTACAAACTACAGGGGCTAAACGTGTCAACATGTTGAAAGTATACCTCTGAGTGACCTTTTGGCAAACCTGAAGCTTTGTAATGGTAAAATATACTCACTAGAGTATGTGATAAAAATTTCATCAAGTTTCGTTATCGTATGAGAAAGTTATGACCAAAACCGTGTACGAGGGGTTAAAAGTGTAAATCTCATAATTCCTTGTTCGGAAACCTTTCGTCAAGCAATCAAGACCTCCCAATGCATGGCCACACTCCCTAGGACACCCTTGACCTGCTTTCACTGACTTTGCATGATGAAAATGTCGGAAAGATCGAATAACAAGAGTGCAGGGACTGAACATGCAACAAAACAACAAAACTTTGGAACAAGAGCCCTCGCGTGGCGCGAGGACCCGTCGCGTGGCGCGACGGGGGTGTTTTCGCAGCAGAACTGGCAGATGCCAGTTATCAGGTCTGATCTCGTTTGATTCCAGCTGTATGCGACTCCAGAGCCTCACCAATGAACTTTCATGCATCTAGGGGCACTTGGACACTTCTCACAACATCCCTAGACCTCTGTGGCAGCTCCAAACCAGATCAAAGTTGTGTTAAAAGGGACTTGAAGTTGCAAACTATGAACACTTACACTTTCAAAAATTCACAAGACAACTTCTGGAGCTCTCTGGACGTCAAGACATCTTCCTAGTGATCTCTAAGCTTTATTAGGACTCTTGTAAGTGTTCATAACCTTCTCAAATCCGTTCTAGCTTAGTTTATTAACCGAAAGTCAATCCATCGTAAATTTAGTTTGACTTTGTGAATAAACGAAATGTGCTCAGTCTTTTCTCAAATTGAAAGTACCTACAAGTTGGTATTTATGTGGGTAACAAACCCTCAAAAGGGTATTTTCAGATTACCACTCTAAGTATGTTAATTGTCGAGTCAAAGCTTGTTTCAAAAAGTCAACAGAATGTGTTTTTGCAAATTTAAGCATGATTAGCAATGTAGGGTACATGCAACCTGTTTGATCATTAAAATAACTTGATAATTAATGTAAGAACATGTCCCAACATGTTCATCTCGACAATTTTCAGTTTAAACCCGAATCGGAACCGAAAGTCGCATAAATTGACTTTTTCTTTGACTTTCAGTTCTGATCCGTTCATGCATGTTTGAGATCTGCCTTAGAGCATATTTTGGACCTATTTTCATATAAGTTTAACTCTCTGAGATTTTACAACTTGGTTCAATACTTATCCGGTCCATATGCATGTTTCCGATTAATGCTTAAAAGTTGACTATTATGCCCTTTTTACTATAAAATGTGATTTTTGAAAAAGTGAAAGAGTAGAAACATTTGATACTGGTTTATAAACTTGCACCTAAAATTTGATTTCAGTTTGAGGTCTAGATTAAGAGTTATGCTCAATATCGTAATTTGAAAGCTTTATGTTACTTAATCGGCGTAATTAGCATATAACCTATTTAAACCCACTTTTTGATACCAAAATTTTTACCCACTGATGTTATATAATATTTTGGGATTTTTAAAGATTTTTATTTAATTTTTGGCTGGTCATATCATAGGTCTCTAAGTTTAATTCGGTAAATACCGATTTTGCCCTTTAAGCCATAAAATGAGTTTTACAAATCCTTTTGACTCCAAACCTTTTTCTACTGATTTCATTTGTTAAATAAAATATTTTGAGCATCCTGGAAATATAAAAATATCAGCTTTCTTTTAAAAACTCGGAAACGGCTCTAAATCGCCTTTTTAAGCGTTTTTAACGCATAGTATGTACTATAAGCATATTAAACATATAAGATTGATACCTACTGATGTTCTTAGAATATTTCTATAAAATAACAGTAAGTACAAGTTTATAAACTCAGGTTTCCAATTTTGACATTTTTAGCCCTTGCAAAATTACCAAAATACCCCTAAGGTGCATAGTTTGGTTTTAAATGATAAGTTTCACATATGGATCATACCCTACTGTTATAACATGTTAAATTAAGTATAGTTACTGTATAAATCAGACCCGTAACTCAGATTTACAAATAAACTCTTTTATAATCTTTTAAATGACCAAAATGCCCTTATGAGGCCTAATTTGTGTTTAAATCCGTTTTGGGCATAATAGAAAATAACTTACTGATATTATAATATATTTAGAGCATATTATCTCAGGGAACTTGCATATGACTCTTACGGTTACCCTTAACGCTCTTTTCGCGTTCGGTTCGGTTTATGTAACTAGTTTGCATAAATTGACCGAGACGGGTCAAACATTATCATTTTTGTCTCAAAATCCAGAATGTATTTAGTATACCCATATTATACAAGTATTCAAACTTGTCGGGTCTAAATCACATTCTATCCGGTCTTCGCTTAATCGTGCGTTTGAACCGTATCGTCCTTTAAACTAGCCGGTCTAAGCTCAAGCTTAAATGAAGACCCGTTAGAAATCTAATAGGTTATTATAAACCTTCGTTCCAGATTAGGAGCACCGGTAAAAGCTACCTTCACTTGCTTGTTGTGATTTATACTTTACTCAGGTAAATACTTGTAACTTATTTTCCCTATACGGGCTTGGGTTACGGTATATAGAATACCGCTTGATCGAGCATCAAATCTTACATCTTTGAATGGTTAATTGAATAATTTGATCAGCTCGTTTAAACAGTCTTGTTCACTTAAAGCCTTTGGGGGTTTAATGACCATGTCCCGGATATCCTTTGCATCATCTTACGAGATGGCCACGACCGAGCACGGGGTGTAGGCGTACACCTGTCAGTGAATAACTCAATAATGTGGAGGGTCTATTGATCTTTAACCCGGACAAGATCCGGGCTACTGAACGCACAAGTAACATGTAATTCGTTCACAAGATTATAATAATAAATAATTATCCCAAGTTATAAAAATGTTTTGTGCCACGTGCATTCAAATCAATTTTCAACTCTTTTCAAAATGAGTCAGTTAAATTGTATTTACCAGTGTAAACTGACGTATTTTTCCCAAAAGGTTAAGTGCAGGTACTACACGTAATAGGCTGGCTGTCTTCTAGAGCGTCCACAATAAGTCTCGCAAGCTTGGACGACAACAAACTGTTGAACAATATCTTATTTTATTTTGATCCGCCTGTGGATCCGTTTCGACTATTAGTGATATTTAATATTACACTTTATTAAAGTTGAAATGAATCTATCTTTGCTTCCGCTGTGCATTTATATATTGTGTTGTTTGTCTATGATGATACCAACTACGTCACGATACTCCCCATCGGGCCCACCGGTGACACGTGGAAAATAGGGGCGTGACACAAAGACACATTTTTCAGCACACGGATCAATTTTAGTTCTGTGTGACTTTGGGATGTGAACAAAAATGGTGCATCCAAAGATGCTTGGTTCAAGGGTAAGAACGGACGTAAGTTTTACGTGTTCAGTAAGGACTTGCAATGGGGTTTTTAATTTCAAGATTTGCGTGGGAAGTCGGTTAACAAGATACGTAGCAGTATTGAGAGCTTCAGGCCAAAAAACTTTGGAACTCGTGACTCTATTAGAAGGGTACGAGTTATCTCTAAAAGGATACGATTTTTCGCTCCGCAACTCCATTTTGTTCTGGAGAGTGGGGACATGTGGTTTGATGGATTATCCCTTTCTTTTGGAAGAAAAGATTCATTTCGGAGTTAACAAATTCTCATCCATTGTCGGATCTAAAAACCTGAATGTTTTTTTGAAATTGGGTTTGGACCATGGTGTAGAAAGTGATAAATTTATCAAGAACTTCAGATTTATTTTTTTTAATAAATACACCCATGTCATTCTTGTGCAATCATCTACGAATATAACGAAAAAACGAAAGTTTTGGCCCCCAATAATTGGGGCAGGGCCCCACACATCTGAATGAATTAATGAAAAAGGTGAGTCAACCCTAGTATTACTAGGTTTGAATGTTTTACGATGACTTTTGGCTAACACACAAGTTTCGCAATGTGACTTACAATTGGAAGGAAATAACTTAGGAAACAAAGCATGCAAATAACCAGTTGATGGATGCCCTAGTCTTCGATGCCATAACCATGCTTCTCGTTCTACCGTTCCATGAGAAAGCAAAACAACACCATTTTGAGTCACCTCATCCACGTAGTACAAACCTTGTCTTTCATTGCCACGCCCAATGATTGCTCCCGTCCTGATATCCTGTAAGATACAAAAAGTGGGTTGCATAAGGACAGAGCAGTTTAACTCCTTTGTTACATGACTTATTGACAGGAGTTTGTGTGATAGTGCGGGTACATAGAGACAATTTGAAAGATTAAGTGTTGGTGAAATTTCAATAGTACCCCCATTTTTTACAATCATCTTCTCTCCATTTGTCGTGTGTATATACGACTTTATTGGCTTAGTCGGTGTGGCAAAATATGATAAATCATAAGTCATGGTATCTGTTGCCCCACAATCAAAGATCCATGACCATTCTTGTTTTGTACCAGAATTTTGAGTCATATTTTCCATACCACCAATAATAGATTCCATACCACGAATAAAAGATTTCCCTTTGCAATTTTCAAAACCCCTTTTCATAAAGTCAGCAAGGATGTGGCGACTTTTTAGAAATATGTGGGGTTCTTTTGTAATTATTGCACAAATAAGATGGGGGTTTTGAGACATAAGGCCTCTCACCCCCTGTACCTGTTTCCATAAAAAAATCATCTTCTCCTTCAAGAGAAGTCACTGCCGCAGCTACTCCCCCAAATCCGGTGGAGTTTTTCCGGTCGGCGTTATCGGATATTTCTTTGGCAACAGAAGCTTTGCCTTTTTCTGGTTCAGAATTCTTGGTGCCCTTTTTGTGGCCATCCGCCCACCAATCGGGATAGCCGACGAGCCGGAAACATTGTTCTTTGGTGTGCCTTGTCATACCACAATGGTCACACTTCAGGTGTGTTTTATCTTCCTTACTTGACGATCCGATTTTCTTCTCTTCATACCGACGATGCCCCTTGGTTGCAAAACCAAACCCTTCTGTTTCGGTGGCCACTAAACCGGCCGCTATACCCTGTGAATCGTTGGTAGATGCTCCCAGAATGTTCTGGTGAGGGGCTTCTTTACGAACAGCCGCGTAGGCCGCCTCCGCAGAAGGAAGTGGTTCCAGCCGGAGTATTTCCCGTTTGATGGGTTCATACCTCCGGTCAAGGGCATTTAGAAACTGAAATAATTTTTGTTCTGACCTGATTCTTGAATAAGTCTTGATGTCTTCTGGACACTTCATGGGATTCGGATCAATTCTGTTGATCTCTCCCCATAATGCGATCCAGAAATCTTCAAGAGTGCTTTCATTTTGTTTGATGTCGTTGGCCTTGACATGAAGGTTGAAGGTTTGTAATTTGTCCCTTCCGCTACTATACGTGACCACCAAGGCGTCCCATAGCGTTTTCGCGGTGGGATACTCGGTTAGGTTGCCGGCGAGAACGGGTTCGATATTTTGAATGAGCCAAGAAAAAACAATTAAGTCTTCTTGTTCCCACTGCTCATAATCCTCACTTGTTTGATCTGGCGGATCCACGGTGAGATGTGATAGCAGGGATTTTGATTTTCCACCTATGGCGACTCGGATCATCCGGGTCCATAGTGCGTAGTTTCGAATGTCGAGTTTGAGGTTGATTTGGAGGTTATCGGATAATTTTGGATTTTGAGACTGTTGATTGACACTGTTTTTCAAAAGATTTGCAAGTTGTAATGATAAATCGGAACCGGGGTTGCCGTCTCCGGACATGGTAGCCCAGATTGGTTACCGATCTGAAAGAAGTTGGAAAAGAAAATCAAGCGGTATATGATGAGCAACCATGCTCTGATACCATCTTGTCAATAGGCTTTGAATATTGATTTCTTAAATTGATTTATTTACAAAGAGTTACAGCCATATAAATAGATAATTGAAAGAACATCTTGTTTATGTTAACATTTCCATATGTTCACATTTCCATTAATTACAATGAGCCAAATATGAATGGAAACTGGATCAATTGATATTCCAAATATGAACATCTTTTAACAGGGCGGTTCTTAGAAGGCCCGTGCCAGGGCCACGGCCCTGGCAAGTTTTTCGTCCGTAGTGCTAATTTTCCGCATTTCGATCAAAATTTTTTATATATACCACGTTCGGCTTGGACATTTTTTAGTGCCCGTGTCTTTCGGCCCTGGGACGTTCAACAGGCAAGATCCGCCACTGATGACGGGGTTAATGTCTAATTATCTATCAAAACTCATGTTTATTCATGCTATCCTTTATTAACTATAATAACACGATTAATCACAAATAATCTAGTACGTATTGTTATAATGCGAGAGGCTGTAGTACTCGACTAAATTATAAAATTAGAGAAATAAACAACTGAGATCCGTAACATGTATCAGATTAAGCAAACACATCCAAAAGATTCAACCGGATAACACAAATAATCGAACTCAGTAGAATGACAAGTACAACATTGCTACATTAACTATATGTAGTCTCTTTATTTTATTTTTTTGAATGGCAAATTTCTTACAATCCCTGTGAAGGACTTGAACCAAGACCTCCCTTCCAAATCTAGGTTTTTAAAAGCTTTGTATTTGTCAATGGACCACCCATTGGTTATGCAATTTCTTTATGGCATTATGTTTCGTACACAAACATAATTATAATATATATTTTATTTGACAATTTACAAACGCTCTAATACTCTCTACATTTACAAATAAGTTCCTTAAGTAATCAAATACAATCAAATCATGATAACTTATTAATGGAAGTTTTGGATTAACATGAGTGGATTTGCTTTGACAACGTATGGATCTTGTCAAGGCGATATAGGACTAAAAGATGTCGAGACAGTAGAGGCTTGATCTTCTCTAAGATGACGATCAAGACGGCTACGTGGAAATCTCTTTGGTCCTTGAGATCCACATCCATCATTTACATAGGGTAAATTTTGAAAGGGGGATCTTACATTATTTGTTCCTTGTTGTATCCATGTCGAACCCTTTTTGAACTCCCCATCGGGACTTTGGTCTAGTCGACCACGAGCGCTCGTGGTTGGTCGGGTCAACATTGCTCTCTCGTGCAAAACCACTGCTTTACTTTGTAGTAATTTCTTTTCCTACATGGAAAATCATAAATGTTCACATGCAGTTATGTTTCTTTTAGGCTCATTTAAGTTGTTTTAGTTTTTATACATGCTCCCACATATACAAAGGTATGTTTTGAAAAAGAGAACCAAACCAAAGATGTACAATAAATTACATCAAATGTATGTACTAAAATGTTTCATTTTTAATGTTAGTTTTAAGAAAATATACGATAGAGTATACTCTATTATTGTTAGCAAAGATCGTACCCTTTGGAGTCGTTGCTTCTCTTCTTCCTTTTCGCGTCTCGACATGTTGTACTCTTCCATCAATGCCAATAAAGGCACCTATGCAACCAAATGCATAGACAGCTTCATAGTATACACATGATTACAATCATTGAATAATTTTTAGTATTGGATAATTTTTTACCTCGTCATACAAAAACACCTTCTTCCTCTCTTCCTCCCAACTCTTGGTCTTTGCAATCAAAGAGTCCACCAAAGCTGGCATTTTGTTGACCATGACACGGGCACGCTCAGCTCAGCTCGTTTTAGGTTCTTGTGAGCGCCTCTACTAACCGAATACCTATTGTCGTCCTAGAAAAAAAACATGTGTTAGTAACTTGATAAGTTATAACGTTAATTAGTAACAAAACAATCCGGCCAATAACTAACCATGTTATACTCTTCTAGCCATCGTTCCTCATCGCGCGCTAATGCCCATTTCTCCACCTTCTCCATAATCGTTTTCCTACTCAACGCTTCATCTCCGGCCTTTGCTATTTGTTCATCCATGCTGTTTAGAAGATCGGCATAGTCCATCTCCCCTACCATGCTCAATAGTACGTTAGTATGCTTGATATCAAACTTTGACTATCATATATGCTAGAAATGAGAAATCTAACCACGCTTTATGGAATTAACGATATGGTCCATCTCAGACAATGGAGGAACCTCCATATGTGACCGCCTACAAATGTTTTCGAGCTCACTCTGCTTCTTTACAAGAAGCTCTTTCATTTTGCTTGCTTTCACTTGATCTAATCTTTCTACTTCATCCTCCGCCTGCTCGATCATCTTAATGGCTAGGCTTCCTGGAGTGGAGATATTTTCCAAAGTCGTAGAACTTGAAATGTGCGAAAATAATTGGCGGTCGATGTATGGTGTGTCCAACAGATCCCATAAGTTTTTCAAAGAATTCCCAAGATTGTGAAGCTGTGGAAACATTGAAGAGTTTTATGAAACAAGGATAGTAAACTTTGACCTTTTAGGTCAAAAATCTTATTTCTTAAATCCATATTTAACCATATAAGTAGAAAGATTATCTGTCCTAAACTTTGGGACTCATAAAACTTGTTACCTAGATACATATATGTGTTGGTGTTTATTAGGTGATATTAATAATCCAGATGAAATTTGAGAAATAAGTTCAAATGTTAGACCAAATAAAATTTACCTTTTCAATACGCGAATGTTTTTCTTCTTCTAGGGATTCTACTGTGCTATCTAGTTTAACCAAAACACGGTCACTCATGTTCTTGGAGAGGCCGGATAACTCGTTCAAGCTCGGGTGAACCTTTGTAATGATCATCGATGAATCCATTCCTAATGTAGCCGATAAGTTTTGGATCTTGCTTATGTAGTTTTTCACTCTTTCAAGCCTGTCACTCTTTATGAAATACATCTTAATAGTTAGCAAGTAAAAATCACCAACTTTACACATTTATTGATGAAAATAGTCCCGAAATTAAGAAAAAAAATCAGGGGGTGGTTGGGATTCCTTGTTATTATGATTTTCATATGAAGTTTTAATATTTATAAGCCAAATAAAACGATTTAAATAAGCATATCTATACCAAACTACTTATGTTAAAAAAGCAATGATCAAATAAACACTTTTAACAAATAATGAGACAATGGACATATTTACCACACGATATACAGTTATACACGTCCTTAGAAACAACTATTTTCGTCCGCAAAATGCAACCATCCGTTGTAAATAGTTTCGTAGCCACTTTTCAAACGACAAGATCACAAGACAAAATTATTGGTAATCGCAAAAGTCGAATTAATTTGATTTTTTTTCACAAATTGTGGCGAAAGATTTTCTCCTAGCTAAGTTAACAAATATTTTCAAGTGAACAAGTTGGATCATAGATCCAGTTTGATGTACCTTGTCGGCGTGAAGTCTTTGAAGCTCCATTTGATATTCTTCAAGTCTCTTTAATGAAAGATCGTTTTCATTTACAATAACATGAGGTAATACATCCTCATATTCAGATTGTCCGGCTATTTCTGCGGATATTTTTTGAATTTCTGATTGTATGGTTTCAAACTGTTTCATTCTCTCGGCTTTCTTAATTTGCAACTTCTGTAACGCAGGTGCAATCGCCCCCAATTGCTCTTTTAGTGTTCCCGCCATTTTCTCCGGCTACGATATATACCATTAGACACGACCGTTTTATGCTTAGTTTTCAATATGTAAAACATTACCTCATGCTAGTTGGAAAAAATGATTTTTTTTTTCTTCTTTTGAATGGGATCTGCTTTATCTCAATTAACGAATCTAAATGTGCTGAAATGAAAGAAAAAAAAAAAAAAGAATTTTAACAAGTTTAATTTTTTATTTTTATAGTTGGTATGTAATCCGGTTTTCTCTTATAACATGTCAATTTTTTTAATTTTAACAAAATATTTTTTGTCATGCATGGTAATATAAGAAAAAAAAACTATTTTTTGATTTTTTTTTTGTGAAATTACATAATGTTAGAGAAAAATTAAATTTGCTATTTTTTTTTTCATTTTAGCCCTCTCTAGATTCGATATATAACACAAAAGACCTTACTTTTGTAAAACTAAAGAAAAATACATGAGGTGCAAATAAATTAAAAATTAACCCAATTTTAGAAAAAAAAATCAAACAAAAAATAAAAAGAGTCGATACAATTAGTTTGTTTTGTTTGACCTAATTAAAATTAAAAAAAATGGTATTAATGGAACTGACCCTAGTAGGAAGTGAACGTTCATCTAGTGACAAAAGCAAATGAGTAAACTGAGCTTCAGAATCTGCCAACTCTTGATGCAAACGTGCCCGTGACATATTCGCATTGTCGACTTTCCTTCTATAAACTTGAAGACACTCGTGCTCCAGATCAACTAAAACTTTTTCTCGTTCGAATTCATCTTCGCCAACTTCATCCCAGATCATCTGTTCGATCTCATAAGTCATGCAATGACATTGTATAAGTCATGTAAGAACCATGCAACTAAAAAAAGAAACTTGCCTGTAATTCTTGTAGCAAATAGCCACAGGATGTCTCGAGCATTGCTGCGGATCGAGTGGCCTGAAGAGAACCCATTTGAGAATTAATTTGTGGAGGGGAATAATGGAGTTTTGAAGGTTAAATGATGGATGGATGGATGTATGTGAGTGGGTTTTGCTTAAAGTACAAGGTTGCAAATACTCTAGAGTTGGTGCGTATATGAAGCTTCGAGTTCAAGAATTCATATTTTTTGCAAATACTATAGTGTTGGTGAGTATATTATATACATGTTTTCAAAGATTCTATTTATATATTTATATAGAATCATATTTAGTTGACCTTTTATTTATACAATAAAAAAGAGAGATTGCTTTATAAAGTTACATATGTTTTTATCTATTCATCAATAATTTTATTTTAGTACATTTGGGTTCAATCTTAAATCACTTTGATAGCTCTAGAAAATATGATATTATTTAGAAAAAGCTAAGGTTGCAGGGACTTGGTAGCTAAGAAATGTACCTGGAAGGAAAGGGTATTGTAGTGTCCCTTTCTAAAGTTGAAGTTAACAAACAAGTCATACCTTGCATAGCCATTTTAGATGTGCCTATTGGAACAAGTTTCTCTCTCTCTCTCTCTCTATATGAATTAGGATGGACGATGTAATACGTTGTACCTATGTCCAAGGATTAGGAATTTGGATGTCACTTTCTTGACTTTGACCTTCCAACAGTCTTACCATTCTATGAATTTTATATGTATCTTCAATTTCAAATGTTATGTGTTGTATTACAAGTTTCAGTGTTGGTTGTATAGTGTTTCACTTAGTGCTGTTAAAATCGCTCGCCGCTCATCACTCGTTCGTCGATCGGTCGGAAAACATTCGGAATTTGCTCGCTCGGTTTGGTTCGGTTTGCAAACGAGCCAAGCATGAGCAAAGGTTTGCTCGGCTCGGTTCGTCTCGAATTAACACTAGTACAAAACCAATTTTTTGGTGGTGTAAATTTCATGTTTTTGGTGCTATCTTATAATAGAAAGCACCAAATAACAAAACACATCACTTAAAAATAGATTACACACCACTATTAAATGCTTACAAGTTATACACCACCAAATTAATTATTTGAGGCTTAGAGGTTATACACCACAAAAAAATCAATTATTTGAGGCTAAGGTTGTTAATAGCACCAAAATACACAATAAAATTGATTTTTTTAGACGTAAATACAAAATAAAGTTTATTTTTTGAGGCATAAACTTTTAAATAGCACAAAAACACCAAAATAATTATCTTTAGGGTAAATTACTTTTTGTGTCCCTGTGTTTTATAGGCTTTAACTAGTTGAGTCCAAAAGCAAAAAAGTTTAACGACCTGAGTCCCCATAAGCATTTTCTTTAACCATTTGAGCCCAGATTTCCAACACTGTTAGAATTTTTTGGTTAAGTATTGTTAAATGACCAAAATACCCTTATAGTTAAAAAAATAAAAAATAAAGTACTCGTAGAAATCTCTCTCTCTCTCTCTCTCTCTTATATATATCCCCAGATCCTATCAATCATTCAAATTCATTACAATCGACTCAAATTTATCGTAAATCCGGCACCGACAACAGCACGACGACGTCGTTTCACCGTCCGTCAACAACTCTCGCATCTAGATCAAGACCGAACTACAACGGACAACGAACTGGAGAGCATGATCAACTATGTGGATGCTGACGGTGACGAATTCATTGATCTGCAGAAGTTTATTGAGCTGACTCAAAGACAAAACCCTTGAAGATTTCCAGCATCAAGAAATTATAGGACCCACAGTCGAACGAGATGATTCGACGCTTGCGAATGAGACCCGCCAGGTGCTCGATGAAATGTCTAAGAGAGTTTTCATTGTTAGTAAGAGTTTGGCTATGTTTCAACTCGGATCCGATCTTATTTTACGTCAATCATGTGTGGAATCAGTTCGACTCGCCGGAAACATCATACTGTCGGCCATCTTCTTCTGATCCTAGGGTGGTGGTGTTGTGGTGGTGCGACGGTGATGGTGGCCCAGTTAGGGTGTTGATGGTGGCAGAGTTAGGGTGGTGGCGGCAATGTTATGGTGGTGGTGGCGGCGGAGTTAGGATGGTGATGGTGGCGGCGTTAGGATGGTGGTGGTGAAGGTGGTGTGGTTGAGAGAGAAGGGGGAGAGACATGAAGAAGATTGATACAGAGTAATCGTGAGTGTGTGGGTATTTATGTATTATCAACAATTAATAATAATAATAAAATAATAATAATAATATGCAAGGGCATTTTAGTCTTTT
The DNA here is from genome assembly GCA_030545235.1 of Helianthus tuberosus. Lineage (NCBI taxonomy): Eukaryota > Viridiplantae > Streptophyta > Magnoliopsida > Asterales > Asteraceae > Helianthus > Helianthus tuberosus. The sequence continues at coordinate 210,506,953 of CM060447.1, forward strand.
AATGAGAAGCTAACAGAAAATTCAAACAAAGTTAGAAATTTGGACTCAAATGGTTAAGAAAAGTGGTTATATGGACTCAGGTCGTTAAACTTTTTTTCTTTTGGACTCAACTAGTTAAATCCATAAAACACAAGGACTCAAAAAGTAATTTACCCTTATCTTTAACTTTAACGGATAAAATGCAAAAGCTACATCTAACTTCTTTCTTCTTCTCTTTCTCTGCAACTCATTTTTTCCTCATTCTAATCTCATAACCTTTAAGCCCTCATTCTCCTTCAATCTACAATACCATCAAAATAAGCCATTCTAATTAAAGGTATCATATTTGTAATATGTTTTCATTTCATATTTCATTTTTTTTATATTTTAAGCGAATATAAATTGTTATATGTAGCTAAAGGTGGAATTATTCAAGTTTCTTTAAATCTCATTCAATCATCACTTTAAGGTAAGATATTTAAATTTTATTACCTTTATTATGATTTCTTTATGTATTATATGATTATCTATGTACGTGTTATGTATAAATAATATGTGTGTATGTATATGCGGATATTTGTATATATGATAAGTCATGAGTATACGCATACTTGGAGAGTTAAGTGGAAATGCTACCCATTTTTCTTAGATAGTCAACCCGTTAAGATGTATACATCTTAGATAGAATATTCAAAAAGTGGGTTAGGATCCACCATCTTAAAGCGTTGGATGTACGAAATTTCGCATGCTTCATCAATATATATGGAGGGTGTTAAAAGTTTTCTTAAGGCTGCCGAAGCTAATCAGGTGAATAAAGGAAGCAGGATAATTTATTGTCCTTGTCAAGTTTGTAATAATTTTATGAGCTTTAATGATATCACAGTCATAGAGTTTCATTTGGTGAAAATGGTTTTATGCCTAAATACACTTGTTGGTCAATGCATGGAGAGTCACTACTTGATCATAGCACGTCGTCGATCAACTCACACATTAATGATAACATAGAGAACAATGATACATACCTTGATGCCGATAATGACCATTCAAATTCAAATGTACCCGATGGCAATTTAAATGAGATGTTACATGATATGGAGACTAATATTAGTGATGATGAGCAAGAAAATTTACAACACCTATTTGAAGAACTAGAAAAACCGTTATATAGCGGTTATATACAACAACGATGATATGTATGATGCAACTCTTACCAACCCCTTACGGATGAGCCTTCAACACAAGAGCACCCTGAGCACCCAGTCCGAAATTCGTTAGTGGTATAGTACACGTTGTGGCAAATTTTTCACAATAATAACATCTTCATCTCCAAGGAATGAAACACACACACACACTCTCTCTCTGATCACTTTTTCTCTAGTGAGCCAATACTTATCCCCACGCCAAAGGTGGTCACAAGAAGATCCCTTTCCTATGACGAGGCTAACGCCGTTTTCTGTCTTGTAGACTGGTTTGATATTCGGAGCCTTTCCTTTGAGAAACTATAACTCCAATATGTGTTTATGTCCTTGTTTCTTCAATTTGTGTATGTATGTATAGCTAAACCCAAAGGCTAAAACGTAAAACAAAGCCTAAGATCTAAATTTTAAATCTTAAAGGCAAAACTATACGCTAACTATTCACTAGGGTTCCTCTTTTCAAAAAGAAAACCCTAAATATATTTATTTAGGGTTTGACATGCCAGTTCTAGTGTTATTGGAATAAGTTTAATCGTAGATTGTTTGATCCTTTTCTTATAATACTAATAAAATAATGATAGTATTACTACTAATAATAGTTATTAATTTAATTGTTAGAATAAAAACTTTATTATTATTGATAATAATTATTATGATTCAATAATAATAATAATAATAATAATAATAATAAAAAAAATTAATAATAACCCCAAAAAAATTTCACATTCCCTCCCAATTCTAAATTTCTAATCTACCCGCTCACTATCTCTATCTCTTGTCCTCAAAAGTTTCACTTTCCCACCCAATCCCAATTCCATACCCTATCTACCCACCTAGTCACTTTCTCTCTCAAATCTGGGTTCACAACATGAGATAACGAGAAGCCGTCCTTGGTGCTTGTGATGTTCGAAGTTCTAAGCCGATTCTGATCCTAATTACACCAGAATTCGCCACCACCGTAACAATGTATAGCTTTGTCGTCTATACCATCGGACCACCCTTCTCCTCCTCGTTTTGATCCCACCCAAAGTAACCCCTCTTTCTCTATTTAGGGTTTTTTATTTGAAGTTGAGGTTATTTTTTACTTACTTTATGCTAGACTGTTTGCCCTGTATGCGATTGATGATCCATCTAGTAATTGATTTTTGAGGAACATCTTTGATAGGGTTATTATTTAAATACTTGCTTATCCAATGTTAGGAGGATGTTGTTTTGTTAGGGTTATTATTTAAATCACTACTCCTTGATGCTTCGTACTAAGAAATCAAGCTCTTATAAATATTTTTTAAAAGTTAATCTACTAGAACCGGTTAAGAACAATGAGTCGATGAATAAACTCAAGACTCCAACAAGTATCAAAATAAGTTATGTTCAGATTTCGTCTTTTTTTTTTATGTAACTGAAAGAAGTATGGTGAAGAAGGTGTTTTTTTTTAAAGGTGTATGGTAAAGAAGGTAAGCTATTAAAAAGAAAAACTATTAAATATTATCATTTTATTAGTATCACTCAGACCTTTTTTTTTTCTTAAGTATAAATTATCTTAATTCGAGTATTCTTACTTCTATTTTTTCTTATAAATTAAAAATTAAGTGATTTAGTTAGAACATATATGAAACTTATTTGTTATGAATGAAAAAAAAAATAGAACTTAACTTAAGTGCTTATTTGGATTTTTCAGTTTTTATCTTAGAAACCAAGAAGAATAAACGTGCAACCATGGTATAGGAAAAAAGCTTCTCTTTGATAGCGGTCATAGGGGAGTTTAGAAAGGATCTGCACTTAGATAGAGACTGAAACCAGTGGATTGTGAATCCACCTTGCACGGATTTAATCCAGCTATTTTGTTTTTACATTTAGACTTGTTGCTGATGCTTTAAAATGCACCAACACCATTCTTTCTTGCAGTCGTTAAATGTACACATAACAGCTCGCCATCCATCTTCCTTCCCGGAACTGGAATTACCGACCCTTCTGCAGGTAATTAGTATGGAAAAAAACTAGTTTGTTTTTATAGTAGAACTAGTAGCTTCTAATTGTTATATAATCAATTTTCAGTCAGCAGCGCTTGTCTCAGTTGGGCTTCTATACGAAGGATCTGTGCACCCCCTAACAATGAATAATTTTCTGGTAGATGTTCCTACTAGTAGAATCTGAGAAATTATTCTAAAATGTAGCATTTTTAAAGTTAGTCCTGAAGTTTCATGGATCCTTGACAGTAGTTCATATTTTGCATATCGAATGAAAATGAAGCAGTTTCCTTTGAGAACTTATAACACTAATAAACTTTTACAGGGTGAGATTAGTCGTAAAAGTGGAGGTGATAATGTACTTGAAAGAGAGGGATACGCTCTATCTGCTGGATAGAAATAGTTTGAAGCATTTTTAAAGTTAGCCCAGAAGTTTCACTGATTGAAGCATAGAAATAGACTCGCGTCGCCTACTAGGTAATATCATTAATTAAATTAGTGTATCATGTTATGAATTGTGATAATTGTTGTTTTGATTTACAGGTGTGTTAAAAGTTTTGATGCAGGCGTAACCGAAGTTAGCCATGACAGTGGATGTATCGAAAACCACGATGTTGCACACCGCGGCTGTGCAAGGGAATGTTGATGTTATGAACTATTTGAAGAATATAGAGAGTAGTTTGGTGTGCGAGAATTAATGGGAAGACTGCTTTGCATTCGACTTCGAGGAATGGGCTTTATCATGTGGTGAAGGCGCTTTTGGAGAAGGCGCCAGAGATACCCCAAGGTTAATAATTTTTAATAGAAATTATGTTCTATATACTTTCGATTTTGAATTTTAGCGAAAACTAGGTAAATTATTGAAGATATTTGGCTGGAGTTGGGAAGTTACGGGCTTCTTCAGTTCTTTGGCAGCCATGTCGATAGGGTCGGGATGTATTTTAAGTAGGTTTTTATGCATTTCATTTATTTCTTTTAAAATATGTATGGAAATGTAATACTTCATATCATCCCCAAAAACGTTCCTTTCTTGCTGACCGCCTTTTTTTCCGGTTACTGTCGTAGGAGGAGGACGGAAGAACGATGGTTTTAGGTGGCGAATCAAATTGGTAAGCAGCTCGGAGGCCGCTACCGGTGGTTCTATAATTTTTATTTTTATAGTAAACATTGGTCGCTTATAATTGTTTTGCCCGGACTTCAAATTCGGCTATATTGTTGATTCTATAAATGAAGGGAAGGCCCATAAAAATTACAAGCTCGTCAAGATCATTGAAGAAGTTTTTGAGGTTAATTTTAAGTGGCATATGGCACAAGTATGTGAATAATTTATTTGTTTAAAATAGTCTAGTCAAAGTAATTCATTGTGAATATGATGCAGTGCAAACAACAGAAAGGCAGTTGGGAATGTGGGTATGTGGGTATATGGTAATCAAACATATGAAAGAGTTTATCGACTCTATACAACATGATTTGGTTAACCGAGTGAGTTTTCGTAAATATTCATAAACTTTGTTTATTGCATTAAATTATATATATTTGAAATCTAACTTTTGTATTTATTTGTTTTTAGCTTTGGAATGAAGAAGGGTATTTTGAAGAATCTCAAATTGAGAATTTAGTGGTAGATTTAATGTTGTGATTTATTAAAAAGATGTTTTGATCTTGTAAGCATTAGTTTGTGTTTTATACTTTTGTTATTCCGTATACTTGAACGGGTTGTTGGGTTGTTTAATACTAGTTAACTTTTGTCGCGAGCATGTGCATTTGTGTGTAATTCGAATTATATTAAGAAATATTACTAAAAATTCTGGAATTTTGCAAAAATATCAAAAATTTATATTTTTTTTTCTTGTCTTATTTTTTTGGTGCTATGGAGATTTGTTTTTTGGTGCTATGTAGATTTGTTATTATTTGACACGTGTTAGTTCTATATTATTTTTTTGGTGGTGTGTTTAAGGATTTAATGGTGCAGTGACTTGTTTTTCATCATTGATTTTTTGGTGGTGTGTTTGGAGATTTAATGGTGCTCTTGTTGAACAGCACCAACAAATCCCATTATTTGGTGGTATATTTATTGGTGCTCTATGGTACATAATACAGCACCAAAAAAGTTATTTTGTACTAGTGTAATATTTATTAATTTATTACATATATAATTATATATGCACACACAAATTACATGTATATTCATATTTTATACATACTGCTCTATTAGATTTGGACCACTATACTCAAATATACAATTATATTTATCCATACTAGCCTAATCAAACCAATAAAAAATTTGACATCTTTCTCACATCAATCGTCAATCGTCTCTCGCTCTCACCATATGCCACAATGCGACAATTGTTCTTTGTTGTATATTCATCGCCTCACCTGCCTCAACCAGAGTCTCATCCTCGGACGATCCGATCTCAATCTTTGTTGTATAATATCGAACCTTATTCGTGACCCGATAGCGGAGACATCGAAAAGGAAACATGCTAAATCTATGGTTGTCCAAATTACTCGTCTTTCGCTTCTCGCTCGGAAAATTACACACTCGAATATGCTCGTTCGGATTTCGCTCGGTTGTAAACGAGCCAAGCACGAGCAAAGATCCATTCGGTTCGAATCGGCTCGTGAACAGCCCTAGTTTCACTCGAACTTGAGCAACTAGAGGTTGTTAATGGTGTATTATAAGAGTTTTCTTTGTTAATTTAAATCTTTTCTTTCCAATTCAATTATTGTTGTAATCATTGAGATAGAGTGAATAAAATCGTTAATCGTTTGATGTCATTCTTCGTTTTTCATTTCTTTGGTGTTATTTTCAACATTAAAGGATACTTTTTGCATAAGTTTCATCATAATTGAAACAATTTCAAGAATTCTTTTTAATTTTACGAACCTCATCTATAAGAAAAAATTATATATAACTCATTAGCCAAAAATATCGTGAATCATAGATATATTTACACGGTCCTTTTGAATCTTCAAAATGTAAACTGTCAAACCATTAAAATCGAATAAAAAACTAGGCAATTTTACAATACAATACAATACAAGCCATTAAATTAAGAAAACTATGTCCACTAGGCTGTTCGTTACTATTTTGATCTATGCGATAAATAGAAACGTGACAGCCAAAACAAAGCAAAAGATAACCGGTTTGTAACGTACTATCTTTGAACTAGAAAATCGAATCACCGTGCTATCAATAACCGGTCCACATAACACTTGGTGGTCACTGGTTCGAGTCGTGTTAAAGCTAGAAAAACTAATAGGAACCGATTCAGTCTTGCTAAATTCCGCCTTGAACGTCACAGAATGGCTCACCCTTGATCCAACACCAAGGCTCCTCATAGTAAAGTTCCACATCATGTAATTTCCCACTTGCAAATAAACCGTAAAATCTCCCACACATGAATCATTAGCATCGCCCATGATAAAGTCTAGAGTAATTTTTCCGTGTTTTAAGAACTTTTGATTATACAAGATACCCGATGGATTGCCAGACACTAGCATGACTGCTCCTCATCCTCGTGGGACTGCATAGTGTTTTGAGTCGATATACTTTACCATACCTAAAATGGTCCACTGTTGGACAACTTTGAAAGCCTCATCGTTGGTATCGGCGTCGAGTAGGATACCTTGAGAGGAGTTATCGAGAAAGGCCGGTCCAATTTCGAACCCGCTGTTCACAAACCCGTTATCTGCCAAAAATCGTATAATCATACTTCGATAGCTAGTTCTTAGATGTGTATCTAGTATATCAATCACAATAATTAGTTGTTTGACATGTTCTAATTATTCCATATATAAATAACTAACTTTTTCATGCATATAGACTTGTAATTTGTGCTTTGGGGATTTCTCAAAAAAAAACTTGATTTTTTTGTTTTAACCCTAATGTTTTTGCCTTTTGCAATTTTAACCCTACAAAATTTGTTTTTTTAACTTTAACTCAAAACTTTTCATTATTTGAATTTTAACTTCACAACCTTTGTCAATTATATTTTTCGTCTTTGGTTTAATGTTTTTACGTTTCGTTACGTATAGTTCTAAATTTTTCGAGTTAATACGACGCAACGTATGAGTGTGGTTCAACTTTTTTATGTTTTGTTTCAAATTTTGCAAGTTAACACGGCGCAACGTGCATGTGTGGTTCAACGTTTTTACCTCTATTTTTTCATGTTTGACAGGTTCGTCGCAACACGCAGATCCTAGGTCGAGTCAGTGTTGGTGGTCGATCACAGTTGTGTGACATTAGTATTATTTGACACCGTTTTACACCCCGCCGTAATGCGGGGTGTGCTTTGGGGGTTTTCCAAAGAAAAAATGGTTATGATGGTTGTCGTAACCTTGGCTTTAGGGGTTTTCAACAAAAAATTGATTTTTTTTACTTTTCACCCAAAAGTATTTCATAAATTACTTTTAACCCAAAACTATTTGTTTTTTTTTTAATTTTAACCCAAAACTTTTTATCTTTTGCAATCTATCCTCACAACTTTTTTTACTTTCAACTTTGATCCTTTATAGTTTTCATTTTTCGCAAATTTTTCGCTTTATGCTTGGTTCTAAATTTTGTGACTTAACACATCACAACGTGCGTCTTTAGTTTAACGTTTTTACGTTTCGTTCTAAATTTTGCGAGTTAACACGAAGCAACGTGCGTGTATGGGTGAACGTTTTTACATCGTCTATTTTTTCCCGTTTGACAGGTTTAACATAACGTGCGGGTCCTAGGTCGACTTAGTTATAACTAAAGAATCCCCGCCGCATTGCGGCGGGTCTCAATTCTAGTTTTTTGTTAAAAATTAATCAAAAAGTTGACTATTTCCGTATTTGGATAATAATCAGTTTATTTAACTGTGACATATACATAAAGACATGAAAATTTGTCATGTAACTCATTAACACATGAAAAAACACAATATATACACAAAAAATTGTCGTGTAACACATGAAAAAAACACAATATATATAATCTTTATAACAACATACCTCCATATAAACGGGGACTCCCGATTCCGTTAACGAGAAGAGTATCAATGATAGGCCAACAGTCGTTGCTACCCGCAACACTTTGAAATTGTATTCCCATAATACCCCTTTGGATCTCGCGACTCATCGAATATGCATAAGTTGTAAGATTAAATATTTATTTATTTATATTTAATCTAGTAGCCATCATTATCATTTATATAATATAGATCAAAATATGTTAATAACCTATTAATAATTAGTTGGTAATTGTTGATGGACCATATTACCCTTATTTAACTAATTGGGTTTCCTCTTGGGTGTATATATAAGGAGATTATTAGAGAGGTAAAAGGTTAGACACACAACCTAACAACATAACATCAAATTCGTCCCTCTCTCTCCATAACCGAAATCAACCCTACTTTCGGTTTATCACCATCATCACTTTACACCCTAAGGAGGAACTAGATCAAACTGACAACTATGTCGAACTCCGTGGCTGCGTCTCTGACTGAATTCTCTACTGATGCAATCAAAGGTATGTTATTTCATGTTTTCCATTATGTTTAAACAGAACTGATCAACATGTGGTATCAGAGCATATGTTGATAAATCAGTTCTGGTTTTGTATCCATTATTCTGGGATCAAAAAAATCAGGAAAACGAAAATTTTTAAAGCCTTGAAAAATCACGGCTGTTTTCGAGTTTTGTTGCCGAAATCACTGTTTTCGGAAGTTAATGAATTAATGTTTTGACTCGAAATCATAATGGACAAACCTAATATTCGAAATCTGTTAACAAAATTCTTAAAATTTAGATTTCGGAACCCAGAATTATGTTTTTATTTTTTAGGGTTCATAATGTTCTTAGTTAAAATTCGAAATTTCCCTTATGTTTTGGAATGTGTTTTGAATTATGTAATGTTTTTCCTAATTTGATCTTATTTTATCTAATAAGTTGTTTTCGAAATCTGTTAATGAGATAAACAATTATGATTTTTGAAATTTTATGATAAAATTAGATCAATGTTATAATAGGAAACTCTATCAAAATTCATGATTTTCGAATTTTAGTTAAGTTATCACAACAAACAGCCTTAAAGAGAGGATTCGAAATTAAACAGCCTTAAACATGTCGCACAAGATTGGATCACATAAGTGATAATCTGATCGCACAAGATCAGATTACATAAGAGATGATCTAATCGCACAAGACAGTCGCACAAAATTTGTACAACTCATTAAGCACATAGTACAAGTTAAGACTGCATAATCGCACAAGAATTGTGGATCGCACAAGACTAGTGGATCGCACAAGACTCGTGGATCGCACAAGACCTTACTAATCGCACAAGGAATTACTGATCCACAAGTTTTGGGCTTTAATGATCGCACAAGTACTTGGGCCTTATTGATCGCACAAGTGTTTGGGCCTTATTGGTCGCACAAGTTTTGGGCTTTACTAATCGCACAAGACTTGGGCATTACTGATTGTACAAGACTCGAAATCTCATTATTTTTTAAGCTGTTTAAATGTGACCTAAAAATTTTTATACTTAATTAATTAATAAGGATCAAATAATGTTTTACAAAACCAAACTAGCTTAACTTGAATGAGCTTCTGATGTATTAATTCTGGCCAAAGCTGATTTAATACATCTATTTATTGTTCAAGTATTATAAAAGCTATGTTGAGTATGCATTACACACGTGAAATGTCTTAATTCTGGCCAAAGCTGATTTAATTCATTTATGTTTAGCATGCTTGACAAGTGCATAACTAAAGTGATTGTCTCATTTCTGGCCAAAGCTGATTTGTCACGATTACTTTGCACACATACTTAAATGATTACACTTCTGGCCAAAGCTGATTTGTCTTTGTTTAAGTAGAATTTTACTAAGTCTATTATTTTGATGTTAGTAATAGACATCTCACAATTTCTTCACATAATGATCCTTTTATTAATGATCCTTAATTAATTTTATGATCATTTCGTCTGTCTTATTCTTAGTACCCATAATTTTTCTCACTATAATTTACTTCTACATATATCTCATCCACTCTAACTCCTAAACCTAAAATGTTTGCTTTATTTAAAGTTTCTATTAGAATTAGCTCTTAAATTAAATCCTTGATTATTTATTAAGACACGATAATCCTATTGCTCTCTTCTGATAAAGATTATAAAGAAGAAAATTAGAGCATGATGATTAGGACAAATCGAACATGATGTCTCTTATGATAATCAAGAACTCTCTAACATAATGCTATCACTAAAGTTATTTCAGATTAAGTATTTCCTAAGGCTAATCTCTTATATATGGAATAATCACTAGAACTCCTAAGATGCATGCCTTCTTTTATAATTCTAAACTATAAAGTTAAGTGGTATATGTGAATACATAATAATGTACAATACCATGACCCATAAAGTTAAGGGCTTACGCATGGAAATAAGTACATTTTCCAGTACATTACATATTAAAATTTTCACTTGTACAATTTGATGCCTTATAAATCAACTATAACACTCAAAAAATACCAAAGTATAATGAGTGTGTTGATAAGCAACATATGTACAAAGAAATAAATGTTTGAAGCTGGAAAAATAAGTTGTTACTCACCTTACAACCACTTAAAACTTAAAAGAGGATTGTTCTAAAGTCCATAGACAAATTACAACTGTTAATTCCACCTCTAAGGTTCTTCAAGGGAAAATCTCACTGCATCATTATGTCATTAGACTAGACATAAGCAACGAGACTATCCATTATTCTAAAGAACAGTTGGATGAATTAATTAGATAGTCACTTATTAAAGATATTTAAGTCTACTAATTATAATATTCCTATTAACACATGATTAGTTGACTCTAGTTTTTTAAACGTTTCCTTACCAGAAATCAACAAATAACTAACATGAAAGTTAGTGACAAAATTAAATGTTGAGACTATAAAAAACCATAATAAGCAGTCTTCTAACAACGTTTTTCGATACCGTACATATATTCTGAGTATTAACCAGAATATAGTATCATAATTAAGCAATGTTATGAAGGTTGTGAGGTTTGCATAGTCAACATAAAGTCACACTTACCTTAAACTCTCATTTTATTTTTTCTAAATATCTGGATTGAAACATTATTAAGATAAAACTAGATGATACCTTACACTTTCACAACTTTTGTCATCATGAAAATGAGAATTTGACAAAAGGAAAATGAGATTTATAAATTTCATCCATCATAACCAAAATTCATGAGAAATCATGACATGGTTAATGAGGATGATTTCTTATCTAATCTCATTCTAAGTGATTTTAAATCATGACGTTATAGGCCTAAATATTACTTGGCTCAAGGAATAAGTATGGGTCCATCATAAGTCATTCATTGACATTCGTGGAACTTATTCCTAATGGAATATTCAGACATAATTCATTTATCAATTAAAGACTATCTGCTTGTATCTAAATTAGTCTCATATGGCCCATGGTCTTAAAGAAATCTATTCATATATGTGCTTAACATGATTTCTATTAAATATGTCCCTAAGTTTCTTATGACATCTGGACATTAAGGAAATCAAGTAAAGTCTAACATATATATGATAGGTTCCCACGTCACATACCTAATTGAAACTTATCTTGTAGCATTTATAGAGATATCATAGATCAGTGGGAGCATTAAGTGTCTTAATTATAACTTGTAAAAAGTTGCAAGAGGTGGGGGAGTGAAAACTTTATATTACTTAAATTTACACCTCTTGTACAAGACACTGCTCCATCTTGACACTGTTCTATCATAACTTGTCTCCTTAAAATCTAATGCTACTCTTACAAAAGTTTCATTGTTGCTTAATTGTGGGCACACTTAGATTTCTTACCTAAACTGACATAATCCTCAACAAGAGAAACTACAATGACTAACGTCATTAATATGTTCATTAATATGTTTTCTCTATTAGAAGTTTGTTTGGTCGTTAAATATTAACCCTAAGCATGCTGAGTTCCTAAAGATTTCTAAGGTCAGTGGGAGTAGTCAAAGTCCTTATCATGACTTGCAAGGAATACAAGAGGCGGGGGGAAGAGTGTCATTAAATTTTACTCTGAATTTAACTCCGATTACACCTCTTATACACCATACTGCACCAACTCTTACAAACTTAGAATCCTGAAAATGATAGCAACTTAACCAAGAGCTAATCCATAAAACTGAAACTTCTAACAAACCCAATAATCAACTTAGGAGGTCATCTAGGTTTAAAAGCCTACTAACTTTGATGATTACATAACCTCCCTAATTTGGAGTTGAAATGGATTTTGGAAAAGTTTACTGATCCTATCTCTTCTAATTAAGCCATTAGTGTCAATCAATCTTCTGAATGGAATAAAACAGTTTTCTAGTAAAACTGATTTTATGTGTTCGCATAACGTTTGGGATTTGATTGAATAACCTAAGAGTGTTCATAACTAAACCAAATCCTGATATAAACGTTAAGACACAAAGAAGCATGATTGATTGTCAAAGGTTGTACTCAGGAAGAGATAAATTATTAAAGAATCTTTATTACATATCTAACAAAAGATTTCTTTTAGGATCATCACTGTTCTAGTAGCTTATAATAGTTTAAAGCTACATTAGATGAACATTAAAACAGTTTTCCCTAACAACTGGCTGACATATTTACATGTTCATAAAACAACCTGAAACTTCTAAACTTAAGGTTAAAGAACAGTTTGTCTACAAGCCAATAAAATCCATGTATGGGTTAATGCAAACGTCATAATGTGATGAAATCTTAACGAAATTATTTTCATCAACAATCAAGTGGATTAATGTACCTACCTCAAGATGAGTGGGAGCAACTAAGATAAACTTGTCTATATAGATGACATTCTTTTGACAAGTAGATGTTACATAAGTCAAAGCATTGTTAACACAAACTTTGATATAATAGATCTCAGAGATATCTCTTTCATATTAGATATCATAACATGTTGAGATAGACCAAATGGGACATTACTTTCGTTCCATAAGTTTAACATTAAATTGGTCCTTACATATGTAACAAACAATACTGCTCTCCTTTAGAGGATAATAGGATAAATTAGATTATTTCTTACGCTTCATTAATTAGAAGCCTTATGTAAGTTTAAGTCTATACTCGTTTAGATATTACTCACATTGCAACACACTAGATATGTCTAGATTAATGTGAAGCATCTAATAGAGTATTACAATATCTTTAAAAGAAATAAGAGGCTATAATTTAAAGAAGAAGTGAGAACTCAAACCGGTTGATTACTCTAACTTTGTAATATTCAAAGATAAAATGTAATTTCGGGTATATTTTTATGTTAACAGACAAAACCTATCTCATGGAGGAGTCGTAATAGACTGATAACAACAACCTAAGTTATAACGACATAATATAGTCACTAAATGTTGTTGGAAATTTATCAGTGGACTCATAAGTTTATTAACTCCATATAATTAATATTTTGAAGACTTATTGTGATAAAGTCAGCTACCATGTCTCCTTGAACAGTAACAGTTCGAGAGGTGCTGCATTAAATTTCGATACGCAATTAATTATTCGTTTATGAACGAATTGAGGAAACTAAATATTTGTATCGAATACATTCATGATATGCTTAAGGATCCTATAACTAAAGGTCAATTACCCATAAGTCTTATTAATTAAGAGTGCTCATAAAAGAGACGGGTTTTAATTGATGACCATGTACAATTGCATATCGTACTATGAATGACTGACTATTAATCAATTTTCCTCATCAGTTTGATTTTGTATGTCTCTTACATATGTTCTGCTGGTGTAATGACATATAGACAACTATAAATACAAATCAAACGTTAAAGGGCTTACTTATTTTGATCATAACTGTTAGGTTTTAAATTAAGGCTATAGTATGACTAATGGGGGTCCTGAGTCGCATAATGATTCAACGGCTGTATTTCTCTGCTATAGTACTTGTTTAAGGCTAAACTGAGTGTTAACTTCTGATCAGACTTATCTAATACTCATGATAAATGATTATTCGGCTAAGTGGGAGAATGTAAGATTAAATATTTATTTATTTATATTTAATCTAGTAGCCATCATTATCATTTATATAATATAGATCAAAATATGTTAATAACCTATTAATAATTAGTTGGTAATTGTTGATGGACCATATTACCCTTATTTAACTAATTGGGTTTCCTCTTGGGTGTATATATAAGGAGATTATTAGAGAGGTAAAAGGTTAGACACACAACCTAACAACATAACATCAAATTCGTCCCTCTCTCTCCATAACCGAAATCAACCCTACTTTCGGTTTATCACCATCATCACTTTACACCCTAAGGAGGAACTAGATCAAACTGACAACTATGTCGAACTCCGTGGCTGCGTCTCTGACTGAATTCTCTACTGATGCAATCAAATGTATGTTATTTCATGTTTTCCATTATGTTTAAACAGAACTGATCAACATAAGTTTGCCACATTTCACTCCCAAATGATTCTTTATAAATGAATACTTTGGATTCATCGGAACCGGAAACATTTACGGCTGTGAAATTGTTGGCACAATTCATGCTGCTTGGAGCAAGGGTGAATGTGAGGGTATAATAGTAACTTCCATCGGTTTTAAATGTTTGGTTGATCACACCATTTGGACCTAGTTGCAACCCGTGACCGTTTCCAGGTAGGGAAATGTTTCCACCAGCTGTCACGTACCAAACCGTACCATTAAACGACCAGCCGGGAATAACGTTGGTTTTGGTATCGAGGAGAACGAATTGGGAGGTCGAATTCGTCGTTAGGTTTGTCGGTTGAGATTCCAAACCCGAATTCTCAAGTGTAACTGTTTGATGAAGTATAATGTATGTGAGTTTAACAAAGTAATAAATTATATGTTTTGAATCACTAGAGGATCATATAGAGTGTAAGAATTACATATACCGTTAACACCAGACGAACCATCCATAATTGAATAAGTCGGCATGTTAGAGATTCAAATAGTTTGATTTTGACATTTTTTTCGATTTAACCAACAAGTTTTGGAGCTTAGAATTGTTTAACTTTGTATTATTTTGTGCTTTTGGGATATGATGTAGTTATAATTATGTATTATAACCCTGAAATATGTATATTATTTCAAAAATTCAAATACAAACAAATGTTATTTGAAAAAATAAATAAAATCAGTTCAGATCGTTAAATTGATGAAATGAAACCAGCTGTTGTGGCCAAAATACTCAAACCTAGAGGGTTTGATTTATCGTTTTACTAGTACCATAGTTAATGGTTTGCCATGCCATTTTTGTCAAAACCGATTGAACCAAATTGTAAACACCCCTAGTAATAACATACCTTTAGAATACATTGTCGATACCAAGAAGACAAATTTAACGATGATAATCATGAGAGCCATTGTCCACCGTGAACTACCGAGATTATTTGAGGTTTAGAAAGACCGGTATTTATAGAATAAAAAAAGTGATGCCTAAGTCAACTCCCTTTGGCCAAGTCATACAGGCGATCAGCTTCTTAATATATATATATATATATATATATATAAATATATATATATATATATATAGTGGAGGGTTCAAATGAGAAGAATTTTTTTGTAAGAATAAAAAAGAACAAACTTCAACCAATAATAATGCTTCATTTTACTTCATTTAATTTTTGTATTTAATATGGGTGTAAGGGTATATTGGTAAAATTAGATACATCATTAATTGTTAGTCTTCTTTTTTAATAGCTAACTAAATTAAATTTGTAACTTATTTTAAAAAAAAAATATTTTTTCAAAGAAGAAAAAAATTAATTTAAAGTGTAGGATAAATTATGAGGTGTGTAGGATGAATTACGAGTTGTGTAGGATAAATTTCAGTATGTGTAGGATAAATTTCAAAAAAGTGTATGATAAATTTTGATGTGTCTAGGCAAAAAATTTTGTGTGTAGAATGATACTCTTTATGACTAATTAATTAGTCAAAAATAATAATAAATGAGATGAGAGAAAAACTATTTAATGTTTTACAATTGTACCCTTTATTCTTTTTCTTCTTAATTTAATTTTCTTCTCAAATGAACCTCCTCCTATATATATATATATATATATATATATAGGTAGAGGATCCTGTAAAAAGTGCTCAAAGTGTGAGAAGTGTATTATAACACTATATATAATACTATATAACACCATATAAACACCGTATAACAATATGTAACACCATATAATACCATATAACACTATGTAACACTATATATCATTATATAACAAATATAACATTATGGGTTGTCTGATAGCATGTCTATGATAGATGTATTGTAACACCTCGAAAATTTCACGTCCTATAATGTGTTGACACGTGTCATATGTTTGAACGTGTGAAAGAATGTTATAAAAGGATTAAAGTTGACAATCATGGAAAGTATGTGAATATACGAGTTCTAAATGTCAACAGTGAATAAATATATTGTACATTAACCCTACATGATGCTCATACCTTCAAACGAATAAATCATGGATCATACGAAGCTAAATATGAAAGAAAGTGAGAGATTACAAACTACAGGGGTTAAATGTGTCAACATGTTTAAGTTATACCTCTGAGTGACCTTTTGACAAACCAGAAGCTTTGTAACGGTTAATTATACTCACTAGAATGCACGATATAAATTTCATAAAGTTTCGTTATCGTATGAGAAAGTTATGATCAAATTCGTGTGCGAGGGGTTAAAAGCGTCAACGATGAAGTTTAGGACTTTTTCGGGTGACAATAAAGTTAACCGAGGACTAAACAAAATGGGTATATGCCTTGGAGCCCTTATATGTCAAAAAGGAGGGTTCATAATGCAAGAAATGAAGTCTAAGCAAAGTTTGAAGACCCAAGGATCAAAACATAAAAATCTAAAAAGTTGATTTGATGCAGGAAGGCTTCGCGCGACGCGAGGCCCAAGGGGGGGGGTCCTTCGCGTCACGCCTAGGCCTATCTGATCCGAAAATTTTGGTTTCTTGTCTGCCTTTGCCATTCTAACCGACTTTAATCCGAGTTTCCTCATATTGGACGACCCCTAGGCAACCCCTAGACACTTAGGGACATTTGTGGATGAGTTGTGGTCAGTTGTAGACTTGCATGTCAACAATCTAGTGGGTTCTTGATCACTATATAAAGCCACTAAGTTGCAACAAGTTCTTCACACCTTTCTCTTGCATTCCTGATCATTTCTGGAGCTCAAGACTTCTCTCAAGTGATCACTAACCGTGCTTAGGACCTTGGTAAGTTTGCTTAACCTTTCTTAGTTAAGTTTTTGCTTAGTTTTGGCTTAAAAGTCAAACCGTCGTAATTAACGGTTGACTTAACGATTAATCACTAATGGTCCAGTGATTAGTCGAATTGAAAGTAGTTATAAGTTGGTAATTATGTGGGTAATAAACCCTTAAGAAGGTTACCCCTGATTCCCACTCTAACTTGGTCAAATGTCGGGTCAAACTTGTTATTAAAAAGTCAACAGAATGTTTAATTTACAATTTATGCATAATTAGCAATGTAGAACACATACAACCTGTTTGATCATTAATATAACTTGGTAATTAGTGTAAGAACATGTCTAAACATGTTCAACCCGACAATTTACTGTTTAGACCCGGTTCGGAACCGAAAGTCACAAAACTTTGACTTTTGCTTTGACTTCAGTTCTGACCCATTTTGGTATGATTTAGAAATACCTTAGAGCTCTATTTGGACCAGGTTACATGCTAGTATAACCCTCTGTGATTATACACCATGGTTCATTAGTTAACCAATTAATATGCATGATTCCGTTAATTGCTCATATGTTGACCATTATGCCCTTTTCACCTTAAAACGTGATTTTTGCAAATGTAAAAGAGTAGAAACTTTAATTACTGATATATAAACTTGCACCCAAAGTTTTACATCAGTTTGAGGTGTAGATTGAGAGTTATGCTCATTAGCGTAATTAGAAGCTTCTTTAGCGATTAAACGGCGTAATTAGCGTATGGCCTATCTAAGCCTACTTTTTGATATCAAAATCTTTACCCACTGATGTAATATATTATTTTGGGATTTTTGAATATTTTTAATTAATTTTAGGCTGAGCATAACTTATAGTCGTAGGCTTAATCCGGTAATTGTCGGTTTTGCCTTACGGGCTATAAAATGAGTTTTACATATCTAATTGACTCCAAAACTTTTGCTACTGATTAGATATGATAAATAAATTATTTTAAGCCTTCTGGAATAATAAAAATATCAGCTTTATGTATAGAACCCGGAAATGGCTTCTAATCGCCTTTTTAAGCGTTTTTAACGCATGGTATGTACTAGAACTATTTTAAACATACAAAGGTTGATACCTACTGATATTTTGGGGAAATTATAATATTTTAACAGTAAGCAAAAGTTGTTTAACTCAGACTTCAGTTTTGAGCTTTACGGCTTATGTGAAATTACCAAATTGCCCCTACGGTGCATAGTTTGGTTATAATTGATAAATTTCACATATATACTTTACCCTACTGTTATAACTTAGTAAACTAAGTATTTTTGCTGATTATATCAGACCTGTAACTCAGGTTAATACTTAGACTCTTTTGATAACCTTGTAAATGACCAAACTACCCCTACGGGGCATAGTTTGTGTTTAAATTCGTTTCGGGCATAATAAAAGACATCTTACTGATGTCACAACATATTTGAAGCATATTAACTTAGGAAACCTGTATATGGCTCTTACGGATACCCGTTACGCTTATTACGCGTTCGGTTCGGTTTATGTAACTAGTTTACATAAATTAGCCGAAGCGGGTCAAACCTTATCGGTTTTATCTCAAAATCCAGAATGTGTATGAAATACCCATATTAAGCAAGTCTTCAAAATTGTCGGGTCTAAATCACATTCTATCCGGCTTCCCTTAATCGTGCGTACGAACCGTATCTTTGAAACTAACCGGTCTAAGCTTAAGCTTAATTAAAGACCCGTTAGGATTCTAATAGGTTATTATAAACCTCCGTTCCAGATTAGGAGGACCAGTAAAAGCTACTTGCATTTGCTTATTGTGATTATTACTTTGCTCAGGTAAATACTTTTAACTTATTTTCCCTATATGGGCTTGGGTTACGGTATATAAAATACCGCTTGGTCGGGCATTAAATCTTCCATCATATGGTGGTTAATTGAATAATTTAATCGGCCCATTTAAATATGTTTTGTTTGCTTAAAGCCTTTGGGGGGTTAATGTCCATGTCCCGGATATCCCTGGCATCATTTTACGAAATGGCCACGACTTAAGCGCGGGGTGTAGGCGTACACCCGTCAGTGCATAAAAGAATAATGTGGTGTGTCTATTGATCTTTAACCCGGACACGATCCGGGCTACTGAACGCATAAGGAAAATGTAATTCTTTTACAAGATTATATATTTAAATAATTATCCCAAGTTATAAAATGTTTATGCCACGTGCATCCAAATCATTTTTAAAATGAGTCAGTTGATTGTATTTACCAGTGTAAACTAACGTATTTTCCCAAAAAGATTAAATGCAGGTACTAAGCGTAATAGGCTGGATTTTCTCCTTAGCATCAATAAAGAGTCTCGCAAGCTTAAGATGCCTAACGTCTGTTGAACTATTGTTTCCATTTTATTTTCGATCCGTCTGTGGATAAACAATCGACAGTTGTGATATTTGATATTACAATATTATATTCGGTTGAATTATATCTTTCATTTGCTTCCGCTGTGCATATTAAATATTGTGTTGTTTGACTATTATGTTGCCAACCACGTCACGATACTCCCCCACCGGGCCCACTGATGACACGTGGAATCCAGGGTGTGACAGATTGGTATCAGAGCCAACACTGAGCGAATTAAACACTAGGCTTTTTGTGTTTAATCTCAGTTACACAATTGCACATTTCAAAAACTTTCGAGTCTAGACAAATAACATAGGACAAATTATACTTTGTTTGGTTTTTGTTTTGTCCTTTATTTTATATATATTCTTGTCGTTATCTCATGTTGTATTGACAGGATTAAAAATGCCGCCAAGATTCTTCCGAAGAAGAGGACGAGGGAAGGGGCCAATCATCGCCCCCAATGACAACGAGGCAGGACCTTCGCATGTGCGAGCTCCTTCTACCACCGAGAGTGACGATCCTCGACAGAACCAGAGGAACCTCTTTGAGCCGGCTAGACGGTCGGTTTCGCATAGTTCGACACCTCCCGTTCACAACTCTTATGGGCCACATTCGGAAAATGAGCCCAATAACCCACAACCTTCCAACATACCTTTACAGCGATCTTTATCGCACCACTCCTTTGGTGACCCTACACCTGTTTTTAGGGGCCGGTTTAACCCGGTAAATTATATACAAGAACCAGTGGGTTTTAACCCATTGGGACCAGAGGATCACTTCACGGGAGACAACGCTATGGACATGGACGAGGGCACCGATCCCATCGAGCCCGCAACCGGAACTCCCAACCATCCGATCGAGATCTCCGACGGATCTTCTTTTCACGGATCACCCTACGGTGGTCCAGACAGCTTTCAGGCGAGGTTTACTCAGCACGAGTGGTACTTCACACCCTCGCATCATTCGTCGCCTCATCAGCAGCAGCAGCAGGATCCCTCTGTGGATTCCCGATTTGTGGCAGTCACGCCACCGCCTCCACCACCACCAGTTCAGCCGGCACCTCCACAACCGCCGAGGCGTAGGAGAACCGGAGCGCGGATGTTCGCGCGAGGAGGAGATTTTCATTTCAGCTCTCCTCGACAATCAAGTGGCAGTCATTATCCGCCACTTCCAGAAGATCCACAAATGGGTGGACCTTCACACCCAGTTGCACCGCAACCACCACCGATGGGTTTTGATAACCCGATTCCAGCATACACGGGTTCTATGGCGTACAACCCATTTGAACAACCAGCTCACACCA
The DNA here is from genome assembly GCA_030545235.1 of Helianthus tuberosus. Lineage (NCBI taxonomy): Eukaryota > Viridiplantae > Streptophyta > Magnoliopsida > Asterales > Asteraceae > Helianthus > Helianthus tuberosus. The sequence goes on from CM060447.1 coordinate 210,528,056, forward strand.
ACTACGGTTACGCTGAAGCTGACCCATACATGGTAGCGGCCAATTACAACGCCTTTAACCCTGAAGGGCCGTATGGAGCTCCTTGGGGAGCAGGATACCCAACCTATGGGTACCAAATACCTGCCAGACCTATAATACGGACGCAATCGCAGCCGCCATGGTTTTCTCCCCCAGAACGGGAGGAAATTCTTTAGAGACTGGACCAGGTTGAGCGAGACTTTCACCGAGATCGCAGGGAGCGACAGACTTTCTTCCAAGGATTGACAAGCCTAATAAAAGGGAAGAGCAAGAAGGACCATTGAATCCTTCCACTGTTGTTGTAATTTTCCTTGTATCATTTGAGCCCCCGCGTGGGCCTGTCTTGCTGTATTGACCCCTGTGTGGGTATGTATGTTTGTTTGTTTTGACCCCTGCGTGGGTCTATCTTTCTGTTAACCCTTACGTGGGTATGATGTTTATTAAAGTCCCTGCGTGGACTAGTATGTTGTTTGACCCCTGCGTGGGTATGTTGCTTTATTAAAAAGTCCCGATTAGGGCGACGTGTAACCTATTAATAATTAATGGAATGTTTAAATTATAAATTTCATGTTTGCCATTATGTGCATAAATAAATTATATATGAAATAAATAAATTAAAATCATTCCTCTTGAAATGATCTGCCTATTTAAATATTAATTAAGAATCTTAAGAGTGAAACCTAGCCCCCGTGTCAGTATAAGACCGGGCCAAGATGGTAAGGCCTATTTAAAAGATTCAAATTCCAGTTAACATCTGAAAACATGTTAACGCTCCTGGCAGACGTGATTCGTTAAAATCACACACGTCATTTTTATATAAGGATCTTTCCAAAGATTCCTAACCCAACTTAATGATCTCTGAATCATGGGTTTAAATCATCAATTAAGATGATCATATTTTGACCATACGTTGGTAATATAACGCCTACGGGCCTTGCTCATTTCTACATGAGCCAAAAGACAGTGGTAGCGATGACTCCCTGTCCGAAAAAGGTAATAAACTATGTTCAAACCTTAAAAGCCTTGATTCTCTGAAATCATAGCTTATAATTTAAAATGTCCTTGTGACTAGGCCTTATGTGCTAATATATATTGTTATTGTTTATTTAGGATAAATTATAATTGAAATCCTAAATAAATGTGATTAATAAATTAACCAAAATATGGTCTCTGTTTACCATGGTTAATGAATTACCCTAAGGGGCAATTCCATAATAAACTCCCAAGTAAACTATTGTCCTTGTTTATGTAACAGTTCAATTAAAATGGCTAACTCGGACGAAATTAATAGCCATCCAGTGGAGAATATTGATAACACCCGAATTAATTTAACGGGTGCTGAACTGAAAGCGTTGGTAGACGACGCTGTTACAAAGGCCTTGGAGCGGCAGTACGAAGAGTATAGTGGGACTCGGAGTAGGACCCTATCTACACTGCATTCGAAGCCACCTCCCAAGAAAGATGACGATCGACTCTCCTCAAACCACCACAGTGCTCCATCTCAACAAGTAGTACTAAATAAAGAACCCCGTGATAAGGGTTGCTCATATAAATACTTTGTATCATGCAAACCTAGGGATTTCACTGGGGAAAAAGGAGCCATTGACTGCATGACGTGGTTAAATGAGATGGACACGGTAGTGGATATTAGCGGATGCGCTGAGAGGGATGTGGTCAAGTTTGTGTCGCAATCATTTAAGGGTGAAGCCTTAGCCTGGTGGAGATCACTGATTCAAGCCACCGGGAAAATCCCATTGTACAACATGTCATGGGAGCAATTTGTTGCCCTTATCAGGGAAAATTACTGCCCTCAGCATGAGGTGGAGAAGATAGAGTCTAATTTTCTATCGTTGGTAATGACAAACCTTGACTGTCAAGCTTACCTCACGAGCTTCAACACAATGTCCCGGTTAGTTCCGTATCTGGTGACCCCAGAACCAAAAAGAATAGCTCGTTTTATCGGGGGTTTAGCCCCGGAGATAAAGGCAAGCGTGAAGGCCTCTCGGCCAGCTACTTTCAGGTCTGTAGCTGACATATCTTTGTCCCCCACTCTGGATGCGGTCAGGCAAAGATCGCTGAGGAACAAAGATGCTGAGAAGAGAAAACGTGAAGATGATAATTCATGGAGGTCTAACAAGAAGCACCGCGGAAACGGTGACAACAAGAAGGGGTCTGAGTCAAGAAAGGATGGGCATCAGTCTGGTGAGAAGCCCAAATGCAAGATTTGCAAGAAACAGCACTTTGGAAAGTGCAGGCTGGAATCAAACTCACAGACTCAGTCAAGAACTTTTGCCTGTGGTATATGCAAGTCCAAGGACCACAAGACCTTGGATTGCAAAAAGCTGAAAGACGCAACGTGCTACCGTTGCAATGAAAAGGGGCACATTAAAACCAACTGCGCTAAATACGCCAAGAAGCCTGAAGAGGCCAAGAAGACCAATGCTAGGGTCTTTAGGATGGATGCGAAGGAAGCGGTTCTAGACGACAATGTGATTACAGGTACTTTCCTTGTAAATGATGTCTATGCAAGAGTACTTTTTGATTCAGGCGCTGATAAGTCTTTCGTAGATCATAAGTTTTGCAATTTGCTGAATTTACCTGTCAAAACCTTGAGTATAAATTATGAGGTAGAGTTAGCAGATGGCACCATAGAAACCGTCTCAACTGTGTTAGATGGATGTGTTATATCCATTAAGAACCACTCTTTTCCTCTGTCCCTACTTCCCTTTAAGTTAGCCGGTTTTGACATAGTTTTGGGTATGGACTGGTTATCTCATAACCAGGCCCAAATTGTCTGCATAAAAAGAAAGTGGTGATTAAGACTCCGTCTGGTGAATCACTTACCATTCGGGGAGATACATAGTATGGACTGCCTGAGCAAGTGACTATGCTCAAGACTTCCAAGTGTTTAAAGAAGGGTTGTGTCATCTACATGGCACAAGTGATTATTGATGAGCCAAAACCCAAGATGGAAGACATTTCCGTCATTTCTGAATACCCCGAAGTTTTTCCTGAAGAGCTACCTGGTTTACCACCGGATAGGCAAGTGGAATTCAGAATTGACATCATCCCTGGAGCAGCACCTGTTGCTAGAGAACCTTATAGGTTGGCACCAACGGAGATGAAGGAATTAAGGACACAACTGGACGATTTGCTAGCTAAAGGTTTCATTAAACCTAGTTCATCTCCATGGGGAGCACCAGTCTTGTTTGTCAAGAAGAAGGATGGATCGATGCGTCTGTGCATCGATTACCGTGAGCTTAATAAGGTCACGATAAAGAATAGGTATCCTTTGCCCAGGATCGACGATTTGTTCGATCAATTGCAAGGAGCAAGTTATTTCTCGAAGATTGACTTGAGGTCAGGCTACCATCAACTGAAGGTTAGAGATGAAGACGTGCACAAAACAGCATTTAGGACTCGTTATGGTTATTACGAGTTCCTAGTGATGCCTTTTGGGCTCACTAATGCACCTGCTGCGTTCATGGATCTCATGAATCGCGTATGCAAGCCTTACTTAGATAAATTCGTCATCGTTTTCATCGACGACATTCTTATCTATTCGAAGAACCAAGCTGACCATGAGAAACACCTTCGCTGTATTCTCAAACTCCTGCATCGTGAGAAACTCTATGCCAAATTCTCTAAGTGTGAATTCTGGCTTCGAGAGGTCCAATTCCTTGGACATGTGGTTAGTGAGCGTGGTATCTAAGTGGATCCCGCTAAGGTTGAAGCAGTTATGAACTGGCAAGAGCCAAAGATGCCTACAGAGATTCGTAGCTTCCTGGGATTGGCAGGATATTACAGGCGTTTTATCAAAAAAATTTCAAGGATTGCTGCACCCCTAACCTCCTTAACTAAGAAGAAGGTTAAGTTTGTTTGGGGCCCTAAACAGTAAGAATCTTTTGATATCCTTAAACAGAAGTTGAGCAACGCTCCTGTGCTGACATTGCCTGAAGGTATCGAAGAATTCGTAGTTTACTGTGATGCATCACACACTGGAATGGGGTGTGTGCTTATGCAGAGAGGCAAAGTTATTGCCTACGCTTCAAGACAGTTAAAGGTGCACGAAAAGAATTACACCACCCATGACTTGGAGTTGGGTGCCGTTGTATTTGCACTGAAGCTATGGAGGCACTATTTATATGGAATCAAGTGTGTGATCTATTCTGATCACAAGAGCCTCCAGCACCTGTTTAATCAGAAGGATTTAAACATGAGGCAGCGCCGTTGGATGGAGACTTTGAATGATTATGATTGTGAAATCAGATACCATCCCGGCAAGGCGAATGTAGTCGCTGATGCCTTAAGTCGAAAGGAAAGGGTGAAACCCATCCGAATCAATGCCAAGAGCATTGAGATTAAGAATAGTTTGACTGAAAGGTTATTAGCTGCACAGAGAGAAGCTGTGTTAGAAGCTAACTATCCTAACGAAAAGCTAGGAGTAACTGAGGAGCAGTTATCTCTTGGCAAAGACGGAATTCTGAGATTGAATGGACGAATATGGGTTCCAATTTATGGAGGACTTCGAGATGTTATCCTCCAGGAAGCCCATAGCTCCAAATATTTCATTCATCCTGGAGCTGATAAGATGTACCAGGATCTAAGGGCAAACTATTGGTGGACAGGCTTGAAAAAGTCTGTAGCTGCCTATGTAGCTAAGTGCTTGAGTTGTGCGCAAGTCAAAGCAGAACATCAAAAGCCGTCAGGTTTGCTACGACAGCCTGAACTTCCCACATGGAAGTGGGAAATGGTAACTATGGATTTTATCACCAAGTTACCCAAGACAAGGAAAGGAAATGATACGATATGGGTTATAGTTGATAGACTGACTAAGTCAGCACATTTCCTACCCATTAAGGAGACTTATAGCTCCGACATGTTAGCCCAGTTGTACGTGGATAAGATTGTAGCCTTACATGGCATACCTGTGTCTATTATCTCCGACAGGGATACTAGATACACGTCACATTTTTGGAAAAGTTTCCAACAATCTTTGGGCACGCGTTTGAATTTTAGTACGGCTTACCATCCTCAGACGGACGGTCAAAGTGAGCGTACTAATCAAACTTTGGAAGACATGCTTCGAGCATGCGTGATTGATTTGGGTGGTAGTTGGGATAACCACCTACCACTAATTGAGTTCTCCTACAACAATAGCTACCACACCAGCATAAAGGCTGCGCCTTTATAGGCATTATACGGTAGAAAGTGTAGAACGCCCGTCTGTTGGGCAGAAGTTGGAGATGTCCAATTATCAGGACCAGAGATAGTCTTTGAAACGACGAACAAGATTGTCCAGATTTGTGGCCGTCTCAAAGCTGCCCGAGATAGGCAGAAGAGTTACGCAGATCCAAAGCGTAAAGCTATGAAATTCGAAGTAGGTGACAAAGTGTTGCTTAAGGTATCACCCTGGAAAGGGGTGATGTGATTTGGTAAGAAAGGCAAGCTAAGCCCGAGATACATAGGACCTTTCGAGGTCATCGAACGTGTCGGGTCAGTTGCCTATAAGTTAAACTTACCTGAAGAGCTCAGTAGTATACATAATGTATTCCACATCTGCAATCTGAAGAAGTGTTTCGCTGATGAATCACTGGTCATACCACATACAGATGTGCATATAGATGAGAGCTTGAAATTTGTGGAAAAACCATTGTCGATTGAAGATCGACAGGTTAAGAAGCTTCGAAGGAAGCATGTGCCTGTTGTAAAGGTCAAATGGGATGCCCGTAGAGGTCCCGAATACACGTGGGAGGTTGAGTCCACAATGAAAGAAAAGTACCCTCATTTATTTCAGTAAATCTCGGGGTCGAGATTTCTTTTAAGGGGGTGAGGATGTAACACCTCAAAAATTTCACGTCCTATAATGTGTTGACACGTGTCATATGTTTGAACGTGTGAAAGAATGTTATAAAAGGATTAAAGTTGACAATCATGGAAAGTATGTGAATATACGAGTTCTAAATGTCAACAGTGAATAAATATATTGTACATTAACCCTACATGATGCTCATACATTCAAACGAATAAATCATGGATCATACGAAGCTAAATATGAAAGAAAGTGAGAGATTACAAACTACAGGGGTTAAATGTGTCAACATGTTTAAGTTATACCTCTGAGTGACCTTTTGACAAACCCGAAGCTTTGTAACGGTTAATTATACTCACTAGAATGCACGATATAAATTTCATAAAGTTTCGTTATCGTATGAGAAAGTTATGATCAAATTCGTGTGCGAGGGGTTAAAAGCGTCAACGATGAAGTTTAGGACTTTTTCGGGTGACAATAAAGTTAACCGAGGACTAAACAAAATGGGTATATGCCTTGGAGCCCTTATATGTCAAAAAGGAGGGTTCATAATGCAAGAAATGAAGTCTAAGCAAAGTTTGAAGAGCCAAGGATCAAAACATAAAAATCTAAAAAGTTGATTTGATGCAGGAAGGCTTCGCGCGACGCGAGGCCCGGGGGGGGGGGGGTCCTTCGCGTCACGCCTAGGCCTATCTGATCCGAAAATTTTGGTTTCTTGTCTGCCTTTGCCATTCTAACCGACTTTAATCCGAGTTTCCTCATATTGGACGACCCCTAGGCAACCCCTAGACACTTAGGGACACTTGTGGATGAGTTGTGGTCAGTTGTAGACTTGCATGTCAACAATCTAGTGGGTTCTTGATCACTATATAAAGCCACTAAGTTGCAACAAGTTCTTCACACCTTTCTCTTGCATTCCTGATCATTTCTGGAGCTCAAGACTTCTCTCAAGTGATCACTAACCGTGCTTAGGACCTTGGTAAGTTTGCTTAACCTTTCTTAGTTAAGTTTTTGCTTAGTTTTAGCTTAAAAGTCAAACCGTCGTAATTAACGGTTGACTTAACGATTAATCACTAATGGTCCAGTGATTAGTTGAATTGAAAGTAGTTATAAGTTGGTAATTATGTGGGTAATAAACCCTTAAGAAGGTTCCCCCTGATTCCCACTCTAACTAGGTCAAATGTCGGGTCAAACTTGTTATTAAAAAGTCAACAGAATGTTTAATTTACAATTTATGCATAATTAGCAATGTAGAACACATACAACCTGTTTGATCATTAATATAACTTGGTAATTAGTGTAAGAACATGTCTAAACATGTTCAACCCGACAATTTACTGTTTAGACCCGGTTCGGAACCGAAAGTCACAAAACTTTGACTTTTGCTTTGACTTCAGTTCTGACCCGTTTTGGTTTGATTTAGAAATACCTTAGAGCTCTATTTGGACCATGTTACATGCTAGTATAACCCTCTGTGATTATACACCATGGTTCATTAGTTAACCAATTAATATGCATGATTCCGTTAATTGCTCATATGTTGACCATTATGCCCTTTTCACCTTAAAACGTGATTTTTGCAAATGTAAAAGAGTAGAAACTTTAATTACTGATATATAAACTTGCACCCAAAGTTTGACATCAGTTTGAGGTGTAGATTGAGAGTTATGCTCATTAGCGTAATTAGAAGCTTCTTTAGCGATTAAACGGCGTAATTAGCGTATGGCCTATCTAAGCCTACTTTTTGATATCAAACTCTTTACCCACTGATGTAATATATTATTTTGGGATTTTTGAATATTTTTAATTAATTTTAGGCTGAGCATAACTTATAGTCGTAGGCTTAATCCGGTAATTGTCGGTTTTGCCTTACGGGCTATAAAATGAGTTTTACATATCTAATTGACTCCAAAAATTTTGCTACTGATTAGATATGATAAATAAATTATTTTAAGCCTTCTGGAATAATAAAAATATCAGCTTTATGTATAGAACCCGGAAATGGCTTCTAATCGCCTTTTTAAGCGTTTTTAACGCATGGTATGTACTAGAACTATTTTAAACATACAAAGGTTGATACCTACTGATATTTTGGGGAAATTATAATATTTTAACAGTAAGCAAAAGTTGTTTAACTCAGACTTCAGTTTTGAGCTTTACGGCTTATGTGAAATTACCAAATTGCCCCTACGGTGCATAGTTTGGTTATAATTGATAAATTTCACATATATACTTTACCCTACTGTTATAACTTAGTAAACTAAGTATTTTTGCTGATTATATCAGACCTGTAACTCAGGTTAATACTTAGACTCTTTTATAACCTTGTAAATGACCAAACTACCCCTACGGGGCATAGTTTGTGTTTAAATTCGTTTCGGGCATAATAAAAGACATCTTACTGATGTCACAACATATTTGAAGCATATTAACTTAGAAAACCTGTATATGGCTCTTACGGATACCCGTTACGCTTATTACGCGTTCGGTTCGGTTTATGTAACTAGTTTACATAAATTAGCCGAAGCGGGTCAAACCTTATCGGTTTTATCTCAAAATCCAGAATGTGTATGAAATACCCATATTAAGCAAGTCTTCAAACTTGTCGGGTCTAAATCACATTCTATCCGGTCTTCCCTTAATCGTGCGTACGAACCGTATCTTTGAAACTAACCGGTCTAAGCTTAAGCTTAATTAAAGACCCGTTAGGATTCTAATAGGTTATTATAAACCTCCGTTCCAGATTAGGAGGACCAGTAAAAGCTACTTGCATTTGCTTATTGTGATTATTAATTTGCTCAGGTAAATACTTTTAACTTATTTTCCCTATATGGGCTTGGGTTACGGTATATAAAATACCGCTTGGTCGGGCATTAAATCTTCCATCATATGGTGGTTAATTGAATAATTTAATCGGCCCATTTAAATATGTTTTGTTTGCTTAAAGCCTTTGGGGGGTTAATGACCATGTCCCGGATATCCCTGGCATCATTTTACGAAATGGCCACGACTTAAGCGCGGGGTGTAGGCGTACACCCGTCAGGGCATAAAAGAATAATGTGGTGTGTCTATTGATCTTTAACCCGGACACGATCCGGGCTACTGAACGCATAAGGAACATGTAATTCTTTTACAAGATTATATATTTAAATAATTATCCCAAGTTATAAAATGTTTATGCCACGTGCATCCAAATCTATTTTTGATCATTTTTAAAATGAGTCAGTTGATTGTATTTACCAGTGTAAACTGACGTATTTTCCCAAAAAGATTAAATGCAGGTACTAAGCGTAATAGGCTGGATTTTCTCCTTAGCATCAATAAAGAGTCTCGCAAGCTTAAGATGCCTAACGTCTGTTGAACTATTGTTTCCATTTTATTTTCGATCCGTCTGTGGATAAACAATCGACAGTTGTGATATTTGATATTACAATATTATATTCGGTTGAATTATATCTTTCATTTGCTTCCGCTGTGCATATTAAATATTGTGTTGTTTGACTATTATGTTGCCAACCACGTCACGATACTCCTCCACCGGGCCCACCGGTGACACGTGGAATCCGGGGTGTGACATGTATAGTGTTATATTTGTTATATAATGATATATAGTGTTACATAGTGTTATATGGTATTATATAGTGTTACATATTGTTATACGGTGTTTATATAGTGTTATATAGTATTATATATAGTGTTATAATACACTTCTCACACTTTAGGCCCTTTTTACACTATCCTTACCCTATATATATATATACATATAGGGTTGAGTTCATTTCAGAACTCTAAATAGCTACAGAACTTTCAGAACTCCTAATAAACAATCATTTTATATATAAGTTTTTGTATTTAGGATATTTTTATCATCTATTATATGTATTTCTTTGATTACATACATGTTAAAATTAGTTTACATATGTTTAATTGCCAAAATTATATATATGTGTCATAACTAATCACATATATGTAAAAAAACTAGTTTACATATGTTTAATTATAAAATTACATATAAAAAATGATAAAATTACTCTTAACATGTATGTAATCGTAAAAATACACATAATAAATGATAAAATTATCCTAAACATAAAAATATATAAATAAAAAGATGGTTTATTAGGAGTTCTGCGAGTTCTGTAAATATTTATGGTTCTGAAATGATATTGGCCCTATATATATATATATATATATATATACACTTTTTTAATTGGTCGTCACCTAGTTAGAATAATAAAAAGATATTAGAGTTTTAGTCTTTTAGATTAGTACCTGAGTTAAATACGTATTAATAAACTATTAATTCTATAAAAAAAATAACAGAAATTCTATGTTTTGAAGAAATGTACTTTTGTATCAAGTCAAAGTATTGATGAATGGATTGGGATAAGGGTGGAGAGGGGCACTCCTCTCTTAGGGGAGTCCCCTCTCTTACGCACGGCCAATCAGCACGCGCCATGTCAACTCTCCTCTTAACTCCCCTCACACCCTCAATTTGATGGCGGCACTCCTCTCTTAGAGGACTTGCTTTTTTCTTTTTTTTTCTTTTTTTATTTGTTATAATTATGCATGTTTATAAATTAAACAAATATTAATAAAAATTAAATAAAATTTAATAAAAGACATTTCATTAAATTAAAAATAAAAATTACATTCAAACTAGAAAAATAAAAAACAAACTACTCGTCGTCGGAACTCACTTCAAGGTGAGGTAGATCTAAACGTCCGAGGTGCTCAACGAGATCGTGTTTTAGTCTTCAATGCGTTTCTTCGTCAATGAGCTCGCTATAAGCTGTATCATCGAAGACGGGTTCGACTGGAGGATCTTGAATGTGTACCGGTGCTATCGCCCTTCCGTCGTCTTTTATAATCATGTTATGTAAAATAATGCACGTATACACGATGGACCTTATCTTTTTCACCGTTTTGGAACGCATTGGACGATTTAGTATTCCCCACTTCGCCTTTAACACACCAAACGCCCGTTCCACATCTTTTCTTGCGGCCTCGTGTTGCCTCTTGAACTTTTTTTCATTCGGGATGTGAGGATATGGAAAAGACTTCACAAACACGGACCAGCTAGGGTAGATCCCATCAGTAAGATAATACCCGCGTTTGTATAAGTGGTCGTTCACTTGAAATGGACAATTTGGCGCCGTTCCGTTTCGTTGAGTAAGAAATAACGGAGATTGTTGGAGCACGTTGATGTCGTTTTGTGAACCCGCCGGGCCACAAAAAGCATGCCAAACCCACAAATCTTGAGACGCCACCGCCTCTAACATAACTGTCGGGTATTGATGATCGCCTCTCATATATTATCCACGCAATTCTGTGGGGCACATTCTCCAGACGAAGTGTGTACAATCCAGACTACCCAACATACCAGGTAGGTGATGTCTCTCCTCATGAGCCTGATACAATAGCGCAATGTCGTGGCTCGTTGGTCTACGTAAGAATTCACCTGCATACATTGTACAGACCGTCTCGCAGAAATATTCAAGGCACTCACGAGATGTCCTTTCAGCCATATTTAAATACTCGTCGTTTTCGTCTGGTGGGTTACTGGTTGCAAGTTGTTTAATCGCAGAAGTAACCTTTTGCAACGGCGTGAAACTTTTCTTCATTCTCCCGTCCAAGCCCTCTTGAAACCACTCGTTATTCGCTTCCACGTCACTAACAATTTTTAGGAACAAAGACTTGGACATACGAAACCTTTGACGAAAAATATCGGCATTAAATTTTGGATTTTCGACAAAATAATCGGCCATGAGTGTTTTGTGGCCTCCCACACGATCTCGACGGACAATTTTTTTTACTAGACGATGCCGTGTCTAGTAGCTCCGCTTGTTGGATGAGATTTTGGAAGAAAATTAAACTACCATCGCTTGACGATGAATCTTCATCGTCGGGAAAGTCGGGCAGGGGAGAAAAAAACGGGAACTTGGAATCCATTTTTTTTAAAGATTGGTTAAAAAAATTAGATGAGTTGAATGGGTGAGAGTTGTTTTGGGTTTAAAAAATAAAAAGATTAAGAGGTAGTATTTATAGGGGTTAGGAATTTTTTTTAATGATAACGGCTATATAGCCGTTTAAAGTTTGAATCCCTCATCGGTGAATACACACCGATTCCGTTCACCGAATTGCATCACCGCGGTGATGGCGGCGGTGTTCCCACTCGGGGAATAGGGTCACCGCATGCCTCCCCGAGAAGTGCCCCGTATACCCTAAGGTTATAAAAAGAAATGGTTGACGATTATTATATTCTGTAAGCTAAAAAAGTAAGTATGAATAGTGTAGTTTTTTTTTTCTATAGGTTGCTATTCTATATCCTAACAATTTCAAAGTACTTGTACAATAGCTTTTTTTTTTTTTGCTTTTTAATTTTTTCTTTTTTTTTTTAATTATTTTTTCTTTAAACTTTTACCCCTTTAACTTTCAGTGTTAACAATTTCAACCTCTTAACCTTTTAAAAATTTTGTAATCAAGCTTTACGTGTTTATTTTTATGTACATGTTTCTATAAATTTAAATTGATTTACGTTTGGACGTAAATTTTTCCCGTTTATAAGTTGAGTCAAATATAATATATTCCTTATGCTTATTATTATGTATATTTTCTGTTGATTTACGCTTTTATGTAATTTTTGTCTATAAATGAGCCGGTTAAAATATAATATGTTTTCATGTTTATTTTTATGTACGTATTCAAATGGTCGAGTAAAATATAATACGTTTTCATTAAAAGCTTTAAATTCGAGCCACTTTACGTTTCGACACGCCACAACACGCCGTAGCTATTTTCTTACGTGCTTTTTTTATTCACGCGTCGGTATAAATTTAAGTTAGTTTATGATTCGATGTAAATTTTTTTCGAAAATATGTGTCAAATATAATTTGTTTTCATGCTTATTTTTATGTATGTTTTCAATTGGTCTACGCTTTAATGCAAATTACAATTAGCAAGTTATGTGGGTAGTGTTTTTATCTTATTAACTTTTTTGTTTCTTTTCATTAAAGCTATATTTAAGATAACATTTACGTTTCCATTTACAATTAATTTAAAATCAATTCGTCCCGTTGTCTAATTTAAATTTATTTTTATGGTTTTCGGTCGATGTAAAACATGTGTCGATATTCTTTTGAGCATATTTCTTTCGCTTGGTATACTAAACCAAAATAGATATCGACCGAAACCCCGCAGCGTAGCGCGGGTATTCCTACTAGTTTATTCTATAACATAAGTTGGTGGCTTTTGCCACGACCTCTTTCTCTTTTTGTCTACATATGTCGGTGGTATTTTCCTTACATTGCTCCAATCAAACTCAGAATCTTACCCACCTTTTCTTCCCACCATGTGCAACTCACGGCCCACCATATCATCCTCTAAATAAACAATTTATGTACGTATAGGTTAGCTTATATATAAACAATTTCTGTACGTATAGGTTAGCTTAGAAGTCTCAGTTGAAACAACTTTTGCTGTGTTTCCTATTTTCTTTCTCAAAATAAACCCATTTAATTAATTCATTTCAAGACTTATTAAGACCGTGGGGTATGGTGGGGCGGGGGGTTGGGTTTGGGTTGGGGCATTTACTGACACGTGTAAAGGGAGCCCCCCTCACTGCCTGGTTACGTGTCCGCGGGGTATGGCGGGGCGTGGGTTGGGCTTGGGTTGGGTGCACCGCGTGGCAGAATGGTTTAAAAAAAAATACAAAAAAATTATAAAAAATCACACAACATTTATAAAAAAACCTACAACTTCATTAAAATTTTAAAAATTACATAATCCTAAAAATTACATAATTTCTAAATATTACAAAATAAACAAACCTAGAGCGTTAAAAAAATTTCAAAAAGGTCGATCTTGTCGAACGCCTTGTTTCCCTTGCCTCGAAACTCTATGTTCGCCACCGCCACCCGGTCCTCGTGGCTTAACTCGCCAGCGGGAACGGCTTCGTAGTAAGCCTTGAAACGCTCGAGCTTGGGCCGTAGCTCGCGCCATTTATGTTGGCACGCGTTGAGGTTGTGGCGGTCCTTACCGACGTTATGTCGGTAGGCCGCGAATGCTTCCGCCCAATATTTTGTTTGGCCCGGTGGCCGCCCCTTCATAGCGTCGACGACGCTAGTGACGAGTGCCATTTCTTCTTCACGGGTCCAGGATGCCATAGCGGTGTTGGGTTAGTGGGATGGGGGGGACCAGTGGGGTAGCGGGTTCAAGAATGGGTAGCCGGTGGGGTTTCGGTTCGTGGGATGGGAGGACCAGTGGGTTGGGGGTTACAAATATATAGAGGATGTTGGGAGACCGGGGTGGCGGTTGGGTGGTATGGGGGGACCGTTTGAATTTTTAAATTCAAAATTTGAATTGGCCGCCTGACGTGGCGGGGTGACCCAATGAAATACCGCCAGCTCGCTTGGCCATTCCGCCCCACGCCTGGCTTGAAAGCCAAGCCCCAAGGGGCCACGCCCCAACCCAAGCCCACCCGGGGTGGTGGCTTGGGCGTTTTACCCCAACCCACGCCCCAACCCAAGCCCCATACCCCACAGCCTAATGTTTTGGGATATCTTTGAATTGTTGTTATATGGAGTGAGGTGTTTAATTGTAATCAACTAATCATCATTAGCAACTGAAGAATGGAGAAGCATTATTTGTTGCTGTTATTGTTCTATGGGTAATGTAAACAGTGGCGAAACTTGAGATTTCCGATCGGGGGTCGAAAACGTATATACCAAAAATTTCTATAAAACCGGGGGGTCAAAAATGTATATACCCAAAAATTTCTATACGAAAACTACATACTGAGCGAAAAGTTCGGGGGGTCGGCCGTCTCCTCCCGCCCCCACAAAGCTACGCCCTTGAATGTAAAGAAGTTACATATCCATCCTTTATTAGAGAAGTGGGTAAAGAATATTGTTAAGAAAAAATATTTTTTTTACACAATGGTTAAATCGTATGCCAACTACTATAATATACTAGCTAAACGAAGAATAGTATATGCCCATTTTATGCAACTCTTCACAATTACTCATTTTTCTAATGAAAAGGATGGAATAAAATGTGTTTTTTGCCGCTTTTCTTTTCTCGTTTTGTTGGTTTTGCCAGTGATATACTCTTGATTCTTTATAGTGCTTTCTTACTTTGTTGGAGGTGGGTTGTACTTTAATGTTTTCTGATGTATGAGAGTTAAAATATCCGGATTTTGCCTTTAGTAGATTGGGTTAGTGTATGCACGTCAACTGTTTGTTTATTTGCTTGACTCAAAAGTGTTTTATTTTTGTAATTCTTTGATGGATTGGATTACAACTTGCACGACAATTGGTTAGTTGTTGAATTGTTAGTAGTGAATACATGTTTGTCATGGTTTCGGCCTTTCATGTTTTGGATTATAACCACTACTACAAAACAGATTTTTAGACGGGTGATATGGGTTTTAAGACGGTGTTCTCAACACCGTCTTAAAGTACACCGGTTTAAAATTAAGTCTTATTAGACGGTGTTCCATTTTAACACCGGCTTAAACTTGATGAACACCGTCTTTTAATATCTCAAATATTAATTAAAACAAATATTTTTTAACACCGTCTTATAAACATTTGCTGAAAAAAAAAACATTTACAAAAAAAAGGTTTTCCAGAAATACATCAAGCTTATCAAGCTTACCAATGGAACATTTTCAAATCAAATCAAATCAAAATTCCATTTTACCGCTATATCCAATTTTCCCCAATACATACCAAACTATTGATGTATACATATATACACACTAGTCTAAGTTCCCGTGTGCTACACGAGCGGTCTTACAATAAATTATACTACTTAGAAATGTTGACCTAAACTTTTAAATACCGGTACCGTACCGTACATTTTCGGTACCGGTATCCATATTTGGCGAATTTCGGTACCGATGCCGTACTCATCCATAATATATATATATATATAATGCATTAATCATTAATCACAACGTATAAAAGCGCAGCATGTCCCGCAAGAGTTGTATTCAAAGGTATTGATCTATTCTTTTCTTGTGTAAACTTTGTTGATTTTCTACCAACAATGCCCATATATTTCAAAACCAATTACTCTATTTACACATATTATAAGATAATTTTATTGTTATAAAATGTTAATTCTTACATTATAAAAAGAAATTAAAGTAAAAAAAACAAAACAAAACAAAACAAAAGGAAATTTCCATCACCGTTGACATCATCAAATGGAAACAAAAGAAAATTCATTCACAACTCTAATCACTTGAAGTCATGCTACCATATATACACACCCTCACCACACACCTAAAAGCCACTGCATACCTATATTTCATGCCTTAAGAACAATTTGCAAAACCAACTCACAAACAAAACAAAACAAAACCTGATAATAAACCATCTGTCCGCACCTCTACAACACTAAAAATTATTCCAACCGCTACACACTTTCGCCAAATAAACACAAGATCCTAATTTACTGATATGATTTTCCCTTATGTACAAAATCAAATTGCAACATTAAGATCAATGATATACCTTTTTTCGTTCTCCGTTCCTGCCTCTAGCTGTAGTTGATATAATGTGACCAACTTCCGCTGCCGTTCCTGCCTCCAACTGCAGTTGATATAATGTCAATTTACACTGATCGAATTAAATCAATAACTACTCACATTTCAAGAAAACAAAAAAGTTAGCTCGAACAATAGAAACAACCCAAAATGGTACCAAAATAACTCAACAAATCAGCAAAAAGATAAAGAAATCTCATCAAAATAATCCAAAACAATAAAAAATATGCAAATAACATAAATAAAAATCCTAAAGCATACTACTGTTCTAGTAAGAACCAACTAACACCAACACCAAATCAAACAAAAACTACTACTAAACATAAACCTTTGAAACCCTAACTCAAACACAACCCACTTGATGAAACTTGCCCTAACCCAGCACAAATACCATTACCCAATCAACTCAATGATTTAAGAATCAGAAACCCTAACCTGAATCAAGACTGTGTCTTTCTTGATTTCGAAACAAAACCCGCAACTTTTAGGATAAGATTATTTATTAACTACTGTGTTCATCTAGGCAAATGTGAGGACCAAAAATTACCGATCTCATCCCTAGTTGTGAGTGGAGGAGAGAGAAAAAGTATTGATAAAGGTATAAGAAATATTATTAATTAAAACGGAGAAAAAAAGTAGTTGTTTTTAGTGTAAATATATGAATATGGATAAGGAATTCCCACAAAACCTACACTACCATGTCATTTATACCCTCATCTACCCTCAAACAACTTAATCACCGTTAATTGTATATAAATAAATAGTTTAAGAACACGTGAATTTCACGTGTTGGTAAAACAAAATACCTTCATTATCACCGTTGACATAAATATTATGATTTTATACACGTTAAAACACAAACGGATATATTATAGTACCATATTTGACTCAGAAACGGTTTAACCGGGTGTATTTGATGGTTCAAGCGGGTGAACCGGGTGGTTTAACCGGTTCTACCGGACTCCGGTACAACCGGCCGGTTTGAACCGATTTTTAAAACATTGGATAAAAAGCATTAATCATAAGCATTGTAACATCGTTTATACATATGTGATAACTATCCAAAATCATCACATATAAATGTAAATACAAAAAGTATAGCAAAAAAATATTAAAAGTCCAAAGTAATTTCTTCCTAACCAGTCATTGTAATCACGCACTTATCATAGTATGAGTTGCCTTCACAAGCATAAGTTGTTTAGCATTAAAAAAAAGCAATCTCAGATAACCATTGGTTCATATATTTCAAAATAATAGAATGGCTCAACTTTATAACCATATTTAAGACTTGAGAAAAGTGTTTTCAGGTCAATTTGACCCAATATGCACAAAAATATTACCAATTTTCAAAATCACTCAACGCATGACTTGTCCATTTTGCTACCTTTGAAAAATTCATTAGCTCAACATTCTTACCATGATTCTAAACCAAAACCCATGATATTAAACAAAAATTTCAAGTATAAAAATTGTTTACCTTTCTTTCAAAAGTTGAGTCCCTTTGATGATACTCTTGTCATAGAGTAATGTGAAAATAAAAAAAGATCACAAAGAAGATAAAGAAAAGATGGGCCAACAGCCAACCATTAAGTAACAAAAATGCATACTACATTACTACCTCCTAACCTTTGAGGATGACTTCTTCAACTAAAGTAACCTATCTAAAAAGCTTAAAAAGGTTCATACACACAAATGCATAAGCAAACAACAATAGTTGAAAAAACACAAATAATCCGGACAACCTTTTTAGTTATAATAGGAAAAATGAAATTCTTATCATGTAAAGCCAATTTATTTGTAGTAACATATATACGAACCAATGTCCAAAAATTCTAAATTAATAGTTTAATTTGCTAAAAGCTACTTGCTGCAAGTAATAACTAACTAAGAAGGGATAAATTGCGTTAATCAGTCTGGAGTCCATGTAAAGTAAAAGTAGTAGTATTAATAACCTGAGGTGAACATCCTTCTATGGTAACCAAGGCTTTGCATACTGTTGCTGAGATTGAAGATCAGCCTTCATTGAAAGTCTATCCAAACAACATTTGGATGCAATAACTTAAGAATCTCATTACGTAATGAACTCATTTCTGGCTCTGGTATAGCAGGAATTTCCTCCGATGTCGTGATGCAATTCTTTTCAAGATCAACAACCACATGCTGAGCCACACAAACAAACCAACATCAGATACCAATCCAATCAAATTTCAAATAACTGCATTATAACACAATTTGAAATTTTACTGGGCATTCAATACAAAATTTTAACATATGTTTACCTGCCTCCGAAACGGATAAATCTAATGGCATATTGCTTCGGAAGCAAGTGTTATTAAAGAGTATCTGTATAAATAAATAAAAAATTCAAGAATTACTTAGTTTTTTACCATAGAATCCCGCAGAGTTGTTTCACTTGATTCATAGCACTATTAAACGATGTAAATTAAGTAAAGAAATACTAGTTTGATCGAAGCAAAACCCTCCTCTCAATTAAGACAGCAGTAAATAGTTTAATAAAATTGTCGACATCCAGGCACTGCACCAGCGGTTGGAAGGATATCCGCTCTCAAGTAATTAGAAAATAGTTATCAAGTGTAATTTATAAACAATCAGGTCAGAATGCGCTTACATCAGCATGCGGAAGGCCATCCTTGGGCGGAAAGTCAACTGAAAGCAAGGTATTCTCAATAGCAAAGAGAACACGTTCTTTTCCAGGAGCGGCAAAGGTAAGTTAGACATAGTATATGTGATAACATCCCATAATGGCTTGCTGCAAAAGAATTATAACTTAATCTATATAGTGTGACTGGAAGAAGTTGCAATAATCAATCAGTTCCAAACACAAGTAATTTCATAAAATGGGAAATTGAGGGTGATATCATGACAGAAAGAGTATGCGATATCACAAAAGCTGAGGGTTAAACATATTACTGAACCCGTATTTTAATTACACTAATTTTAACATAACTTTCGAGGGTGATATCCCATTGTGGAAAATTAGCATCTAATTACTACAAATGTGAATAAAATAAGTTAAATATTACCAGAAAAAGTGCATTATGCGGTCATACAAAACGCCCTCTCTCAGATGGTTTGCTAGCAAAACAGCTGCCTTGAATTCTTTTGATCGCGACATCTGAACCCTTCCATTTCCTGTGATAAATAGCTCCATATGTACCAGATCCTAACTCTCGTACTTCCTCAAGATCGTCATTTGTAATAAGCTGGTGAAGAATGTAAATCAAACTGTTTATAAATCATATGATTTTTGCATAAAACTTAATATAGATAAGGGTTAGAAGTACCAGTAAACCCCTAGCAAAAGCTTTCTCCACAGCCTTTGTCAATTCAATCTTTGTTTTGACTTGGGTGTCATTGTCAATTCAAATTTAAGAATCAAAATGCTTGAACAAAACAGATTTATATAAAGAATAATGAGTAAAATTACCTCTCCTGGACAATAATATGCAACAATGCCTTTGGTTCGAACTCACTGGAAACCGCGTTTTCCGACTTCGCAACATCATAAAATCGATCTCAAAACCCCAAGTAATGTGGTTGTTCAACTTTTTTAGATAAATCTTTGTATTTAACCCGCAATTTCTCCATGTAAAGCTCTGGGTTCTCTCTACACAACCATATGCACTATCATAATCTCTTATTTTAAAAATACTTTTTAATATCTATACCTTGCTTACATTATCTCTGATTACCTTCGCCGTTAGAGAAGCACCATGACTACCCTAACCCCCTCATGTCTCCCTAATTGCAGTAGAAACATGTAGATGACAAAAAGGAAAAATTAAACAGCAAAGTAATTAACTAACCAGATAATTCAGCAAAGTAAATTAGAACTAACCATATAATTCAGTTCATCTCCCGTCCTTGTGTCTCTCTAACTGCCGATTGTAGGAAAACCAAATGAATCAGAGATCCAATAGTAGATGACAAATACCTGCAATTGTCACAATCCTGAATGGAAATAGAACGAAATCAAAACAACAATCGTAGTGAAGAAGACAAAAATCAGTGAAAAATCATGAGGAGGTTGAAGTTAAAATTTTAAAAATTACAGAAAATTGCCAGCAGCATCATGCTTGAAGATGATCAATCTTGAAAGTATCACACCACCTATAATGTTTGATGCAAGTCGCTAAGGTTCAATCTTAAACACGGACCATCAAAATGAACCCGTCAAAACACCTTCAAAAGGCACAACCACCGTAACCACGACCACCATCAAACCACGACCTCCATCAAACCACCGTAACAGATGAAGAGGCTTTGTTATTTTCGCGATTGCAGAATATGGTTATACATCTAGGGTTTACAATTGATAAGGGGAACGATTTCATTATTTTGGAGA
Source organism: Helianthus tuberosus (assembly GCA_030545235.1). Taxonomy (NCBI): domain Eukaryota; kingdom Viridiplantae; phylum Streptophyta; class Magnoliopsida; order Asterales; family Asteraceae; genus Helianthus; species Helianthus tuberosus. The sequence goes on from CM060447.1 coordinate 210,548,804, forward strand.
TGATTGGAATTGATTGAGAAGAGATTAGCGTTTTCTTATAACAACTACAAAATCACAAACAGAGATGGAATCCAACTTACCGATTCTTCACTTTCAAAGGATGATGAAGATAAAACAAAGCAGGGGACTTGAATGATCCTTTGAATCCTCCGATTAAAAGCAGTAAATTGTATATAGGCCTTAAAATTGGAAACGGTTCCATAATTTAGCAACAGATCTGGAAAGAAATTTATAACATCTAACAAAATAAAATTGGCAAATAAAGCAGAGTTCCTAACCAACTCAGATTTATACGGATCCGTCATATGAACCAGAAACCCATCTTCCATATCTGCAAAGAAAATAAGAATATAGACAAAAAAATGAAATTAGAACAATGTTATATTAAAAAAAGCAGAACAAAAAGTCTGTTTTATTAAATTTTCTAACTCTGTAACAACATGGTAACATAAATCTATCTACATAATAAAAAATAACGATTAGGGTTTATGATGGAATGAATGAACTGGAAAACTAACAAAAGAGGATTAACCTGACACAAATAGAAATCCATTACGGTGTATAAGAACATCAATAAACAGACAAATTACAACAATCAACTGGTTAAAATCTCATATAAAAAAGAATTAGCGGATCTGTTAACATCAACAACAACATACAAATCATACAACAAAATTGGGGTTTTCTAATAAAAACTAAAAATTCATATACAGAGGTGGAATTCAACCTTGCATATATAGGCGATAGAATTGGAAACGGTTCCATAATTTCCTAAAAAAACTTCCGATTATTGAATAAAATTTCAACCTTCCATATATAATCTAAAGAAGGCGCTTAAAGAATTGAAGGAAATTGAAGGAAATAGAGAGAAGAGGAAAATGCCGCCCAAAATCCCAATTCTCTGGCCAAAGAGAATAGCCACATCAAAGTCAAATAGTCAACACTATTTTGCTTTAATATAAGAGATAGATAAACGTTAACTAGTATTCTCTTAACATGGAAAGTCGGTGGGAAAAGCCACCGGCCACTACATTATCTTCTAAATAAAAATATGCATTAATTACTAATAATGGCAAATATGTTTCACCAGGGAACATCTAATTCCATGATTCAGAGGTGGCGTATAACAAAAAAAATTCATATGGATTACAACTATTTATATACGACTTGGTATACAAGATATTTCGTATTTTGTGATATTTCAAATACCCATATTCTATACTCTCTTAAAATAGAAAGTTGGTGGCAAAAGCCACGGACCACTACTAAGTTATAACATTTATGTTACACGCTCAAATATATTCCTATAAAAGTTGGTTATGTGCTTTGGTTGAGTGTTGGAAAGACCTATGTTCGATCAATGTTGTTTGCAAATAGTTTTCTTTTTTCTTTTTTTGCCACCACCCACCACTAAGTAATATAGTTTACATTTATAATAGTTGGTTGTCTGCTTTGGCTGAGTGTTGGAAGGATCTATGTTCGATCCATGTTGCAAAATAATTGGTTGTCTGCTTTGGCTGAGTGTTGGAAGGATCTATGTTCGATCCATGTTGCAAATAATTTTTTTCTTTTTGAATTTCATTATAAATTTTTAGGTTAAATTACTTTGTTTAAACTATATTACGCATCGTTCCTTTACGTTAAAGAGACTATTTTAACGTACATCTTGGTATAAATTTGAGTTGTCTAGGTTTCGATGTAAACATTTTTAATAAAAATCGAGTGGGGTTAAATATAAAACCTTTCCGTTAAAAAAATAATTTTACGTGCGTATTTTTACGTTCCTGTTGGTATAAATTCGAGTTATTCTACATTTAGGCGTAATTTTTTTGGAAAACAAGTCATGTAAAATATAATATGTTTTTATACTAATTTAATGATTGTTAATTGCCTCGTAAATTTTGTTCTTAATCGAGTGAAATTTAATTGTGGTTTTTTTCCTTTTTTTTAAAAGCTCCAATTAATATCTTTTTGTTACACGTATATGTTTTTCCTCTATGCCCGCTATGTTTTTTATGTATGAGTCGAGTCACCTATAATATGTTATAATTATACGGTATAAATTCGATTTATTTTACTTTATTTTACGTTTTGATCCAATCGCAATGCTTATGTAGGTTACATTAAGTTTAACCGGATACGTCGAAACACAAGTTTTTGTGTGGTTCACACAACACATAACATCTGTACTAATTCATTCGATGTTTACGATATTCGAAATGTGCGATGTACCTGCGCCGCAACGCGAGCGGACAATGTTACTAGTTCTATATCGTTTTTATAAGTTTTATAGAATCACATATAGCTTTTATATTATAGCTTTTATATTTAAATTTGGGTTATTAAATTTAAATAACCTAACTTTCATTTGTTGGCCGACAATACTCTTGACTAACGAATTGCCCTCGACCACTCCCAACTTTCAAATTATTTTTCTCTGACATCACCAAACTAATTGAACACTAACCCAATAAGTTTTGTTGATGATGTGGCACTTCTTTAGTGACATTGCATCTGATGTGGACTTGTGGAGTTTTTTTTAACGGCGTGGATCGGATATGGCTATTGTTTAATGGTGTGGCATATGATGTGGTCTTTATTAATGGCGTGACATTTGACGTGGCATCTGACGTCAGCAAAAAACTAACTGAGGTAGGGTTCAGTTAGTTTGGGAGTGCCAGAAAAAATAACTTGAAAGTTGGAAGTGGTCGAGGGCAATTCGTTAGTTGGGAGTGTTTCCAGCCAACAAGTGAAAGTTGAGGTTATTCAAATTCAATATCCATTTGAAGCTTGATAACAAAGTTTTTATATGTAGTCTTCATCGGTTTCTTCCGGTCGACAGTTGTCTTGCCCAGAGATTGCTTGTACGGCCAACAAGATGTCTCAGTTCTTTCATACACCTATTGATTGTCACTATGTTGTGGTCAAACGTATTTTATGGTACCTTAAGGGTACCATATCTCATGGATTATGTATTCGCAGATTTGATTGTGTTGACTTATGTGACAACTTCCAAATTTGCTTGCATCCGTACGATTATTAGACAATGATTAATGCTTAATAACTGTGCTGAATTACAATTAATTAATTGAATTGCTTATGATTATTACCATATGCATACATGTGCATCATATATTGCTTAATGTCATGTCATTATTGAATGAGAACTTTATTGACTCAAATGATGCACGAAACACAGTTAGCACAATTATTTGACAAATCAGAAAAATGCTGACAGAGTTCAGTAGATAGACAGACATTGTATTGAGACACAGAATTGGTCAGAAACCAAGTAGTACACTAGTATAGTGTGTAGGAAAGTAAGGATCACAAAACTGCATTCCTAGGGATAGTTTAAGTGCCAGAAAGTGCCTAAAACTCACATAAACTGTAGAATTATGCAGAATTCAGCAAAATTCAGCATTTAAACAACCTAATATCATGCAGAAATATGATTAAATGGTCCTGAATACTTTCCTAAGTGTCGGGAATCGAAACTGTCATAAAAGGGTACATAAAGCACACTAAACTGCATAGTTTAGCACCTTAACGAACCGGTAGCCAACCGAACAACCGGACACTACCCGAAACACCAAATTTTTTACTAGAAGCATTGTTCTAGCTTTACCAAGCCAGTTATGGTTCCCGAACATCATAACACATCATACAAATATCTAATGACTAATCACCTAACTAGATACTTGGATTCCAACTACAAACTAACCATATAGTTAAAACCTAGTCTACTACCCCCCCCCCCCAACCTATGGACGGCCCAACAAGGGACCCACCATAAGATTTTCTTCCAATTTTATATTGGATCATGTTAGGCCCTTTAAGAACACATTATACATAAGATAAACACTTGAATGGATTATAAATGTAACATATGTATCATAACTTCATTTCCTACACACACTAAAACACACACTTCCTCTCCTCTCCCTCTTGCTTACCTTCGGCCGAACCCAACACCCTCATCATCACCATCATACAACTTTCTTCCATCCATTCTATTACTACTCAAAGGTGTTAGAGGTCGTATAAGGAAGCTAGGAGCTTACGGGAGTTCAAGAACCTCATTCATTTGCTTTTATCCACTTGTTTTCTTCACTTGATCATCCCTAGCCTTGTGCTAGTGGTAAGAACCTTGATCTTGCTATTTTACTTCCATTTTAAGTGGTTAAAAGAAGAATCATAATGTTAATCATGAAGAACACTAAGAATCATAAGAATGAAACTTGAATATAAGCATGATTAATGAAGAAACTAAGTTGTTTATGAGTTGTTATGCTTGATGATTGTTGATTGTTTGTGAAAATGATGTTGATCATCATATGATCTTGCTAGATCATGATTAAAAACATAATCTAGCAAGATGAGAGGATGAACATGTTAGAGATTCATGGATCATCCACACATAAAGCATGAACTTGAAAGAACAAAATGTTTTCTTGAAAAATAATGATCAAAGTGAGTAGTAGTACTTGTAGACCTAAAGATTTATGGGTGATTTCTAAAGAAACCAAGTTAAAAATATAAGTCTTGCTAAATCTTGGTTCCTACATAAATAAACCCTATTTTTAAAGGTTAAACAAGTGTAGAAGTATATGTGTAACAAGAAAAATCCATGAAGAAACATTTTTAGAAAATATAATCACAAGTTGTAAAGATCCATATTCTTTAAAAATGAAGTTTTTAAAGAACTAATCACACTTTAGAAGGTAAGAAGGCTTACTAAGAACACTAGTAAGTTACTACAAATTTTTACAAATATTCAAGTTCATGAAGTAGTAGATTATGCTTGTTTTTGGCAAAGTTGGTAAGTGTAGGTTGTTTATTGTTAAATGATGATTGATTGTGTTGATTTTTACAAAAGAAAATGATATGCTTGAAAGCATGGAAACCTCCATTTTTAAGGGAAACTATGTCAAAAATTTTCTAAAAATTAAACACTTAGAAAAATATTTTCAAACAAATATTTACAAGTGTATTTCGAACCATGAATTTCTCACATAAACTTTGCCATAATTTTTGTTACAAAAATATAAATATTGGAGGTTGGTTTTCATAAATAAAAGTAACTAAGTATGTGTTTAGGGAAATATATATTTAGAAGACACCATGCGTGATTATTTGTATATTATGTGTATTAGTTATATTATTTTAGGACTTGAAATAATATAACTCATCATAATACCAAGAAACTACAATCCATAATATTACCAAAATCCCAAAGAATAAATATACAAAGAATACACAAAATGTTGGTGAAACCGAACGAAGGAATATAACTCACAAAATATTCCGAAAATATTATTCATGTGTATATTTTGGTAAATAATATTTTGGACATCAAGGGAATGAAAATGTGATTATCATGATTACTACAAAATATTTCATAACTTTTGATAAGAAGAAAATATATTATCTTTGGGCAAGTAAAAATATATATTTTTCTTGAAACCTTTAAAAGATATATTATTTTTGAAAGAAATATATATTTTCTTAAACAAACATGAAGTACAATATTTTGGGGTGAAAGATATATTTTCTCAAATAAATGTGAAATATATCATTTTTGGAGGAAAATAAGTTTATATATATTTTCTAAGTTAGACTTGAAAATATATTATTTTTGGAACTTATATGAAAATACACATATCTTTCCCAAAGGAAAATTATAAATAATATTTCTTAAAATGTATATTTTGGAAATATATATTGGTGAACTCTTATTAAGGATATGGTGAACTCTTATTAAGGATAATATTCCGGAAAAATTAATACGAAATTAAGTATAAGAATACTTAATGAATACAATAAAAATACGTACTCTCATACGTATAAATACACACCGGAATACGACCCCAATACATGGCAAGAATATACAAATACAAGAATACGAATACCCCCATCCTTGGGAAGGAAATACGAATATAAATACTTGAGAAGTACCAACGTTAATAGATATTGATTTAACTATTATTCCAAAATTTAATAAATATAATTTAAGTTAAAATATTTATTATTTTAACGAATAATTATATAACTTGGAATAATATTGAAGACACAAAAGAACGTAACTCAAAATACTAAATAAGACCAAGGTCAAGGCACGACCCACCCGTCTAATGAACCGTGGCACACATGTAGGTAGTCGTGTGATCTAGAGGAAGCTTGAGTTACATTGGATACGAAGAACACAAAGCTGTGAGTTCATGTTCCCCCTTTTCTTTGTTTTCAGTTTTAGAACTTCGGGGGTGAAGTACATATTACTAAATGTTTACAAACAATTACAAATGGTATGATTAGCTAAGGAAAATACTGTTAGATCATGTGAATGGGTAGGCGCACTCTTAAGACCATTAATCCTCATTTTAGGACCGAGGGACATGAGTGATAGATCTATTTGGGTGTAGCGAACCCACACCCATGTGGACCGGGGTTTTGGCCCATGAGGTGACTATGTCTTACAGCCGGAGGCCCGGTACAAAATTTGCTAGGTTTGAGCCTTCCTACGCCGTTTCACACATATTAATGTATTAGCTACACATTAATTGATCTGTTCCTTGTCGCTTCATACCAGTTTACAAATACATACATATATATATACTTACAAATGTTTCCAAGGATTATTCGTGCACACATACAAATCACATGAACTCGCTCAACTTTTGTTGATGTTTTCAAACTACATGTATTTCAGGAAACTAAGTATGGATCTGGCGGGCGTTGAAGTTGTCAAGTGTAGTTGGGAATAAAAGATGTCATCTGGTGTCATATGGTTTGGGAGTATGTACCCTATCTTGGATAGGATACATATTCCAAAGCCAAGTTTTCATTAGTGTCTTTTGAGAAATGTTTATGGAACTATAAAACAAATTGCATGGTTTGTAATTCAGATTCGAAGTCTGTGTTTGGATTCTAAAACAAGGTTGTTATTATGTTTTAATACTTAAATTAATGGTCATCTTTAGTTTTAACATATAGATGTTTATTATGGTTGAATGCAAAGATATTAAGCTAGTCACACCAAATCACGCTTCCGCAAAAGTCAGGGTGTGACAGTTTGGTATCAGAGCTTCGATTGTAGCGAACTAGGATTCCTTCTTGAGTCTAGACTACAATCATTAGGGCTCTCATGAAAGTATTTTACAACATGTTTTCATTGCATACACAAAACGCCCAGATCCAGGGAAACAAACATTTTTACAAAATAAAAAGACAAGAAATACAATGCACAATTACTAGGTGGATCAGTCTGAGAGATTGGGTGGTTCAGTCTGAGAGACTGGGAGGTTCAGTCTGGGAGACTGGGTGGTTTAGTCTGGGAGACTAGGTAGTTCAGTCTGGGAGACTGGGTGGTTTAGTCTGGGAGACTGGGTGGTTTAGTCTGGGAGACTAAGTAGTTCAGTCTGGGAGACTGGGTGGTTTAGTTTGGGAGACTAGGTAGTTCAGTCTGGGAGACTGGGTGGTTAGTCTGGGAGACTAGGTGGTTTAGTCTGGGAGACTGGGTAGGTCTAGTCTGGGAGACTAGGAAGGAGTGAGGAATCACGAAGATACATGATTACATGATTACATTGTCTCTGATTACATGCTTAATGTTAGTTAATATACGTGCATATGTTGTGATTGTTCTGTTACAGACACTATGTCGTCGTCTGGTAGTAGATTGTCCGACGACCATGATCCCATGGCAGTAGTCTTCGACGATGAGGTTATGCCAGAGCTGGAGATCTTTACTTCAGATACAGAGAGTGACCCGGAGATGATGTCCGACGACGACGACGACTTGCAGCCATTCGTGTTGCCTGACTTTGGAGATGACTTACCACTTGCTGATGGCGTTTCAGACGAGGATCCTTTTGTGGCTCCCATTCCAGTTCATGATCATCTTATCATCGGGCATCCCGATGGTGAGCATGTCGTGGCACCGATCCTCGCTCCTGATCCTTTGATGGCCATTCCTCTTGAGGATTTTCCTTTTGATGATTTGATCGATGTTGACGTCAATTTGTTTGTTGATGGTCCTCCCGTTGATGCCCATGGTGATGGAGAGCTAGATAAGGACGTTGCTGCTATCCCACTTTTTGAGATCCCTGTTATTGAGATTTCCTCTGACTCCAGTTTACAATCTGCCTCAGATTCCTTTGATTTTGTGACGCCTTCTGCCTTGCAGGCAGTTGGATTACGGCGCTATGCCACTAATTCTGATGATGATACGGCCATGTCAGCTACACCATCCCCTCCACACGATCCCGAGCCCGATCTTGAGCTAGATTTTGTTCCTGTTGATCAGCCTGATGTTGTACCTGCTGATCCTAAGCCTTTACCTGATCATGACCCTATTCCTTTTGGCATACCTAACATTGCACCCCTCACATTTGATCCAGTTCCTGCGCCTGTTGACCCTCCTGTTGTTGAGCCATTTGTTCCTGCACCCGCACCTGCTGATGTTGCTCCTTTCCATCATGGGGAGTCTGATGTTCATCGTGTAGATCTGCCTATCGTTTACTTGCAGGAAATACCCGCACCCCGTCTAGGGGAGGGCACTTCAAACCAGCAGCCTAGTCATGACCCTCATGTTTCAGCAGCTTTCTCACACATACCTCAGTCTGCACCTTTTGCCCCTTTAACTTCTTCACCAACTGATGAGCCATTTAGAGGGTCCCCACCGTATTCCATGCCGACCTCAGACCCCTACCATCCCTCACATTTTGTTGGCTATACACAAGATGAGTTACTTTATTCGCTTCAGCTTCGATTTGAAGTTATGAGTAGAAGAGACTTGGAGCTTGAGTCGATACCGCGTCCATTACCATGTCCTTGTCAGCATGCTTCCGTTCCCCCTCATTCATCACCGCCTTCTTTTGCACGTCCACCTGCTCCTCTTACTCCTTTTCCAGAGTTTGATGCTCAATTCCTCACCGTCGAGTAGCAGGTCCGTTATTTGCTTCGTCACGTGTACAAGCTCGAGGAGGAGCTCGCACATGTTCTCAGTTTGATCTTCCTCCCTCCTCCTCCTCCTTCTCCGCCATTAGTACAGTAGGTTTTTGGTATTATGCAGATGCATTACCTGTGACGAGAGCACCACTATTGAGCTGAGATTGTGAAACCTTTTGCAGACCACCTTCTAATTGTATGACCTTTATAGATTGGTAGACTGGTTGGACAAGGGTAGTGTGACCCTGTGTTCCCTTTTGATATGATACATTTTGTAAAACTTGTAACAATACTTTGTGGTCGACGATTAATGAAAGCCCAATCGTCATGTTCTCATTAAACACGTAAATCAACAACATGCTTGTTTGCTATGTTCTCATTAAACATATTCCCAATTACTTGATTATGCTATGATTGTGCTGATGTTTGATTGATTAAGATGATGATTTAATATGTGTATGTATATACGACCTCTAAACAACTATATACTTGCCCTGAACAAATAAGACTTGACCAATCCGAACTTCTTCTTAGAAGATGCCTCATCAAGAGATCATTCAGCTGACCAAGGCAGAACGGCAAGCGCACGTCTCACAGGCCATAGCTCGGCACGAGGTTCTTCGATACAGACACAGCGAAAGTACCTCAGGGAATAACCCACCTAACGGTAATGTTTAAGTCACCTAAGACACATTACAATACGTTTGGACAATTCCAAGTGTGCTTCGCTAATGCTTTCTTTGATGATGATTGCTTGGGTAAAGGTTGTACCTACAAGCAGTTTTTAGACTGCAAGCCTCTGAACTTTGACGGCACTGGAGGTGCCGTAGCTTTTGTGAAATGGGTCGAGAATATGGATTCTGTTTTACGAGTGAGCGGATGTACGCCAGAGCAACAAGTCCCATACATTTCTGGATTGTTTCAAGATGAGGCTCTGTTACGGTGGAACCTTCGGGTTCAGATAATGGGAGAGGCTGCTGCGTATGCTTTGACATGGGATGAGCTGAAAGAAATGATGCGTAGGGAGTATTGTTCTCAGATGGAGATCCAGAAGCTGGAAATTGAATTTCGGAACCTGACAATGGAAGGTCCAAAGGTGGTGGATTACGTGTAGAGACTTCATGATTTGTCGCGAATTGTTCCATATCTGGTGGAACCAGAGTTGAAAAGGATGGAGCGATTCATCTGGGGACTGGCGCCTCAGATCCTGAGCTTGATGACAGCATCAACGCCACCACCAACTATTGATGATAGTATCTTGAGTTAGGCGCTCGCTATGGAATCACTTAGATTGGAAAAACTTTCGACCCCTGACGAAAAGAAGGAAACTCAGGTGGAGTCATCTGGAAAGAACAAAAGGAAGCTCACTGATTTCCAAGAAGGTGATTGGGCGAACAACACAGACAAAAAGGGAAAAGAGTACATGGGTAAACTACCTAAGTGCGACAAATGTCGACGTCATCATACCGGGCAATGTAGAAATGGAAAGTGTGATAACTGTGGCAAGGTGGGACACTGCAAGGAGACGTGCTGGCACCAGAAGAGACGTGGTAATCGAGGTTAAGATGGTAGCGGAAATCACAGAGGAAACAACAACAACAGTAACTATCAAGGCGGAAATGGCGACAATCAAGGACGTGGTCAAGGGTGTTTTAACTGCGGTGACGTGGGGCACTTTAGGAAAGATTGCCCAAGGGAGATTAACCTAGACCATGAAGGAGCGTTCAACATTGGAGCCCATGGAGCATGCTAGGATCCAGATGTGGTTACTGGTACGTTCCCTATCAACCAATGCTTTGCATCTGTGTTGCTTAATACTAGTAACGACTATAGCTTCGTACCTCTAGGGCTTAAGAGTATACTTGGTTTAGTAGCAAATAAGTTAGATATCCTATACTCAATAAAACTAGCTAATGGGAGGCTAGTAGAAGCCAAAGGAGTGAATAGGGACTGCGTTGTAGAGCTTGGGGAGCGTGAGGTTTCTTCAGAACTTTTGTCAGTTGAGCTGGAAAGCTTCGACATCGTAGTTGGAATGGATTAGTTGTCATGTAACCAAGCTGAGATCGTATGTTAAGAGAAGATTATCCGCATTCCATTGGCAAATGGAGAAACGATCGTGATTCATAGGGAGAAGCAGGGTACGCTTCTACGGGTTAGTAGTTGTGCCTAGGCACGGAAGTTTATGTTTAAAAGGTATATTGCCTTCTTGACTTATGTCGTGTACAAGGAAGCCGAAAAACCTCAGCTCGAAGATATCCCTGTGGTAAGGGAATATCCTGAAGTCTTCCCCAAAGACATGTCAGGATTATCTCCTTAACAACAAGTCAAGTTCCACATTAACTAGGTTCCAGGCATTACGCCTGTAGCCAAGACACCTCATCGACTTGCACCTTCAGAGATGCAGGAGTAGTCAACACGGCTTCAGGAATTGTTAGATAAGGGAATTATAAGACCAAGCTTCTCGCTTTGGAAACTCCAGTGTTGCACGTCGAAAAGAAGGGTGGTAACTTTCGAATAAGTATCGACTACCAAGAGCTGAACAAGTCAACCGTCAAGAACCGGAATTCCATGCCGAGGCTTAACGATTTATTTAACTAACTGCAAGGATCCAACTACTATTCTAAGACTGATCGTGATCGAGTATCATTAGCTGTGAATTTAGGAAGAAAGTATACCAAGGTACAGTGAGTCAACAAGTTGTTTTAAACATGCGCTAATACTGTTTTTTTATACACGATACACAAAATAGTTACACACAGAATACAGAACTTTGAGGGTTAGGAATCATGCGTTTAAGACCTTCGGGAACTTATGTTGAGATCCGTTAAAAGGTCACCACGTAAGGACCGCGTCTATTAACTCGGACAAACACTATTATTCGGTCATGAAAGCTGTTTTAGTTAACCAAACGGATAAAGTACTCGAGTTTCTTATATTGAAATTTCTGCTTTTGCTTTTAACAAGTAGAATTTGCATCTCTACTTCTCCTAATGATAGTTGCACCATAACAATTTTCTTCATTAAAGAGAACACTCCCTTGTCTCGATACTTAATCATTTCTTCATTATAAGCAAATACTCATTGTTTCATTTCTTGGAAACTCATATGCTACGTATGCACCATTTGTTATGCGTGTGGTTTCGCTTCGAATAAACGCTTCATTGAAGTTCAAATATTATTTGCTAAAGCTAATTATTTATTTGTGATTCGAATGGCTTGCATTATTGTAATTGTTGGCTCTTTTGCTACCAATTCAACACACTTTCTTGAAACTTCTTTCCTTTCAAGTTACATACATGGTTTATCTTTGTAACCATGCCGAAATTCCCTTGTCGATACATACGTATATAGTCAAAATTCCGCTAAAACCAAGTTCAATTTGCCTGAACTTGTCCATTTCGCATATTCAATTCAAGACACCATATGATGTATTGAGAGCATCATATTCAAATTCATTTTTGCAAGCATTTCATTTGTTCCAAGTCGCAGTAGACTTGTTAGGTCTACGGGTCCATTAAATCGTTTGTTGGTTTCGACACCTTGTAGTAGTGTTTTCACTAAATTGAAGCTTACGCTAATCACGGTTATGCATTTCATACACGGATTTAATTGTTTACTTATTGACTAGCTCTAAATCCGTTTTGTTTTATCATGATTGAAGCAGTCCTAACACAATCGTGTGTTAAGACAATGGTACATAAATTAATTTTATATCCCAGTGTACCTCCTAACGGTTCTTTCATTATCGATCGAATGCCTTGCGGTACTTATTGCTTTTTCATCTTCGATCGGAAACAGTAGCTCTTTGATGTTTTATATTTAATTGAAAAATCCTACGATACTGTTTGAATAAAATTTTCAGGTTTGCTTCATTACCCTTTCATTTGATTTCAAACATGGTGAACTTGTTCGGTCACCGCTATTATTGAATCATGTCATTACGACACCTTGTGGTGTCAATACAACTTGTAGCTTGTGCTAATCATGGTCAACCGTTTCACACGAAACTACACCTACTTTTGTTTGACTTGTCATTTAAACATCCCTAATGCAACTACGAATCAAGACAACGACACACCAGATTCAATTGTATTTCATTTCGGTGTATTTTCGCAATTCAAGAATGTCAACACGCTAATTTCATTCACTTATTTGTTTGAAAGTTGGCAAATCATTTTCATTTCACTATTACATTTGAGCTTGTTGATTTTGAGTTCATCTAGCGGATGTTATCGTTTCTAGAACTCATTTGCTTATAGTAAACAATCCCTTGGAATTCTATCGGTCAAAACCCCTCTTTTCGTTGAACCCCTGCTAACTGAGTTACAATAAATTATATATCTATATGTCTCATATCCTTTGACGTCAAAATTCTGAAACACATACCTGTTAACCATTGGGTTCTTGTTGTTATAATATGTCCTTGGATTCACCTGATTCGAATAAGTTTTGATTCGATTTTATGGTTATCTACCTCAGTATTATTCATATCCATACACGCATAAGGTAACCCTAAGGAGTTAAGGTAGTATAAATTTCAAGGACGAAATTTTCTTAATAGGGGGAGAATGTGACAACTGCCAAATTTGCATGCATCTGTACGATTATTAGACAATGATTAATGCTTAATGACTGTTATGGGTCATTTTCTGAACATATATCCTGACTAATATTCTGGCTTTGATTGTTTATTTGTGATCAGGATACCGGATCAGGATATTGGTAACATCCTGGTACGATATCCTGGTAGTAATTGATTTAACCACGCGCATATTAGAAGTTGCAAGTCTCCAACATTCAAGTGGACTTCTTCCCCTCAAGACTCGGGCAAATCAGTTAGCTTGTAGATGTTGAACCCGAAAGACCAGGACTGTAACGTTCGTATGGGGAATATCCGCCAATCCCGGAATAATAGGATGTTTAGTTAGTTTTCTTTTACTATAAATAGATTGATTGGATCAGGTTAAGGCACACACTCTTACGCACACCTTTTCTCTCTGGCAGAAAACAATCACAACACACAAACACTTGTACTCGAATTACATTGTAACACCTAGTTGATCCGCATCATATCCTGCACTGTATCCTGATATTTGAAGTAATAGAATAACAAGGCAGCTGCGATTGTCAGCTCCCGAGGTTTTGTGCCGGCGATCTAGATTGATCAAGGGCTTTCCTCGTACATCCTGTGTCACACTTTACATTTTCGCTCATTTTTTATCAAAGATACAACTCTATATCCTGAGCCGTATCCTGAAACTGTTTTTGCAAATAACTTAATTAGCATATTTTTGACACACATTTCAAGCACACTACCTCACTTAACTAATTTGATCACTTAATTGCTTCGGTAATTTTTGACCAAAACAATTTGGCGCCCACCGTGGGGCAAGTGGTGCTATTTCTACTAAAAGCTTTTGCAAAATCATTACTTGGTTTTCTATTTTCAAAACTTTTTGCTACACTATTTTCAATGGCCTCGAGATCAAACATGAGCTCTGCCACCGTGTCTGCCACAACCTCTGCAACAATTGGTTCGGTGCTTCCACCACCTCCTCCGAGAATGCAAGCCTCTTCAAAGGGAACTGAAAGTCATGTGGCTCGGGATGTTATCCCCGCTCGCAATGTCCAGGGTCTGGTCCTGTTTTGGCTTCTAACGAAGAAATTCTAAATTTGTTTAGTAGTGTATAGGAACAGATGAGGCAGCAGCAGGAAACTAATCAGGTGTTGATGAGAGAGATACAACTCTTGAAATCCGGCCTATGTAGGCCTGCTGAAGATACTGTCACTCCCTTGCAACCCAGGGCTTTAAACTCCAGTTTTGCAGTTTACATTGAGGATAACCGGGGGAATATTGTGCCTAGCCATTCCCAGAATCATACTCCTGAGATACCCTCTTCAGTAAGAGTATCAACTGTGAGAAGCTCAGGATATGCTTCAGGATATGGGTAGAATCCCCAAACTGGTAATGTATCTAATAATAATAATACTCTTGCTACTAATGGTGTTGGATCTTTGCAGGATGCAGGTATGACATCGGCATTTTCCAGGGAGCTCCAAAAGCTGAAAGACATGATATCCAGTGTGCCTGGGGTGGTCCAGCCAATTCCAGAAGTGTCCCAGGAAAGCCACAGGATATCACGGTTTGCATATCCTATTTGTGATGCTGAAATCCCAAAAAGATTTCAAACCCCCAACATGAAGCTCTATGACGGAACTACAAATCCTGAGGAGCATATTGCCTAGTATAGGGAAAGGATGGAAATCAACCCTATCCCTCCAGATCTCAAAGAAGCATGCCTGTGCAAGGGTTTTGGTTCTACCTTAACAGGATCAGCCTTAAAATGGCTCTTGAACGTTCCTCCTCACTCAATTACTTCATTTGCTCATTTAGTTAATTTATTTAGAAGTCAATTTTCTTGCAGCCGGAGTTTTGAAAAACTAACCGGCGATCTTTACAGGATAACTCAAGGACCTCAGGAATCCTTGAGGGATTATGTGAACAAGTTTAGTCGGGAATCCTTGGATATCCCACATCTTGATGTTGCAACAGCTGTGCAGGCTTTTAAGATGGGATTACAAAAAGATTCTCAGTTTTATCAGGATCTTGTAATGAATCCCTGCAGGAATCTGGACGAAGCTCGTAACAGGGCTTCGAGGTACATTCGCCTGGAGGATGACAAAAAGATGCAAGAGGGGATGAATTGGTCCACAACCTATGAGTCAACCAACAGGAAATCAGAATCCTCGTATAAACCATATCGCTCTAAACCGTATGGCAGAAATGATGGCAAAAAAGTGAATGTTGTTGAAGATGAGGATCCTGAGGAGTATCCTGAGTTGTCTGAATATTGTTTTTCTGTTAACATACCTGAACTGATGTATGCTATACAGGGTTTAGGAGACAAAGCAAGATGGCCCCGAAAGAATCAACAAAAAGCTGATTGGAAGGACAAGTCCAAATGGTGTGCTTTCCATGAGGATTTCGGACATGTTACTGAGGATTGCATCGCTTTGAGAAAAGAAATAAGCTATCTCTTGAGTAAGGGATACCTGAAGGACCTCTTGGGAAGAAAGAAGAATAAGGGTCAGGATCCTGAGAAGGATCCTGAACGTGTAGCCTCGCCTCCTGCCGATGCAAAAATAATTAACTTTATTTCGGGAGGATCCGACATCTGCGGAACATCATATTCTGAGGCAAAAAGACACGCGAAGGAAGCCAAAGCAGAGAGGGGGAATAAGCCGACAAGGATGTCAACCCTCACGACTGACAAAGTCATCACGTTCGATAATGATGACAGGGATACTGTCCAGGATCCCCATCATGATGCTTTAGTAATAACGTTATATGTTGCTAACCATTTTGTACGCAAGATATTAGTGGATAATGGCAGCTCAGTCAACATAATTCAGCTGGAAACATTGAAGAGGAAGAATGTATCCCCGATGGATATTACCTCGAAGTCCGCTGTGCTCGTTGGTTTCAGTGGAGAAGCTAGGAATACCGTAGGAGAGATAAAGTTGCCCGTGTATATTCAAGGGGTCTACTCTATGCAGCGCTTTTGTGTCATGGACTCTCTATCCTGCTATAATATTATATTTGGTAGGCCTTGGATCCATGATATGAAAGCTGTTCCGTCAACCTACCATCAATGTATCAAGATCCCTACTGTTAGGGATAGATTTTCTAAACATAAGGATCACGGATCCTCAATTCTGTTTGAATTAAGGATCCTCAGAAGACATTGCAGGATCAGGATCCAGGATCCTCATTGTTATCCTTATACTAACGGTTGCCTTCTCTATGATTAAGCTTGTTTTGCAGGAGTATACGCATTGGACTTGGTCTTGCCGATATTCTTGGGGAATATGCCCTCAATATTCCGCACGTGCATGGCTTGGTGACCGTTTTAGAAGTCGTGGGGAGCTTGCACATTTAGCGGATAGTTAGTTATTTAAGTTATTTCTATTTTTAAAGGGGATAACAAGCTTGAGTTAGAACGATTAAGCAAACACACACACTCGAAACAGCTCTCAACAGTTCATTGGCGATTTCATACACATTGCACTATAGTGATCCTTGTAACAAGCTTGTTATCATCCTGAGTTGTAACAATCATTTGTTTAATTATAGTTGGTGATCGGTAGTTTCCATCACCCGAGGTTTTTTATGCCGGAGATCAACTCTTGATCAAGGGCTTTTTCCTCGTATAAATCCTTGTGTCACTTGTTCATTTCATTTGCAAGTTATTCATACATTTGTTCATTGATTCAAGCATCACACCTCACAACAAAAGATTTGGTTGCATTATCCTAGCTTGATTTTTGACCAAAACAGTTTGGCGCCCACCGTGGGGCAATTGGTGCTTCATTTCTGAAAAATTTTGCTTATTGTGTTCATTTCGGTTCATTGTCTTCAACCATATGGCTTCTTCAGCAAAGAACACTTCAAGCTCTATGCCGACAGTCACTTCTTCACAGGGCGTTCCACCTTTGCCTCCACCACCTTTTGGATCCCAGAAGAATGCTGAAAATGCTGGAAAGAGACAAAGCCCCATTTTCCCAAAACCACCAACATCAACTGTTTCTTCTAGCCCTACTAACAGTGATATTTTTACTTTGATTTTGCAGATGAGGGATCACATACAAGAGCAGGATAAAACCAACGAAAGGATCCTCCGGGAGATTTGTGACATCAAGAAACAGAAGAAATCAGTGCACTCTCCTCTGATACCTAGATCACTAGATTTTGACACTCCAGCTATAACCGCCCTGCAATCTTCAGCTCCGGACATCCAGTACCAGAGTGGACCATTGGGAAGGCGTTATGGATCAAAAACTATGAGTCAGGATTTAGGGTCTCACTTCCAGCCTTCAGGATCCTGTTTTCAGCCTTTGGGATCCTCTTTCCAGCATCAGGGATCCTTCGTTAGCTCAGGAGGATATATGGGGACGCACATGGTTTAAGGATCCTCTCAAGTTCAAGGATCCTCTCAGGTTCAAGGATCCTCTCCGGTTCAAGGATCCTCTCAGGTTCAAGGATCCTCTCAGGTTCAATGATCCTCTCAGGTTCAAGGATCCTCTCAGGTTCAAGGATCCTCCTTTCAGGTCCAAGGATCCTCATCTCAGGTTCACGGATCCATGGGTTATCCTCTAAGACCCCCAGTCACAGCACATCAAGGATCCAACATCTTTCAGGATCAGGGATTCTTAAGAAGTGTGCAGCCCTCAAGTTCAGATGTTCATCAAGGAGACTTCATTCCAACGCAGACCATTGCTTCTTCTGGTCCTTCAGTCATACCAGAATCTCGTCAATATGGATTCACATCTGGGATTCCAAACCTGAATCCTCCGGGAGGTAACACTTTGAATAATTCTTATAACACTAACCATAGCTTTGTATAGGATGCAGGTATCAATCAAGCTATGGCTAGGGAATTACCGAAACTAAAGGATATGATATCCAGTGTTCCAGGAGTGTCCTGAAATTGCAGATGGAAGCCACAGGATATCTCGCTTTGCACCACCCATTTGTGATGCAGAAATTCCAAAGAGGTTCCAAATACCAACCATGAAGTTGTATGATGGTTCAACGGATCCAGAGGAGCATGTAGCTCAGTACAGAGAAAGGATGGAGATCAATCCAATTCCTGAGAGGTTTAAAGAAGCATGTCTATGCAAGGGTTTTGGATCCACACTCACAGGATCAGCTCTTAAATGGCTGCTAACTCTTCCCCCTTACTCTATTACTTCATTTGCTAATCTAGTTAATCTGTTTAATAGCCAATTCTCATGTAGTAGAAAATTTGAACGTTTAACTAGTGATCTATATAGGGTAACACAAGGTCAAAATGAATCACTTAGAGATTATATCACTAAGTTTAGTAAAGAATCCTTAGATATTCCTAATCTGGATATAGCTACGGCTGTGGAAGCCTTTAAAATGTGTTTACTCAGGGATTCATTATTCTATGATGATCTTGTCATGACCCCATGCAGGAATCTTGATGAGGTAAGAACCAGGGCCGTTAGATTCATCCGACTAGAGGATGATAAAAGGATCCAGGAAAGACTGGCAGGATCCTCGAAGCAGGAAAAGCAAGGATCCTACTTCAGGAACAACAAGTCCAAATTTTATAACAAGTCTGACAACCAGAATGTGCATGCAGTGGAACAGGAAGAGGATGATGAGGATTATCCTCCCATTTCTGAATATTGTTTTTCTGTCGATAACAATGAACTAATTCTTGCAATGCAAAATCTAGGTGAGAAAGCAAGATGGCCTAGAAAAAGTGATAAACCAGCTGCAACAAAAGACAAGTCCAAATGGTGTGCATATCATGAGGATTTCGGACATCTCACTGAAGAATGTATTGCGCTTAGAAAAGAAATCGGTTACTTGTTAAGCAAGGGGCACTTGAAGGAGCTTTTGGGAATAAAAAAGTCAAGGATCTAGGATCCTGAAAAGGTTCCAGAAAGAGCTCCTGCTCCTCCGACAGATGCACAAGTTATAAACTTCATATCTGGTGGATCAGACATTTGTGGTACTTCCTTTTCAACAGCCAAAAGACATGCCAAGGAGACCAAGATGGATAATGGGGACAGACCCATCCGGACCTCTACTGTCACACAGGAGAAAGTCATAACTTTTAATGAGGATGATCGTGTTGATGTTCAGGATCCTCATCATGATGGTCTTGTCATTACTTTGTTCATTTCTAACCATTTTGTTCGCAGGATCCTAATCGATGGAGGAAGCTCGGTGAACATCATTCAGCTTGATGTCCTCAAGAAAATGAACATCCCTGAATCGGATATTGTCCCAAGATCCTCAGTTCTTGTGGGATTCAGCAGAGAAACCAAGAATACATTGGGGGACATTAAACTTCCCATCTACATTGAAGGACTTCATTCTTATAAAAAATTTTGTGTAATTGATTGCTTATCCTGTTGCAATGTTATCCTTGGCAGGCCATGGATACATGACATGAAGGCAGTTGCATCTACATATCATCAATGTGTGAAGCTTCCTTGTCCATGGGGGGGGGTGATAAAGATTGAGAGTGACCAACAAAAAGCAAAGAATTGCTATACCTCATCAATGAAGCCAGCCTCAAGACCAAGGGAACAATAGAAACTAAAGTATCCTCCAAGAGACGTCTTGGAG
This sequence comes from Helianthus tuberosus, assembly GCA_030545235.1. Classification (NCBI taxonomy): domain Eukaryota; kingdom Viridiplantae; phylum Streptophyta; class Magnoliopsida; order Asterales; family Asteraceae; genus Helianthus; species Helianthus tuberosus. The sequence continues at coordinate 210,568,917 of CM060447.1, forward strand.
GCAAGAGAACAGGATGTGAAAGATGTCCTTATGGATCCTCATGATCCTGAATCCAAAGTCTTCATAGGATCAGGGATCCTCAGCAACATTGAACATGATCTAGTATCCTTCCTTAAGAGGAGAAAAACTACCTTTGCCTGGAAGCATGAAGACATGACAGGTATCTCTAAAGATATAATTACTCATAAGCTTGACAATGACAGGTCATTCAAGCCCATACATCAGAAGAGGAGGAAGTTTGCACCTGAGAGGAATGCTATTATCCAGGAGGAGGTAGACAAATTACTCCGAGTAGGTATGATTAGAGAGGTCAAGTATCCAAGGTGGTTAGCCAATGTGGTTGTTGTTCAAAAGAAAAATGGAAAGTGGAGGGTATGTGTCGATTTCACTGATTTAAACAAGGCATGTCCCAAGGATCCTTTCCCATTACCCCACATTGACTCCATGGTGGATGCTACCGTGGGTCATGAGTTGTTGACTTTTATGGATGCTTCATCTGGATTTCAACAAATTCAGATGGAACCATCTGACCAAGAGGATACAGCCTTTATGACCCCAACTGGTATCTATTGTTATATTGCTATGCCATTTGGACTAAGGAATGCAGGTGCTACTTATCAAAGGCTAGTCAATATGATGTTTAAGGAACAAATTGGACACACTATGAAAGTCTATATAGACGACATGGTGGTTAAGTCCAAGAGAACTGAGGATCACCATAGAGACTTGGAGGAAGCATTCAATATCCTTGACAAATTCAATATGAAGTTGAATCCTTCAAAGTGTCACTTTGGTGTTAAAGCAGGCAAGTTCCTAGGTTACATGGTAACAAAAAGAGGCATTGAAACAAGTCCAGAGCAAATTAAGGCAATTGTGAATATCAAATCTCCTGCCAATGCCAAGGATGTGCAAAGGTTGACAGGGAGGATCGCAGCCTTGGATAGGTTCATATCCAAATCATCCGAAAAGTGCAAGGAATTCTATGACATTTTGAGAAAGAACAAGAAATTTGAATGGACCGAGAAGCATGAACATGCTCTCAAAGCCCTTAAGGATTACCTATCCTCAGCTCCTGCCTTGATGAAACCAGAAAAAGGGGATATATTATCCTTATATCTAGCGGTATCCTCTAAAGCAGTAAGTGCAGTCCTTGTTAAGGATCACGAAGGTACACAACATCATGTCTATTATGTAAGTAAGAGTTTGCTTGATGCTGAATCCAGGTATTCTCATTTAGAGAAACTTATCCTTGCTTTAATTATTGCATCTACTAAACTAAGACATTATTTTGAAACTTGTTTTGGTCAAAAAAAATCTGTTGAGAATATTGCAACCAAACTCTAGATTACGGGGTATGATGCTCAAAAAGTGTAACAACAATGAGGATCACTTCAATGTGGAATGCACAAACAACACAAGGATTTATACGGGGAAAAAGCCCTTGATCAAGAATTGATCTCCGGCACAAAAAACCCCGGGTGATGGAAACTACCGATCACCAAGCTCAAATAAATGAATAAACGTTTACAACTTCGGATAGTAACGAGCTAGGTACAAGGATCACTACGGTGAAATGTGTAAAAAGTGTAAGTAATTGCTAAGTGTTTGAACGAGAGCTTGTATGAGTGTGTTTGCGAGTGTGTGTAATTGCCAAAAATGACTAAGTGTCACTAACTAGCTCGTTACCCCTTTAAAATAAGAAAAATATCTAGTTAACAAACTCTCCGACTTTCGGGCCAAGCCTCCACGTTCTCCATAACGTCTAGTTTTGATCTAGCACGTGCAAAATACTTCGGGAATATTCTCCAAGAATGCCGCTAAGACTTGGTCAAGCTTGTTATACCTGCGAGATGTTATAAAACATATGTAAACAATCGTCAGTATGAGGATCCTTAAAGTGATCCATGATCCTGATCCTAAAGCCCTTCTGAGGATCACCACCTGTCACAGAAGTAAGGATCACCAGTTAGGATAACGAATAAGGATCACTAATTGTTAGAAAATCCTCCCCTAACAATTGCCCCCAAAATATAAGGAGTGAAATTGTAAAATTAGCGAGTTATGTTTTCTCGATCTTATCCGTAACAAACTAACGGATATATAGCCGTTAATTTTGAACTAGCCGTTGCGATGATGATGTCACGGAAGTGACAACCTGCAAGATCATGATTATAAATAGAGATATAGATAGGATCAAATGCATTTAAATTTTCAGAGAAACTCCCTTTATAATCCACATTCCGAAGACGTTCAGGTATTCTCTTTCTCTATCCTTTTCCCTCTCTTGCTCTGTTTTTATCTTTCCATCAAAGATGTTGCTCCGAAGTTCTCCGGGCAAAGATCACAAGAAGGATAGCCCTTTGGAAAGTCAGAAAATCATCAAGGACTCAGCGAATGAAAAGTGTTGTTTTAACGACGCACAGATAGACAGAATCCGTTGCTGTTTTCCGGCGAATGCCTTTATCAGACCCTTTGATCCTACTACCCTTAGCGACTATGTTTCAGAAACATGGGTTGCATTTCCAGCCACTCCATTCAGCATAGGATACACCTATCCTTTCCCAGAGTTTACACAATCCTTCTTTTCCCTTACCGGCATCTCTTATATCCAAGCCATGCCGATGATTTGGAGGGTCTTGTATACCCTGGAGAGGATCATCGAACAAGAAGGCATTGCTTTGGGCATGTCAGAATTGGCGGAGCTGTATGATCTCACTACTTTTGGTTCCCATCGTTATTTGTTCAAGCGAAAACCCGGTGCAGATCATCCTCTTCTGAAAGTCACCAAGAATGACAAAGACTGGAAACGTCGCTTTTTCTTTGTCAATAGAGATTCTATCCAGGATGGAAAGGATCTTCCTAAAAATTGGGCTACCCATGGTAGGATGGAGGATCCTGATAAGGATCACCAGGAACTTTCTTTGATTGCAAGGATAACTTATATTTTTGCTTTCTTGTTTTGCAGCTATCACCGTTTCACGTATCCGCACATCACCTGAAACCAAGGATAGGCTCGCTGCTTTTTGGAAGCTTGATCCTGAAACAAGGACATTCAAGATAGACACCCAAGACTCACAAGAAGTATCCTCAGGTTCCATTACCATGTCGAGTAAGTATCCTGTCTTTTGCATAGTTTAAATATTAAAATAAATAGATAAATTGAAATAGGATAAGGATACTCATCTTGCTTTGAATGTGTAGGCGCTGGAAAACCTGTCAAGCCTGTTTCCCAATTCAACACAGCTGATCTTGATCTCGTACGACCCAGGAAGAAGAGGTCCACTACCAGTCCTAGCATCTCCATTCCAAGGGCACCCACTAAAGGAAAGGGTGTCAAGAAAAGGAAAACTTCTGATGCTGAAGATCTTCAAGGGCTGCCACTGATCCGCCACCAATTCCTTGAATACTTCAATGATGTAAGGATCCTTAACTTTGCCTAGGTATCCTACTCTTATGAGGATCACTTGACCTTGAACTGCCTTATCTTCTTTCTGCAGAAATTTGCTGAGATAGAGGATTACGTGGGCAATGTTGAGGAGCTGGACAAGAAAATAGCTGATCTCCAACAAGTTGCCGTGCTCAAAGATCTTGCACTTGCTGATGCTCGGAAGGAACTCCAGGATACCAAGCAGGAAATGGCCAAGGTGCTGGTCAACTTTGATTATGAAAAGCATGACCTCATCGAAAATACCAAGCTCTCTGCTGCCATCACAATGTATCAGACTAAGTTGAAGATGGCCCAGTAAGCTCAAGATCCTAGTTTCGACAAAAGCAGCTGGGATGTTGAAGGCTGGAAGGCAAGGTTGGCAGATCTTGAGGATGATGAGGAGGAGGCAGCTGATGTCCTGGCAATTGAGGCAAGTGGCAGTGGGAAGGATCAGGCTGGTGGTGATGATGCTGGTGGTGATGCAGCCAAGGTGTGAGCTGCACAATTGGGCGATGATGGATACATGTGCCAAGGCCGGAGCCCAATTTTTTAGTTTGATGGTCGTTTTTTGTGGTTGTGATGTTTAAGACAATTTCATGGGTTGTACTTTGAACAATAGGTTTTAGGATTAAGGATCATGTATGATCCTTTGGACAATAGGCAGGATTGCAATCGGTGGAGGGATCCTCTGTTTGGGGGATGAAGCCATTGTGATCCTGCCGCCTTTATATTCCTGCACTATCTTTGAACTCATTATCATGGACACCCTTTACCTACCCCAGCGGACGGGCCACGTTTTGCTGGTAGAAGCTCGGGTAGGTAATTTTGACAACCTTTAAAGGGTTAGTCTTATGTTAATAAATAAAAATTTAACCTTTTGTCGCTTATCTTGTATTTGTTATCCCTTTTAGTATGTTATTTTCCAACTGTTATAATGTTCAATTTGTTTATACTTATCAAGCCTTGAAAAACTAGAAAAGATATCCAAAAAGTTTAGGATATGAACAAGGATCACATATCCCATAACAGATAAGTTTTTTTTTTTTTTTAAAAATGACATGATTTAAAATTGATAAGTTCAGTTGTCAAGTATAAGGGTTATTTAAAAGAATAATGAATAGAATCAAAAGAGTTAAGGATCATACCTGAGGATCCAAGTTAGAATCCTAACCATAATAAGGATAACTATAAGATAAACCTTAGAGTGAAATAAGGATCAAGGATCCCTAACTGCCTATCTTCAATGACCTGAAATAGAGCATAACTTGGGACTAAGCCAATATAAGAAAAGAGTTAGCAACTGGGGACAAGCCCAAGGATAACTGGGGACAAGCCCAAGGATAACTGGGGACAAGCCCAAGGATAACTGGGGACAAGCCCAAGGATCGTGTGTAAACTGGAGTATGGCCCTAACTGGCGACTATCCAAACTTAGTGACATGAAGATGCCAAAACCTTAGCTAACGTGAAAACGTTAGAAACCTTAGCTAACGTGAAAACGTTAGAAACCTTATGACCGGATGTATGGTACGTCTACCATTATACGTAGGATCCTAAGCATAGCCAGAACAATGGAATTATCAGCCCCTAGAACGAGTACTGGTCCCAAAGCCTTGAACTACACCAGGATCATCGTGCGCTACAGGCGGAATCTGGGGACAAGCCCAAATAACTGGGGTTATACCCAAAGACGGATTGCTTCTGTGGATAACCAACGTTGTGCTAAAGATACCTGAACTTTCAAAACTTGAACTCACGTGAGAAATGGATAAAGGATACATGATCCTTATCCTAATATGAGAAAATAAAGAAATGAAATAGTTCAAGATTAGGATATTACCTGAATAAGGATCACCGATACTTTGAGGATCCTTTAAGGATATCCCTTTCACTAGGATCACCTCTGCCACGAGGATCCTTGTCACATGAAATATTTCTTCAAGTGAACAGCATTCCAAGCTCTCGGTAGCAAATCACCTTCCATGGTTAGCAATCTATATGCCCCCTTTCCTGCTTCAGCTTCAATCAAATAAGGGCCTTCCCATTTTGGAGCCAATTTTCCATCGGCAGGATTGGTGGTATTCTGAAATGCTTTCCTTAACACCATATCTCCAACTTGAAACCTCCTGATCCTGACATTTTTGTTGTAAGCACCAGCCATTCTTTGTTGATAACTAGCCATCCTTATCCTAGCCATATCCCTGATTTCTTCAATAGTATCCAGGTCTTGAGCCAAGTTTTCATCATTTTCCTCAGGATCACGGGTACTTGTTCTAGCAGTAGGAACCACCATTTCTGTTGGGATCACTGATTCTGCCCCAAACACCAAAGAGAATGGTGTTTGACCAGTAGCATTCTTAGGGGTTGTCCTGTCAGCCCAGAGCACATAGGGTAGTTCTTCTGCCCACTTCCCTTTCTTGGATCCAAGCTTTTTCTTCAAATTGTTGATGATGATCTTGTTGGATGATTCTGCTTGGCCATTAGCTTGTGGGTGGACTGGTGTTGATGTTATCATCCTAATCCCCCAGCTGTCACAAAAGTTAGTGGTTCTGCCCCCAATAAATTGGGAACCATTATCACATATAATCTCAGAGGGAATTCCAAATCTAGTTATAATATTTCTTTTAATGAAGGATATAACTTCCTTTTCTCTAACTTGGGCAAAAGCTTCAGCCTCTATCCACTTGGAGAAGTAATCAGTCATAGCTAGCATGAATACTTTTCCACCAGGTGCCTTAGGGAACTTGCCAACTATATCCATACCCCATCTCATAAATGGCCAAGAGGAGGAAATAGGATGCAATAATTCGGCTGGCTGATGAAGGATATTGCTGTGTCTCTGGCAAGGATCACATCTTCTGGCATACTCCACAGCATCTTTCTTCATGGTTGGCCAATAATATCCTGTCCTCAGGATCCTTGAAAATAAAGCCCTGCCCCCAGTGTGGTTTCCACAATCTCCTTCATGGAAGTCTTTTAAAACTTCCTGAACTTCAGGATCCTCAATGCATCTCAAGTATGGTCCTGCAAGAGATCGTCTATACAACATATTATTCATAATTGTGAATTGAGATACCTTAGATTTGAAAGCCCTAGGGTTTTCTCCTGTAGGAATCTCTCCATGTTGTAAGTATCTCATAATTGGTGAGATCCATGATCTGGATCCTGAATAGGATTGAATATCCTCACTAGGGATAACTGCAGAATCATCTCCTATCTCCATAGTCTGGTGATCCTCGATAGCCGGGGTCAGGATATGGATAATAGGAATCTTGATATCCTCTGGGATCTTCAAAGATGATCCTAAGTTAGCCAATGCATCAGCTTCTATATTTTCTTCCCTTGGTACCTGTGACAAACTAAAGGAAACAAAAGAGAGTGCCAAACTTTTGACTATCTCCAAATATTTGGTTAGTTTTTCACCTTTAACAGCATATGATCCATTAAAGTGATTTGTAATTAACAAAGAATCTACGTGTACCTCAAGATACCTGATCCCCATATGCTTTGCAATTTGCAAACCAGCAATTAAGGCTTCATATTCAGCCTCATTATTAGTGGTTTGGAACTCACAAGCTATAGAATGGGGTATTATGTCCCCCTGTGGCGATTTTAGTAGTATTCCAAGCCCTGTGCCTTTGACATTTGAGGATCCATCAGTGTGGAGTATCCAAGGATCCTTGGTCTCTTCTAGCTGCTGGACTTCTAGCTCAGCTTCTTCTTGTAGATCACTACTGAAATCAGCCACAAAGTCAGCTAATGCTTGGGATTTGATAGCTGTCCTAGGCTCATATCTTATATCATAGGCACTCAGCTTTACTGCCCACTTAGCCATCCTTCCGGACATCTCTGGTTTCCTGAGGACATTCTTAATTGGAAAATTAGTTTTAACAATGATAACATGAGTTTCAAAATAATGTCTTAACTTGGTAGATGCCATTATTAATGCAAGGATAAGTTTTTCAAGGTGTGAGTACCTGGATTCGGCATCAAGTAAACTTTTACTTACATAATAAACGGGATGTTGTGTACCTTGATGATCCTTAACAAGGACCGCACTTACTGCTTTTGAGGATACTGCGAGATACAAGGATAACACTTCACCTTTTTCTGGTTTCATTAAAGCCGGGGCCGAGGATAGGTAATCTTTGAGGGCTTTTAAAGCATTTTCATGCTTCTCCGTCCACTCAAATTTCTTGTTCTTCCTTAGGATATCATAGAATTCTTTACATTTCTCGGAGGACTTGGATATGAATCTGTTCAAGGCTGCTATCCTTCCTGTTAACCTTTGAACATCCTTAGCATTGGCCGGAGATTTGATGTTCACTATTGCTTTGATTTGTTCCGGGCTAGCTTCGATGCCTCTCTTAGTCACCATGTATCCTAAGAATTTACCTGCTTTAACACCAAAATGACATTTTGAAGGATTAAGCTTCATATTATATTTGTCAAGGATATCAAATGCTTCCTCCAAGTCTCATAGGTGATCCTCAGCTTTTAAGGATTTCACCACCATATCATCTATGTAAACCTCCATAGTTTGTCCAATCTGATCCTTGAACATCATATTCACCAGCCTTTGGTACGTTGCACCTGCATTTCTCAATCCAAACGGCATAGCAATATAGCAATATATACCAGTTGGAGTCATGAAGGCTGTATCCTCTTGGTCGGATGGTTCCATTTGGATTTGTTGAAATCCAGATGAAGCATCCATAAAAGTTAACAGTTCATGACCCGCAGTTGCATCCACCATGGAGTCAATGTGGGGTAAAGGGAAAGGATCCTTGGGACATGCCTTATTTAAATCGGTAAAATCGACACATACCCTCCACTTTCCGTTTTTCTTTTGAACAACAACCACATTGGCCAGCCATCTTGGATACTTGACCTCTCTAATCATACCTGCCCGGAGCAATTTTTCTACCTCTTCCTGGATAATGGCATTCCTTTCTGGTGCAAACTTCCTTCTTCTTTGATGTATTGGTTTGAAGGATCTGTCGATGCCGAGTTTATGGGTGATAACATCTTTGGATATACCAGTCATGTCTTCATGTTTCCATGCAAAGGTAGTCTTTCTCCTTTTGAGGAAGGATATGAGGTCTTCTTTCATTTCGCCAAGGATCCCTGATCCGATATAGATTTTGGATTCAGGATCATCAGGATCCATGAGGATTTCTACCACATCCTGCTCTCTGGCCTCCAAGACATTCCTTGGAGGATACCTTGATTGCTATTGCTCCCTTGACTTCGAAGCTGGTTTCATCGATGAAGTGTAGCAATTCTTAGCTTCCTGCTGATCGCTATCAATCTTTACTATTCCCAAAGGACTAGGGAGCTTCACACATTGATGGTAAGTAGATGGGACTGCTTTCATATCGTGTATCCAGGGCCTGCCAAGGATAACATTACAACAAGATAAACAGTCAATAACACAAAATTTTTGATAAGAGTGTAAGCCTTCAATATATATTGGGAGTTTAATGTCCCCCAGGGTGTTCTTAGTTTCGCCACTAAATCCCACGAGCACGGAGGATCTTGGTATGATCTCTGATTCAGGGATACCCATCTTCTTTAGAACGTCAAGCTGGATAATGTTCACTGAACTTCCTCCGTCTATTAGGATCCTGCGGACAAAACAGTTAGATATAAAAAGAGTAATAACTAAACCATCGTGATGAGGATCCTGGATATCAGTACGATCCTCTTCATCAAAGGTTATGACTTTTCCTTCGGAGACACTCGATGTTCGAACTGGTCTTTCTCCATTATCCATTTTAGTTTCCTTTGCATGCCTTTTAGCTGCTGAGAAGGATGTGCCACAAATGTCGAATCCCCCAGAAATAAAGTTTATCACTTGTGCATCTGCTGGAGGGGCTGGAGCCTTCTCAGGGATCCTTTCAGGATCCTGAGTCCTTGACTTTTTCCTACCCAACAACTCTTTTAGATGCCCTTTGCTCAACGAGTATCCAATCTCCTTTCTTAATGCAATGCATTCTTCTGTGAGGTGCCCAAAATCTTCATGATATGCACACCACTTTGATTTATCCTTAGTTGCAGCTGGCCTGTCATTCTTTCTTGGCCATCTAGCTTTATCACCTAGGTTCTGCATGGCAAGGATTAGTTCATTGTTATCAACACTAAAGCAATATTCAGAAATTGGAGGATAATCCTCATCATCCTCTTCTTGATCAATAGAATGCACGTTCTGATTATCAGATTTGTTGTAGGATCTGAACTTGTTGTTTCTGAATGAGGATCCTTGCTTATCCTGCTTTGAGGATCCTGTTATCCTCTCCTGAATCCTCTTGTCATCCTCTAGCCGAATGAACCTGAGGGCCCGGGTTCTTACCTCATCTAGGTTCCTGCATGGTGTCATAACAAGATCATCATAAAATAACGAATCCCTAAGCAGTCCCATTTTGAAGGCTTCAACAGCCGTGGCTATATCTAAGTTGGGAATGTCTAAGGATTCTTTACTAAATTTGGTAATATAATCCCTTAATGATTCATTATGACCCTGGGTTATCCTATATAAATCACTAGTTAATCGTTCAAATTTTCTACTACAAGAAAACTGAGTATTAAACAAGTTAACTAGGTTTGCAAATGAGGTAATAGAATAGGGAGGAAGACTTAGCAGCCACTTGAGAGCTGATCCAGTAAGAGTGGATCCGAATCCTTTGCATAAGCATGCTTCCTTTAACTTTTCTGGGATTGGATTGATCTCCATCCTCTCCCTGTATTGTGCTATGTGTTCTTCAGGATCCGTCGAACCATCGTACAATTTCATTGTAGGCACATGGAACCTCTTGGGTATCTCAGCATCACAGATTGGTGGTGCAAAGCGAGATATCTTGTGGCTCCCATCTGCAATCTCTGGAATAGGTTTGACTACTCCCGGAACACTCGAGATCATATCCTTTATCTTTTGTAATTCTCTGGCCATGGCATGATTGATACCTGGATCCTGCATAAGACCATGGTTAGTAGTATGAGAATTATTAAAAGTGTTACCTCCCATTGGATTCAAGTTAGGAAGAATAGAGGTCAATCCATATTGTTGAGACTCTGCAATGATCGAGGGACCGGTAGAGGCATTGGTCTGCATTGGAATAAAATCTCCTTGATGGACATCTGAACTTCCTGTTTGTAAACTCCTCAAGGATCCTGGCATCTGGAAGGATCCCTGAAACTGAGACGATCCTGGAACAAAGGAGGATCCTTGAACCTGGGATGATCCTGGAACGAAGGAGGATCCTTGAACCTGGGATGATCCTGGAACGAAGGAGGATCCTTGAACCTGGGATGATCCTGGAACGAAGGAGGATCCTTGAACCTGGGATGATCCTGGAACGAAGGAGGATCCTTGAACCTGGGATGATCCTGGAACGAATGAGGATCCTGGAACGAAGGAGGATCCTTGATGCTGCTGCACTCCTGAATATCCTCCTGTACTCGTGAGGGATCCCATATGCTGGGGATAGGATCCTGCTGGCTGGAAATATGAACCTAGTGCCTGGGTCATAGCTGTTGTTCCATAGTGCACTCCTTTTGGTCCACCCGCATATTGAATGTCTGGAACCACTGATGGCTGAGAAGTAATCACCGGAGTGTCAAAATTCAAAGATCTGGGCATCAGTGGGGAATGATCCTCTGCCGTTTTCTTCTGTTTCTTAATTTCATCAATCTCCCGGAGGATCCTTTCGTTGGTTTTATCCTGCTCTTGTGCATGATTCCTCATCTGCAAAATCAAGGCATAGAGATCATTAGTAGTAGGGTTAGTTGAAACAGAAGAAGTAGGTGGTTTTGAGAAAATGGGAGTCGGTTTCTTCGCAGCATTCTCTGTATTCTTCTGGGATCCAGAAGGTGGTGGAGGCAAAGGAGGAACGCCTTGTGAAGAAGTGAACGAAGGCATCAAGTTTGAAGCATTCTTCGCTGAGGAAGCCATTTGCTTGGTAGTAATGAACCGGAATGAGCACAGAAATGCGAATTCTTCTAAGGACAAAGCACCAATTGCCCCACGGTGGGCGCCAAACTGTTTTGGTCAAAAAAAATCTGTTGAGAATATTGCAACCAAACTCTAGATTACGGGGTATGATGCTCAAAAAGTGTAACAACAATGAGGATCACTTCAATGTGGAATGCACAAACAACACAAGGATTTATACGGGGAAAAAGCCCTTGATCAAGAATTGATCTCCGGCACAAAAAACCCCGGGTGATGGAAACTACCGATCACCAAGCTCAAATAAATGAATAAACGTTTACAACTTCGGATAGTAACGAGCTAGGTACAAGGATCACTACGGTGAAATGTGTAAAAAGTGTAAGTAATTGCTAAGTGTTTGAACGAGAGCTTGTATGAGTGTGTTTGCGAGTGTGTGTAACTGCCAAAAATGACTAAGTGTCACTAACTAGCTCGTTACCCCTTTAAAATAAGAAAAATATCTAGTTAACAAACTCTCCGACTTTCGGGCCAAGCCTCCACGTTCTCCATAACGTCTAGTTTTGATCTAGCACGTGCAGAATACTTCGGGAATATTCTCCAAGAATGCCGCTAAGACTTGGTCAAGCTTGTTATACCTGCGAGATGTTATAAAACATATGTAAACAATCGTCAGTATGAGGATCCTTAAAGTGATCCATGATCCTGATCCTAAAGCCCTTCTGAGGATCACCACCTGTCACAGAAGTAAGGATCACCAGTTAGGATAACGAATAAGGATCACTAATTGTTAGAAAATCCTCCCCTAACAAAACTCATGCCATTATTCTTAAGACTAACTTTCCAATTAAGAATGTTCTCAGGAAACCTGAAATATCAGGAAGGGTGGCTAAATGGGTAGTGAAGCTTAGTGCTTATGATATAAGATATGAACCAAGGACTGCCATCAAATCCCAAGCCTTAGCTGACTTTGTGGCAGATTTTAGTAGTGACTTACAAAGAGAAGCTGAGTTAGAAGTTCAGCAGCTTGAAGAGACTAAGGATCCTTGGATACTCTTCACTGATGGAGCCTCTAATGTCAAAGGAACAGGACTTGGAATACTACTAAAATCGCCACAGGGGGACATAATACCCCACTCAATAGCTTGTGAGTTTCAAACTACTAATAATGAGGCTGAATATGAGGCCTTGATAGCTGGTTTGCAAATTGCCAAGCATATGAGGATCAGGTAACTTGAGGTACATGTAGATTCATTGTTAATTACTAATCACTTTAATGGATCCTATGCTGTTAAAGGTGAAAAGCTAATCAAATACCTAGAGATAGTCAAAGAATTGGCACTCTCTTTTGTTTCTTTTAGTTTGACACAGGTACCTAGGGAAGAGAATGCAGAAGCTGATGCATTGGCCAATCTTGGATCATCATTGAAAATTCCAGAGGATATCAAGATCCCTATCATCCATATTTTGGCTCCTGCTATTGAGGATCACATAACTATGGAGATAGAAGAGGATTCTGCAATGGTTCCTAGTGATGGTGCACAGTCTCATTCAGGATCATGGATCCTTCCAATCATGAGATATATATAACATGGAGAGATTCCTACAGGAGAAAACCCCAGGGCTTTCAAAATTAAGGTATCTCAATTTACAATATTAAATAACATGTTATATAAACGATCTCTTGCAGGTCCATATCTAAGGTGCATAGAGCATCCTGAAATTCAAGAAGTCCTAAAGGATTTTCATGAAGGAGATTGTGGAAACCACACTGGGGGCAGGGCATTGTTCTCAAGGATCCTTAGGACAGGATACTATTGGCCTACAATGAAGAAGGATGTTGTGGATTATGCCAAGAAGTGTGATCATTGTCAGAGACATAGTAATATCCTTCATCAGCCAGCAGAGCTCCTGCATCCTATATCCTCTTCTTGGCCATTCATGAGATGGGGAATGGATATAGTTGGTAAACTTCCCAAAGCACTAGGAGGAAAGGTGTTCATGCTTGCCATGACTGATTACTTCTCTAAGTGGATAGAGGCTGAAGCCTTTGCTCAAGTCAGAGAGAAAGAAGTGATATCCTTTATTAAAAGAAATATCATTACTAGATTTGGTATCCCTTCTGAAATTGTTTGTGATAATGGATCCCAATTTATTGGGAGTAGAACTACTAACTTTTGTGACAACTGGGGGATTAAGATGATAACATCAACACCAGTCCACCCACAAGCTAATGGTCAAGCAGAATCATCCAACAAGATCAACATCAACAACTTGAAAAAGAAGCTTGGATCCAAGAAAGGAAAGTGGGCAGAAGAACTACCTTATGTACTATGGGCTGATAGGACAACTCCCAAGAATGCCACTGGCCAAACTCCATTCTCTTTAGTATCTGGAGCAGAATCAGTGATCCCTACAGAGATGGTGGTTCCTACTGCAAGAACAAGCATCCGTGATCCTGAAGGAAATGCTGAAAACTTGGTTCAAGACTTGGATACCATAGAAGAACTCAGGGATTTGGCAAGGATAAGGATGGCTAGTTATCAACAAAGGATGGCTGGAGCCTACAATAAGAATGTCAGGATTAGGAAGTTCCAGGTTGGTGATATGGTATTGAGGAAAGCATTTCAGAATACCACAAATCCTGCTGATGGAAAATTAGCACCAAAGTGGGAAGGCCCCTACCTGATTGAAGATGAGGCAGGAAAGGGGGCATATCGGTTGCTAACCATGGAAGGTGATTTACTACCAAGAGCTTGGAATGCTGTCCACTTGAAGAAATACTTCATGTAATAAGGATTCAGGATCCTTAGCAACATTCATGGCCAATATCCTCGAAGGATCCTTAGAGGATAGATGATCCTCATTCTGGTAATGATCTAATTTTAATCTATTTAATTCTTTAATTATCTTATATACAAGGAGAAGGATCCTGGATCCTTCATCCTTCTTTCATTTAGTTCTGAGTTTTGCAGAAGGTTAATATATCCTTAATAAAGGATTGAGTATCCACAGAAGCTTCCAGTTATTTGGGCTTGACCCCAGTTTTTGGGCCTGTCCCCAGTATCGCCAGTAGCGCACGATGATCCTGATGCAGTTCAAGGCAATGGGACCAATACTCGCTTTAGGGGCTGACAATTTCATTGTACTTGTAACAACCCTCGGTAAAACCAACACCCTATTTTATTTTTTGAATGTCCCAATATGTCTTTAATTACACCCCGTATGTGAAAACCGAGCCCAAATTATGTTATAGTTTATAAAAATAAAATAAAAATATGAAATTAGAACTGAGGCGGGCTGCGTAAGATCCCACCTCAAGTTCATGCGGGCCGCGCGGACTCATAACACGCGATCGCACCAGAAGCCGACACGTGTCGTAATCGTGTCAAGCCTAGTGGCGACTCAGCTAAGCTATAGTGTTGACTGGTGTTGACGCGGGCCGCGTAAGGTTACCTTGTCTTTCATGCGGGCCGCGACAGGATGCAATATCACAACTATAAATAGCAGGCATCAGTTTTCAGTTTCCGTCGCTCATTCTCAAATCTCATTCACGAATTCTGAAGTTATAGACATAATATTTTGGGTATTATACCCCTAATTAGCGAGGTTCTGCTCCATTGTAAGTATTATAACCCCGGTTTCATAATAGTTACGCTGCCCGATTGATTTAGGGTTCCGTAACAACTGTCGTGGTTCTGCCCGACGTAGTTGTTGGAATGCCGTCTCGGGGAGGGTATCATTAATAATTTCAAAAGGGTTATGGTACTAATCAATGTACCTTTGTTTAAATTATAGATTATAGCCAGGAAATCCTTACGAAAAGCCTAAGACAGCAATGTGAGTTTATCCTCTTTTTGTTAATGTTTTTGGTAATGTTTTACCAAACCTTAAATGTTTTACTATGAAATTAAGCGGTGATTGAGTCTTTGTAATTCTTCAATTACTGCCGGTATTATGAGGTTTTGTATACAAAATTTACTACGAGTAGTAGTAAGTCTGAATGACAGTGCATTACCATTGGACGACGAGTTAGCCAATGGGTAATTTGACCATAGCCATAGATCCGGTCGAGTGGCAAATACTGAATGAGTAATTGTGTAGAAATAAACAATGTGATCGCTCTCAATACTGTTTTAATTGATAAAATGTTTCTTGATTAAACCGGGATTCACTCACCAGTATTTCCGACTGACAAATGTTTTTAAAACGCGTTACAGGTAACACAATGTGAACAGCCAATTAATGAAAAGCCAGCTGGAGAGCACTGAAGGCTTGGGAAAATGTGGCTATAAAAGTTACCTAATAAACGATGTTTTAAATTCAATAAAATAGGGTTTATCCCTATAAATGTATTATAATAAGAAACTTGGGTTTTGCCCATGTATTTATTAATATCAAGTATCGTGGTTTTACTCTGATAAACATTTCCTAACTACGGTCCTGATGTAAATTCCGCTGCGAGACTAATCAAACTGATACCACCAAAATCTGTGATCACGTCCGCCTGTTCCCGGGGATCAGGGATCGGGGGTTGTGACAGAAGGTGGTATCAGAGCCTAGCCACTGGTCTGAGCCAAAGAAGTGTTCTGCTGACACTTAAATTTTGAATTAATGTTAGGAAATAAAATAAGGAAATACATGCATAACTATAATTATGTGTTATGTGTTATTTGACTATCTGTTAGTTTTCAGTATGAGTGATCAAGGACCATCAGACGTGAATCGTCAGTTAGCTGATTCACCTAGGAGTGAAGGTACATCATCACAGCCTGCCCTCTCTGGGTTTACTGCTGATCAGGAAGACGGAATATTTGCCTTTAGAGCTCAATCTGAAGAACCATTTCCTACTAAGAAACGAGGATGGTTCAGTAAAGAAGCTTTTGCTCGTAGGAAGAGAATGCGAAAATTGCAACAGCAAAGGGCTTTAGCAGTTATTAAGAGAGAGACAGATGCTCATACTCAAGATATGCTAAATAGAAGCCTAGCAAATTTTCATATCTTAGCTACAACTGCTGCTGACCCAGGTCTGGAACAACTAGTAGCCCCACAACCACAAAACCCAGAACAGCCCATGGAAATAGAAAATCAAGAAAACCAAGTAGAAATGCACGACTTTAACCCAGAAGAAATCCCTAGAGTGCCTGCACCAAACCCCATAGACCCGAATTATGACCCCTGGTGGGACGACAATAGAGACTTTGTGCAACGTTACCCTATCCAGGATTATCCACCCATACAGAACATAGAAGCTTACCCAGGTATGGACCCTTTAGATCCCTATTACCAAGATGAATATATTAGGGAAATATTAGAGGATCCTTACCAATTTCATGAACTGTCACCCCCATATCAGGAAAATGCACCCCAGATTCCAAACCCAGTCCGAGAACCTGCAACCCCAATGAGTGCAGAAAACGTTCAAGAACTTAGGACTTTCGGGGAGGAAATTTTAGAGAGCAGTGAGAGAATGCGTCAGGTGGGAGAACGTCTCGTATGGAAGTACGATGAACGTAATATGGATTTTTGGATAAATCCATATCCGTGAATGTTAAAGAAGTGGTAGTAATACTAATATAATAAAAATAAAAATAAAATAAAAATATGTGTGTACGGATGCATATTACTATTTTATTTCTGTTGGTATTGTAATCTTTATTTCTGTACTAGTGTGTAATAGACGCATAAGTATATAAAAAGAGTAAAGTAGCAATGATCTACGTTTTTGGTTAGATTGTGTGTCATGTGATCAACTATATTACTTACTATCTTGTGATATTAATATGGAATAAATGTTTAAAATTCAGATGGCCGACGAAGGAAATCAAGGAAATCTGAATAACGATAACCAGAGTAACATTAACGTGGTTAATGATAATCCGAGCATCCATAACAACGAAAACCAAATGGATAATAGTGTTGTTCAACATATAGTGGCACAAGGAATCATAGATGCCATGCCATTTATTATTCAAACTATTCAAGAAGCGAATAATAAAAGTAAACATAGCAATAAGCGACCACTTGAACCAGAAAACAGCGTGAACAATGGGCCTATACTTCAAATGCCTATTCCTAAAAGAAGAAGAACTGTGCCTAATGGTTGTTCTTATAAAGAATTCTGGTCTTGTAAACCAATGGAATTCTCGGGCAATGAAGGGGCCATTGCAACCTTACGCTGGATAGAAAAGACTGAGGCAGTCTTAAGGATAAGCAAGTGTGCTGAAGAAGACAAGATACTGTTTGCTTCTAATCTGTTTAAGAACGCAGCACTAGAATGGTGGAACACTATCCTCCAGACAAGAGGAAGTGATCAAACCTATAATATGGAATGGGAAGAGTTTAAAAACAAGGTAGAAAGGAAGTTCTGCCCACCCAATGAGAAAGAACAGATAGCAAACAAATTCCTAAACCTTAGGATGACTGGTGTGGATAGCAAGGGGTACACAAAGCTATTTTTCGAATATGCTAGGATAGTGCCAACTCTTGCTTCACCAGAACCAGTGTTAATCTCCCGTTATAATTGGGGATTAATTGGGGAGATCAGACACGTAGTCAAGGCAGCTAGACCTCAAACCATAGAAGAAGCTGTAGAATTAGCCAATACCTTGACTGATGAGTTAGTCCGTACCCGAGAAGAGGATCAAAGGAAAAACCTAACCCAGAAATTGACTCAAGAATTTCGTTCTGGAAATTCTAACCGTGGGAGAAATGTAGGATCTACCTCTACGCCCTACTGTAGGTATTGCAAAAGAAAGCATTCAGGAAGATGCTCCATATATTGTAACTTTTGCAAAATGTCGGGACACAAGGAAGAAAACTGCAGGAAGAAAGCTAACAGCAGGGTATGTTACAATTGCGGAGAACAAGGTCATATCAAACTGAACTGCCCAAAATTAGCTCCAGCTACAGATAACAAGAATACTAAAAATGCTAGAGCATTTGTTCTGACTGCAGAAGAAGCCAAGATGATCCCAGACGTTATAGCTGGTACGTTTTTAGTTAATGATGTTTTTGCTAAAGTATTATTTGACTCTGGTGCAAACCAAAGTTTTATTAATACATCGTTTTGCAAATTTCTAAATCAGTCATTAACTAAACTACCACTAGAATGCGTAGTAGAGACAGCTAATGGAGAAACTATTAGAATTTCTGAAATCTTGCAGGGAGCAAGCATAGAAATTTTAAATCAGAAATTTATTGCAAACCTATATCCCATGAATCTGGTAGGATTTGATATTGTTCTAGGAATGGATTGGTTAATAGCCAATAAAGCCAATATTTTATGTGATCAAAAGTTAATTCAAGTAAATTCACCAAAAGGTAAAATGATCACAATTAAAGGAGATAAGCCTTTTAGATCCACAAAATTCATATCTGTGATGAAAACTGCAAGTTATATGAGAAAAGGTTCTATAGTGTATTTGATTTCTATAATCACTAACAGTAAAGGAAAAGAACTAAAAGATATTCCAGTAGTATCTCAGTTTTCAGATGTCTTTCCAGAAGAATTACCAGGACTACCTCCAGACAGAGAAGTTAAATTCAGAATTCACCTATTACCAGGAACATCACCAATTGCCAAAGCACCTTACCGTTTGGCACCTGCAGAAATGCAAGAATTGAAGAAACAACTAGACGAATTGTTAGAAAAATGATTTTACAACCAAGTTCGTCGCCATGGGGAGCGCCGATACTGTTTGTTAAAAAGAAGGAAGGAGCAATGCGTATGTGCATTGATTATCGTGAATTAAACAAGGTCACGATTAAGAATCGGTACCCATTACCGAGAATCGATGAATTGTTTGATCAACTGCAAGGAGCTCGATTTTTCTCTAAGATCGATTTAAGATCAGGATATCATCAATTAAAGGTACAGGAAGAGGACATTCCTAAAACCGCATTCAGAACAAGGTATGGTCATTATGAATTTACTGTCATGCCATTTGGTTTAACCAATGCCCCAGCTGCATTTATGGACATGATGAACCGAATATGTAAGCCATATTTGGATAAATTCATAATTGTATTCATAGATGATATTCTAATTTATTCTAAGAATAAAGAGGATCATGCAAGGCATTTGCACGTACTTTTAAGTTTGTTAAGAAAGAAAAAGCTTTATGCTAAATTTTCTAAGTGTGAATTTTGGTTAGAACAGGTACAATTTCTTGGACACCTAGTCAATCATGAAGGAATTCATGTAGATCCAACAAAAATCGAGGCAATTACTAAATGGAAAACCCCTGAATCACCAACTGAGATTAGAAGTTTCTTAGGATTGGCCGATTATTATAGAAGATTTATTAAAGATTTTTCTAGAATAGCCATTCCTTTAACTAAGCTAACCTGTAAATCTGTTAAGTTTGAATGGGGATTAAAACAAGAAGAAGCCTTTAGAATTCTTAAGCAAAGATTAACCCATACACCCATATTAGCATTACCAGAAGGAACTGAAGACTTTGTAGTCTATTGTGATGCTTCTAAATTAGGTTATGGATGTGTGTTGATGCAACGACAAAAGGTTATAGCTTATGCATCTAGACAACTTAAGAATCATGAAGAGAATTATTCAACCCATGATTTAGAATTAGGAGCTATAACTTTTGCTCTTAAGATTTGGAGACATTACCTTTATGGTAGTAAGTTTACCATATTCATTGATCATAAAAGTTTAAGGTATATCTTCAAACAAAAAGAGTTAAATATGAGGCAAAGACGTTGGATGGAATTTCTAAGTGATTATGATTGTAATATCCAATATCATGAAGGAAGAGCAAATGTAGTAGCAGATGCTTTAATTCGAAAGTATCATGAAAAGCCAAAAAGGGTACGTTCTCTTAAATTAAATCTGCAAGTAGATTTAAATGATCAAATAAGAGAAGCACAAGAATCAGTAATCAAGGATGATTCTGAGAAATTAAAAGGTATGCTAAAAGAATTAAAACAAGGAACAGATGGAATATGGAGATTCCATGAAAAGAGAATGTGGATACCTAAATTAGGAAATCTACGTAATCATATATTAGAAGAAGCCCATAAGTCTAAATACACAATGCATCCAGGAAGTAATAAAATGTACCAGGATTTAAGGAAAAATTTCTGGTGGATAGGAATGAAAAAGGACACAGCAACCTATGTTTCTAAATGTTTAACTTGCTCACAAGTTAAAGCTGAACATCAAAAGCCCTCAGGTTTGTTACAGCAATTAGAAATGCCAGTTTGGAAATGGGAATTAATAACAATGGATTTTGTTACTAAATTACCCAAAACTAGGAAAGGAAATGATACAATCTGGGTGATTGTGGATAGACTAACTAAGTCAGCTCATTTTCTACCAATGAAGGAAACAATTAGTATGGAAAAATTATCTAAATTGTATGTAAATGAAATTGTTTCTTTACATGGCATTCCTTTATCAATTGTTTCTGATAGGGATAGTAGATTTACCTCTCGTTTTTGGTCAAGTTTCCAAAAGGCAATGGGAACCAAGTTAAGGTTAAGCACAGCTTATCATCCTCAAACAGATGGACAAAGTGAAAGGACAATTCAAACAATGGAAGATATGCTTAGAGCTTGTGTAATTGATTTTGGAGGTAATTGGGACGATCACTTACCTTTAATAGAATTTTCTTATAATAATAGTTATCACACAAGTATCAATGCTGCACCATTCGAAGCACTTTATGGAAGAAAGTGTCGAACCCCAGTCTGTTGGGCAGAAATTGGGGAACAACAATTATCTGGACCTGAGATAGTGCAAGAAACAACTGACAAGATTATTCAAGTCAAGGAACGACTGAAAGCTGCACGTGATCGACAAAAGAGTTATGCTGATAACCGATGCAAGCCATTGGAATTTCAGGTAGGAGATAAAGTATTATTGAAAGTCTCTTCTTGGAAAGGAGTGGTAAGATTCATCAAACGAGGGAAGTTAAGTCCCAGGTATGTTGGACCTTTTAAGATTATCAGAAGAATAGGACCTGTAGCCTATCAGCTACAACTGCCAGAGGAAATGGCAGGAATACATGATGTGTTTCATGTATCAAATCTTAAAAAGTGTTTGGCTGATGAATCATTGATAGTACCTCTTAAGGATATAGAGGTAAATGAACAACTCAAGTTTGTAGAAAGGCCTCTACAAATTGAAGACAGGAAAGTTAAGAATCTCAAGCATAAAAGACTAGTTCTAGTCAAAGTGAAGTGGGATTCCAAAAGAGGACCTGAATACACATGGGAGCTCGAGTCAGAAATGAAAAGGAAATATCCACATTTATTTCAGTAGATCTCGAGGACGAGCTCTAAAACAAGGTGGGGAAAATGTAACAACCCTCGGTAAAACCAACACCCTATTTTATTTTTGAATGTCCCAATATGTCTTTAATTACACCCTGTATGTGAAAACCGAGCCCAAATTATGTTATAGTTTATAAAAATAAAATAAAAATCTGAAATTAGAACTGAGGCGGGCCGCGTAAGATCCCACCTCAAGTTCATGCGGGCCGCGCGGACTCATAACACGCGATCGCACCAGAAGCCGACACGTGTCGTAATCGTGTCAAGCCTAGTGGCGACTCAGCTAAGCTATAGTGTTGACTGGTGTTGACGCGGGCCGCGTAAGGTTACCTTGTCTTTCACGTGGGCCGCAACAGGATGCAATATCACAACTATAAATAGCAGGCATCAGTTTTCAGTTTCCGTCGCTCATTCTCAAATCTCATTCACGAATTCTGAAGTTATAGACATAATATTTTGGGTATTATACCCCTAATTAGCGAGGTTCTGCTCCATTGTAAGTATTATAACCCCGGTTTCATAATAGTTACGCTGCCCGATTGATTTAGGGTTCCGTAACAACTGTCGTGGTTCTGCCCGACGTAGTTGTTGGAATGCCGTCTCGGGGAGGGTATCATTAATAATTTCAAAAGGGTTATGGTACTGATGTGCGATAAAGTGTTGTATATTTTAGGTATATATTTTAAGCCCTTTTTAACACTTATTTTAGCCAAGTTTTAAATTTATAAAACACGATATTTCACTAACACTAAACACACATATGGGCAAGTGCACCCATCGTTGAGTGTAGTATAGCGTTGGTAAGATACCGAGGTCGTCCAAGGACACAAGAGCTTTTAGTACCGGTTTATCCTCAACGTCTAACCAAAATAAAAGTTTGGAAAAATGTTTTAAACTAAGAAAAATAAAAACTAACTAAAATGCTGAAAATAAAAATAAAATAAAAACAGATAGACAAGATGAATCACTTGGTTCCGACTCGTATCTAGTATAACCTTTGATTATTTCCGCACTTTTGCACATAATTAAGAGATTATCTTAGTTATTGTAGTAGGCCCCTCTTTTGAAGGTGACGTTACCCTCACCCCAGTAGTTTGAGTCAGCAGGGATACAATCCTAAAGGGGTGGATTATTGGAAGATAATGAATTAAGTTATTAATGCAGTATTGTGGTAGGCCCCGCTTTTGGCGGTGACGTTACCCTCGACTAAGTAGTCTGAGTCAGCAGGGATACAGTCCTAAATAGCCGGGTTATAGTATTAATAGTAGTTAACTTATGAGGGGATCAAAGAGTTTGGACCCCCGCCATCCAATACCGTGAAGTATTGAAGGAGGTCCTACTAAATTTGACCCAGGTCCATTGCAGGACCTCTAAACGCTGAACAATGGCAAGACCTTTACCAAACCGTTCCCTTAACCCCCTACCAGGTAGCCAACATACCTCCATATAGACCGTGGAGATATGAATGGTGAAAATCCTTTATTTTATATAGACAGTAAAATAATGCCAAGACACCACGGACAAACGATAAGGAAAGATCACCTTCAACATAAGTAACTAGTTATTAAAGTCATTAATACAAAACCAAATAAAAAGTGCAAAAGATTAGAAATAAAAAGTATTATACTAGACACTTTGTCTTCACCAAGTGATGTAAGAGACTTAGGCAAACATGGCCTTGATTGTCAAGAACTCTTACGATCAATCTTGGATCCCGAGACGACTCACACACTCTATGATGGACAATGGATGATGGTGGTGGATGATGGTGTTGTGATGGTGGTGGGTGGTGGATGAAGTGTGAGAGAGGTGGTGTGCCAAGGGATGAGTTGCAATGAAACCAAGCACTCCTATTTATAGGCTGAACAGAGGCCTGGGCACGGCCCCGTGTCCGCTGGGCACGGCCCCGTGCCTGTCTGACACTCTCTCTCTTCATTAATTGTAATTCGCAATTACAATTAATGCGCCTGCAGTACTTTCGGCACGCCCCCCGTGTCCGCTGAGCACGGCCCGTGGTGGGCAATAGAAGCTTCTATAGGTTTGTCTTTTCTGCTGCTTCTTGGGCACGACCCCGTGCTGGCTGAGCACGGGGCGTGTTCAGCCTTCTGTTTTCTCTATTTTGCTTTGGAAGGTGCCGTTGAGGGTTCGGGCAATCCACTAATGTTCCTTTTCTTGTATTTATGTTGGATTTAGCTGTCTTTTTGCTTCTTTTGCGTTTTTGAGCTCATTTAATCCTGAAAATACAAAAGGAAGACAAAAACACTCTTTTTCCAATATTAGTACTAAAAAAGGGTTAGTTTTATGCCTCATTTGATGTAATTTATATGTTGCATTTTACACACATCAAATACCCCCACACTTGAACTTTTGCTTGTCCTCAAGCAAAACTCTTTAATATTTGGCTTACACTCCCAAATGGAATAGGTAGAAGAGAAGGTTTTGGGCTTGTCATAGAGTGTCGGGATTTCCAAGATCTTTTTAGGGTTTTATTTTTATTTATTTACACTCCTATTCGTAATGATTTATTTAGAACTGTTCATAAAAGAAATTACTTATTTGGGCATAACATGCCTTTTTTTTTTTAAATCTTATTTATATACAAGTTCACATACCTCGCGGGGAAATCACTCACACTCGGCCGAAGGTGTGTTTTTAGTGAATCACTCGAGAGCGGCATGGAACTTACTCCTACCATAGGCTTGCCAAGAAATCAATCCTCCTCCTTTTTAACTTTTATACCTTTGTAGATATCAAGAGGACTTTGTGGGTTAAGGGTTGGCTAGGGTTAAAGGTAGGTGGTTGGGTTAGTGGTTAGTAGAAAAAGGGCTAAAAAGCGTAACAAGTGTCGGTTTTCGTATTTTTGTAACCTTTTATTTTTGATGAAGCTTTTATTCAAACAAAGTTATTTTTTTTTTTTTTACTTTGTTTGTTTATTTTCTTTTTGCTTCACATAAATTTTTTTTTTTTTTTTTTTTTTTTTTTTTTTTTTGAAGAACCGAACTTGTTACTAAAATAAAGGGTAAAAAAATGAAAAAGGGTTTTGGTGGGTGAAAGGGTTTTTGTTTTGGGTGATGAAACGAAAAGGTTTAGGCTCAAAGGGGCTAACTAGGGGGATTTTTTGGGTAGGTGGTAAAAGAAAAAGAAAAATAATGGTGTGGAAATGAAAAAGGTTAGTCCTAATGCCTCTATCATTTACTTACTTGGGTTTAAGTTGATAAGGACCGGGAATGTATTGTCATGGCAAGTTCTAGAGTCGTAAGAACCAAGCGGCTATTCACACAAGAAACGAAAAATGAGCATTTAGTCAAATGGTATGAAATTGAGTGCTCAATAAAGGCTCAAAACTCACTTTTGTGGGAATGGGTTTTTATGTGATCAAGTATATATAATCAAATTTTAAATAAGTTTGTCATGCCTTTTCATAATTTTCTTATGTTGGTTCTTTTTTTATCACTACGCTATCGGTTGTAAATTTGTAAAAATATAACCTTTTTGAGAGCTTGAATTTCCCGAGTTAAACCTAGACAAGTAAAAAAATGAAATTTTTGAAAAAAATTTGGGGTGATTAGCGGTTCCAATAGAGTTTTGTGTAAGGCTTGTATTTAGGACTTGCAAAATTCAAGGTTTTAGCATCCCCCCCACACTTAAATTACACATTGTCCTCAATGTGTCCCAAAAATAAATTTTTAGGTTGATTAGATGTGTAAAATAGTGTTTTAAAAGCAAAAATTTGTGTTACTGGGCACTGAGCACGGCCCCGTGTTATCCGGGCACGGCCCCGTGTTCAAGTGCCAGTAACAAAATTGAAATAAGAGAAACAGAAGTCTGGACACGGGGGCGTGTTGGGTGAACACGGCCCGTGTCCAGTTACCTGTACTGGGCGTTTTCTGCAGGTGGTTCAACACGGGGCCGTGTTGGTTGGGCACGGCCCGTGTTGAACCTTCTGAAAGGGAGAAAATTGTCGGGTTGCCTTGTTCTTGTGCACGGGGTCATTTTTCTCGTTCCCCTTTTCATCCTTTACCACCATGAGTGTGTTTTATTCCTGAAAAATTAAACTAACTAGAAAACATAAAAATTAATCTAAATTAAACTAAGGATAGTTCCGTGGAATGCCTCCATGGTGCGCCACGTTTATAAGGGTCCTTGGCTAGACCCAAAGCCTGGTCATATGCTTCCCAAGTGGGATGTGTTGCATCCCATGTTACACCGTCGGAGAGCGTCATCCAAACTTGAGTCTATGACCTTCATGTAGTTGACCGGATCTTCTTCCTCTACTCGCCTTCCACATTCAAATTTCACCTCCTCATTCCCAAACTTCAATGTTAGAGTTCCCTCATTCATATCCACCAATGCTTGGGCGGTGGCTAGGAATGGCCTCCCGAGGATGAGGGGGACCTCGGTGTCTTCTTCCATGTCTAGGATGACAAAGTCGGTTGGAAAGACGAATTTGTCAACCTTGACTAGCAGATTTTCGGCGACACCATGTGGGAACTTGACGGACCTGTCGGCGAGTTGTATGCTCATCTTTGTGGGGCTTGTTGTTCCTAGGCCGAGTCGCTTGAACATTGATGTGGGCATGAGGTTGATGCTAGCTCCAAGATTGGCTAAAGCATTTCGGACGGGGGATTTCCCAATCGAACAAGGGATTGTGAAGCTCCCGGGATCGATTTTCTTTTGTGGAAGTTTGTTGAGTACTAGAGCTGAGCATTCTTCGCCTAAGTTAACTAATTGCAATGATTCAATTTTCTTTTTGTGAGTGAGGAAATCCCTCATGAATTTTGCATATTTAGGCATTTGGGTTAGGACCTCAATAAAAGGAATATTGACATGCAATTGTTTTAGTAAGCTTTCGAATTTTGCGAATTGCTCATCGGTCTTTTGACGATTTAACCTACCGGGGTACGGGATTGGAGGAGTCTTGGTGGGCCCTTGATTTGGTGAAGAAGCTTTTTCTGGTGCAGGAGGAGTTACAGGCTGACTAGAATGGCTTCTTTCACTTGGCGTCAATGGAGCATCCTCGGGACCCACGGTTCGATTTCTTAATGTGATGAGATGTACTTGTGCCTTTGGGTTCGTTTCGGTATTACTGGGTAATGCGCCTTGCGGTCTCTCGGAGAAATTTTGAGCTAGCTGATTTAATTGTTTTTCAACGTTTTGAATGCTAGCTTGTTGATTTCTGAAATTTGATTCCAATTGTTGAAATCGATCCGCGTTTTTCTTTTCAGTGTCAGAGATGAGGCGAGATACAGTATCTTCAAGCCTTTCTCTTCCACCTTGTTGTTGAGGAAAATTTTGCGGTTGTTGAAAATTAGTTTGTTGATTTTGTTGGTTACTACTATTGCCGGGATCTCTCCAACCAAGATTTGGGTGGTTACGCCATCCTTGGTTGTAGGTACCCGTTGGAGGACCCGACGGCCTAGGTCTATTATCCATGTAGTTTACCATTTCAGTTTGTTCATCTACTTCTTTCATACAACTCCAATTTTCATGTGACCCACCACACCCTTCACAAGCCATAACCGAGGCCGTTTTTGTCATTTCTAGCCTTTTGATTTTTGAAGAGAGGGCCTCGATTTGGGCTTGTAAAGAGGTGCTTTCATCAACCTTATGGGCGCCCGGGGCAATAGATTTATTACCTCGGGGAGTGTGCCATTGAAAATTGGTTTGAGCAATTTCCTCAATTTGGTTATATATTTCATTTGGGCGACGATTACCTAAGAGTCCCCCGGAGCTTGAATCAAGTGTTTGTCTTGTGTGTGGCAACAATCCATTGTAGAAAGTGGATACTTGTTGCCATACCGCTAGACCATGGTGAGGACACTTTCTTAGAAGCTCCTTGAACCTTTCCCAAGTTTCATATAAGGATTCCCCATCCTCTTGTGAGTATGTATTAATTTCAGTCATTAATTTAGCCGTTTTAGCAGGAGGGAAATACTTATACAAAAACTTTTGGGCGAGTTCATCCCAGGTGTTTACCGATCCAACTGGGAGGGTGTTAAGCCAAGCCTTGGCTCGGTCTTTCAGTGAGAAAGGAAACATTCGAAGGCGGATGGCGTCATTTGATGCTCCATTGATCCGAAAGGTATCACATATTTCTAAAAAGTTAGTAATATGTAGATGGGGATCCTCGTCCGCAAGCCCGTGGAAGGTTGCGGAGTTTTGGAGCATTTGTATCAAATGCGGCCGAAGTTCGAAGTTGTTGGCCTCGACATTCGGTGCATTGATAGCAGCGCCAAGATTGCCTACGGTAGGCCGTAGGTAATCCATGAGGGTACGTTGGTCCGCCATTGGAAGTGGGTCCCCCAAAGCTTTCTCTTGATTTTTAGCTTTTAGTCTTTTTCTGAGAAAGCGCTCGGGTTCTTCTAGGGGTTCTTTTATGTCTCTACTAGAACTGGAGCTCATGCACTACGTAGGAGGTTCAAATGTGGCGCCTGGGTTCCGAGTCCTGTAACAAAAACAGAAAAGAACACTGGTCAGAATGTTTACCACGGCCCCGTGCTCAGTGAGCACGGCCCGTGTTGAGAGATACAGTAATTGTTTTCTGGATTCCCAGTTACTGGGAGTTGGACACGACCCCGTGTTGCACCGACACGGCCCCGTGTTCAGCTCTCTGCAACTCAGAAAATAAAAACTGCCAGTGATGATGCTGGGCACGGCCCGTGTCTGACCGGGCACGGCCCGTGCTGAGCTCTGCAGAAGCTGAAAAACTAAGAAAAATCCTAAAAAAATAAAAAGAAAAATAAAAGATGATTAGGCCGTTGATTCCTAACTTTCTTAAAATCCTTGTGTCCCCGGCAACGGCGCCAAAAACTTGATGTGCGATAAAGTGTTGTATATTTTAGGTATATATTTTAAGCCCTTTTTAACACTTATTTTAGCCAAGTTTTAAATTTATAAAACACGATATTTCACTAACACTAAACACACATATGGGCAAGTGCACCCATCGTTGAGTGTAGTATAGCGTTGGTAAGATACCGAGGTCGTCCAAGGACACAAGAGCTTTTAGTACCGGTTTATCCTCAACGTCTAACCAAAATAAAAGTTTGGAAAAATGTTTTAAACTAAGAAAAATAAAAACTAACTAAAATGCTGAAAATAAAAATAAAATAAAAACAGATAGACAAGATGAATCACTTGGTTCCGACTCGTATCTAGTATAACCTTTGATTATTTCCGCACTTTTGCACATAATTAAGAGATTATCTTAGTTATTGTAGTAGGCCCCTCTTTTGAAGGTGACGTTACCCTCACCCCAGTAGTTTGAGTCAGCAGGGATACAATCCTAAAGGGGTGGATTATTGGAAGATAATGAATTAAGTTATTAATGCAGTATTGTGGTAGGCCCCGCTTTTGGCGGTGACGTTACCCTCGACTAAGTAGTCTGAGTCAGCAGGGATACAGTCCTAAATAGCCGGGTTATAGTATTAATAGTAGTTAACTTATGAGGGGATCAAAGAGTTTGGACCCCCGCCATCCAATACCGTGAAGTATTGAAGGAGGTCCTACTAAATTTGACCCAGGTCCATTGCAGGACCTCTAAACGCTGAACAATGGCAAGACCTTTACCAAACCGTTCCCTTAACCCCCTACCAGGTAGCCAACATACCTCCATATAGACCGTGGAGATATGAATGGTGAAAATCCTTTATTTTATATAGACAGTAAAATAATGCCAAGACACCACGGACAAACGATAAGGAAAGATCACCTTCAACATAAGTAACTAGTTATTAAAGTCATTAATACAAAACCAAATAAAAAGTGCAAAAGATTAGAAATAAAAAGTATTATACTAGACACTTTGTCTTCACCAAGTGATGTAAGAGACTTAGGCAAACATGGCCTTGATTGTCAAGAACTCTTACGATCAATCTTGGATCCCGAGACGACTCACACACTCTATGATGGACAATGGATGATGGTGGTGGATGATGGTGTTGTGATGGTGGTGGGTGGTGGATGAAGTGTGAGAGAGGTGGTGTGCCAAGGGATGAGTTGCAATGAAACCAAGCACTCCTATTTATAGGCTGAACAGAGGCCTGGGCACGGCCCCGTGTCCGCTGGGCACGGCCCCGTGCCTGTCTGACACTCTCTCTCTTCATTAATTGTAATTCGCAATTACAATTAATGCGCCTGCAGTACTTTCGGCACGCCCCCCGTGTCCGCTGAGCACGGCCCGTGGTGGGCAATAGAAGCTTCTATAGGTTTGTCTTTTCTGCTGCTTCTTGGGCACGACCCCGTGCTGGCTGAGCACGGGGCGTGTTCAGCCTTCTGTTTTCTCTATTTTGCTTTGGAAGGTGCCGTTGAGGGTTCGGGCAATCCACTAATGTTCCTTTTCTTGTATTTATGTTGGATTTAGCTGTCTTTTTGCTTCTTTTGCGTTTTTGAGCTCATTTAATCCTGAAAATACAAAAGGAAGACAAAAACACTCTTTTTCCAATATTAGTACTAAAAAAGGGTTAGTTTTATGCCTCATTTGATGTAATTTATATGTTGCATTTTACACACATCAGGTACTAATCAATGTACCTTTGTATAAATTATAGATTATAGCCAGGAAATCCTTACGAAAAGCCTAAGACAGCAATGTGAGTTTATCCTCTTTTTGTTAATGTTTTTGGTAATGTTTTACCAAACCTTAAATGTTTTACTATGAAATTAAGCGGTGATTGAGTCTTTGTAATTCTTCAATTACTGCCGGTATTATGGGGTTTTGTATACAAAATTTACTACGAGTAGTAGTAAGTCTGAATGACAGTGCATTACCATTGGACGACGAGTTAGCCAATGGGTAATTTGACCATAGCCATAGATCCGGTCGAGTGGCAAATACTGAATGAGTAATTGTGTAGAAATAAACAATGTAATCGCTCTCAATACTGTTTTAATTGATAAAATGTTTCTTGATTAAACCGGGATTCACTCACCAGTATTTTCGACTGACAAATGTTTTTAAAACGCGTTACAGGTAACACAATGTGAACAGCCAATTAATGAAAAGCCAGCTGGAGAGCACTGAAGGCTTGGGAAAATGTGGCTATAAAAGTTACCTAATAAACGATGTTTTAAATTCAATAAAATAGGGTTTATCCCTATAAATGTATTATAATAAGAAACTTGGGTTTTGCCCATGTATTTATTAATATCAAGTATGGTGGTTTTACTCTGATAAACATTTCCTAACTACGGTCCTGATGTAAATTCCGCTGCGAGACTAATCAAACTAATACCACCAAAATCTGTGATCACGTCCGCCTGTTCCCGGGGATCAGGGATCGGGGGTTGTGACAGTACTGGCTGTATTCAGGATCCTACGTATAATGGTAGACGTACCATACATCCGTTCCTAAAGTTTCTAACGTTTTCACGTTAGCTAAGGTTTTGGCATTTTCATGTCACAAGTTTGGATAGTCTCCAGTGAGGGCCATACTCCAGTTTACACAAGATCCTTTGGGTTTGTTCCCAGTTTTTGGGCTTGTCCCCAGTTTTTTGGGCTTGTCCCCAGTATATTGGGCTTGTCCCCAGAATTGTTGGGCTTGTCCCCAGTTGCTAACTCTTCTCTTATATTGGCTTAGTCCGAAGTTGTGTTCCATTTCAGGTTTTTGAAGTTAAACAACTAAGGATCCTTGATCCTAACCTTTTATTAAGGTTTGTTTTTTGGTTATCCTGATTGTAAATGTTAAAGGTTTTGGATCCTAACTTGGATTCTCAGGTATGATCCTTGATCACTTTGATTTTATTTTTTATTTATCTAAGTGACCCTTACTCTTTGACAACAAGACACATGATCCTTAAATTACACTACTCTTTTGAATTTATTGATTATAGGATATTTGATCCTTGATCATATCCTAAACTTTTTGACATGATCTAGTAAACTTTTATTCTTCACTTATGAATTCAAACAAAGTATATCATAACAATTGAAAGATAAAGTATTCACAAATATAACAACACATGAGATAGCCAAAAGATTAAGTTTTTATTTACCAAAAGTTAAACCCTTAAAAGGTTGTCAAAATTGCCAACCCAAGTTTCTACCAGCAAAACGTGGCCCGTCCACTTGGGTTGGCAAAGGGTGTCCATATTAACAAGGTCTAAGTGCAGGAAATAAAGGCGGCAGGATAACAAGTGGTTTCATCCCCCAAACAGAGGATCTATCCACCACCCATTATCCTACCTATTGTCCAAGGATCCATGATCCTCAACCCTAAAAACTATTGTTTAAGTACAGACCAGCATTGTTCAAGAAAAACACCATCAAACAAAAAACCAACTACCAAACCATAAAAATGGGCTCCGGACGCGTCTAGATAAATCCATCATCGCCCATTTCTGCAGCTCACACCTTCGCTGCATCACCATCACCATCATCTCCAGCCCCAGCATCACCAGCCTGATCCTTAGCCCCGCTGCCGCTTGCCTCAAGCATCAAGACCTCTCCAGCCTCCTCTTCATCATCAAGCTCAGCCAGCCTAGCCTTCCAGCCCTCCTGGTCCCAATTGGTCCTGTTAAAGCCAGGATCCTCAGCTTCCTGGGCCATCTGCAGTTTGGTCTTGTACATAGCAATGGCAGCAGAAAGTTTAGCATCCTCCATCACCTCATTCTTCTCCTGATCAGCAGTGATGTGGGCCATGACCAGCTGCTTTTTTGCCAAGTTGAGCTCTTTCTCGAGGGTGGAGATGGTTTGATCCTTAGCCAGGAAGATCTTCTGGAAGTGCAGCTCCTTCTGCTCAGCCTCTTCAACATACGCATCAAAGAGCATATGGATCTCAGCGAATTTCTGCAAAGAAAGAAGGATTCAATTCAGGATCCGTTATCCTCAAATGTGCAGGATAGGATTAAGGATCAAGGATCCTTACATCAGCAAAGTATTCTTCAAACTGATGATGGATGAGGGGCAGGCCTTCAAGATTATCAGCTTCTGTGGACTTCCTCTTCTTTCCTCCCTTGCCCTTGGAGGTGACAGGCTTAGGGATTGGAACGCTTGGGCTAGCAGCAGATTTCTTCTTTCCGGACCGAGGAGCGACAGTACTAAGATCACTGACGCTGAAGCGAGTGGCTGACTTCGAGGACTTTCCAGCACCTATAAATGACAAACAACATATAAGTATTCTTTATCTAAATCTATTTAATCATACATAAATAAAAATACTTACTTGACATGGTTACTGAACTGGAGGATACTTCTTGTGAATCCTTTGTGTTTGCCTGGAATGATCTAATTGCAGGATCAAGGCTCCAAAAAGCAGCGATCCTCTCTTTTGTTGCAGGTGACTGAATGATATGAGAGACTGAGATAGCTGCACAAAAAGACAGAAAAGGATCAGTTATCCTCAACAGAAATAGAATCATCCTATGATCCTTCTATAAGGATCCTACCATGGGTGGTCCACTCTTTGGGGAGATCTTTCCCGTTTGGGATAGAATCTCTCCTGACAAAGAAGAAACGCTTCTTCCAGTTGGTATCATTTTTTATGGTCTTGAGGATTAGGTGAGAATCACCAGGTTTGTGTTTGAACAAGAAGCGATGTGAACCATGGCTCAAAAGATTATACAGTTCAGCCAGTTCCGACATTCCCAACTCTATGCCTTCCTGCTCAATGATGTTCTCTAAAGTGTACAATACTCTCCACATCATTGGCATGGCCTGGATATAGCACATGCCGGTGAGGGAAAAGAAGGATTGGGTGAAGGCAGGGAAGGGATAGGAGAATCCTATCAGGAATGGGGTAGCCGGAAAAGCAACCCAAGTGTCAGAAACGGAGTCGCTTTTGGCAGTAGGGTCAAAAGGCT
Organism: Helianthus tuberosus; assembly: GCA_030545235.1. NCBI lineage: Eukaryota > Viridiplantae > Streptophyta > Magnoliopsida > Asterales > Asteraceae > Helianthus > Helianthus tuberosus. Next base: position 210,602,386 of record CM060447.1, read on the forward strand.
TGAAGACTGTATCCGTCGGAAAACAGTGGCGAATCCGGTCAATCTCCGGATCAGTGAAGCAGCAGAGTTCCTTCGAAGGATTTTTTATAATCACTTGGCATTTCAAAGGACTATCTTTCTGGTGATCCTTGGCGGGGGAGGATCGTAGCTTCATTGTGATCTAAAGATTTTGATGAAGATCAGAATAAGAAGATGAAGAGAGAAAGAGAAGAGAAATACCTGATCGGTCTTGGGATGAGGATTTAAAGGGAGTAACGCACAAATTTAAATGCCTATCGATCCTTATCTCTAATCTCAAATTTATAATGATGGTTCTGCAGGATGTCATGTCGCTGACGTATGATCAGCAACGGCTAGTTCGATTCTAACGGCTATATATCCGTTAGTCAGTTGGAGACAAGATAAAAAATACGACTCGTTAATTTACATTTTACTCCTCATATTTTGGGGGCAATTGTTAGGGATAGATTTTCTAAACATAAGGATCATGGATCCTCAAGTACTGCCAGGATCACGGATCCTCAATTCTGTTTGAATTAAGGATCCTCAGAAGACATTGCAGGATCAGGATTCAGGATCCTCATTATTATCCTTATACTAACGGTTGCCTTAACTATGTTTAAGCTTGTTTTGCAGGAGTATACGCATTGGACTTGGTCTTGCCGATATTCTTGGGGAATATGCCCTCAATATTCCACACGTGCATGGCTTGGTGACCGTTTTAGAAGTCGTGGGGAGCTTGCACATTTAGCGGATAATTAGTTATTTAAGTTATTTCTGTTTTTAAAGGGGATACCAAGCTTGAGTTAGAACGATTAAGCAAACACACACACACGAAACAACTCTCAACAGTTCATTGGTGATTTTATACACATTGCACTATAGTGATCCTTGTAACAAGCTTGTTATCATCCCGAGTTGTAACAATCATTTGTTTAATTATAGTTGGTGATCGGTAGTTTCCATCACCCGAGGTTTTTTATGCCGGAGATCAACTCTTAATCAAGGGCTTTTTCCTCGTATAAATCCTTGTGTCACTTGTTCATTTCATTTGCAAGTTATTCATACATTTGTTCATTGATTCAAGCATCACACCTCACAACAAAAGATTTGGTTGCATTATCCTAGCTTTATTTTTTTACCAAAACACCTACTCCTTGGGGAGTTGTCAAGGTGGAAAGTGATCAACAAGAAGCTAAGGAGTGTTACTCATCCTCGATGAAATCCTCAACCAAGCCCAATGCAGCATAGCAATTAAAGATACGAGCCCAGGATATCATGGAGGCTTCAGAACAGAATGTTAAGAAAATTATCCTGGACCAGGATAATCCAGATATCTCGGTGCTCGTAGGAACCAATATCCCTCATGATATTGAAGATCAATTGACCAAATTTTTGAAATGCAGGATGTCAACGTTCGCGTGGAAGCACGAGGATATGACAGGCATTTCCAAGGATGTTATAACACATAAGCTCGGTATTGACAGGTCATTCAAGCCTGTCCAACAAAAGAGAAGGAAGTTTGCTCCGGAGAGAAATGTGATTATTCAGGAAGAAGTAGAGAGGTTATTGAAGTCCAAAATGATTAGAGAAGTCAAGTTTCCAAGATGGCTAGGAAATGTAGTGGTGGTGCAGAAGAAGAATGGGAAATGGAGAGTTTGTGTAGATTACACAGACTTGAACAAGGCTTGTCCCAAAGACCCATTTCATCTTCCTTATATTGACTCAATGGTGGATGTTACTGCCGGCCATGAGATGTTAACCTTCATGGATGCATCCTCAGGATTCTAGCATATCCAAATGGAACCTTCAGACCAAGAGGATACTGCCTTCATGACACCAACAAGTATTTATTGTTACACTGCTATGCCCTTTGGTTTGAAAAATGCAGGTGCAACATATCAAAGATTGGTGAACATGATGTTCAAAGACAAGCTGGGGGACACTATGGAGGTGTACATCGATGACATGGAAGTAAAATCTAAAAAGGCTGAGGATCACCTCCAGGATATTAAGGGAGCATTTGATATCCTGGATCAGTATAACATGAAGCTAAATCCTGCTAAGTGCCATTTCGGAGTGGGGGCTAGAAAGTTTCTAGGATATATGGTGACTAAAAGAGGAATAGAAGCAAGCCCAGAACAGATCAAAGCCATTTTGGATATCAAATCACCTTCTAACATGAAGGATGTTCAAAGACTGACAGGACGAGTGGCAGCGTTGAATAGATTTATTTCAAGATCCTCAGAAAAATCAAGGAATTTTATGATATCCTGAAGAAGAACAAGAAGTTTGAATGGGGAGTAAAGCATGAAGCAGCCTTGCAGGATTTGAAGCGGTATCTTTCAACCGCACCTCTATTGATGAAGCCTGAGGATGGTGAACCATTATCCTTGTATCTTGCAATATCGGGGAATGCAGTAAGTGTTGTCCTTGTAAAGGATCATGAAGGTCAGCAGTATCCTGTTTATTATGTTAGTAAAAGTTTATTAGATGCTGAAACTAGGTACTCTCATTTAGAGAAATTAATATTAGCCCTAGTTATGGCGTCAACAAAACTTAGACACTATTTTGAAACACATAGGATTCATGTTAAAACCAACTATCCTGTAAAAAACGTGCTTAGGAAACCAGAGATGTCAGGTAGGATGGCTAAGTGGTCAGTGAAATTAAGTGCATATGATCTAGTGTATGAACCTAGAAATGCCATAAAGTCTCAGGCTTTAGCTGACTTTGTGGCTGATTTCAGTAGTGATATTCAAAGTGAAATAGACCTAGAAGTCCAACAGCTAGGAGAAAGCTTAGAATCATGGACGTTATATACTGATGGTGCATCTAATGTAAGAGGTGTGGGTTTGGGTATACTACTAAAATCGCCACAGGGGGACATATTACCCCAGGCTATTAGGTGTGAGTTTCCTGCCACTAATAATGAAGCAGAATATGAAGATTTAATTGCAGGATTAGAATTGGAAAAAAGCATGAATATCAAGAGTTTACAAGTATTTGTTGATTCCTTGTTAATCACTAACCATTTTAATGGAACCTATGCAGTTAAAGGGGAAAAATTAATCGAGTATCTCGAAATTCTCAAAAAATTAGCAGGATATTTTGATATTTTTACACTTGAACAGGTACCAAGAGAGGATAATGCTGAAGCTGATGCCTTGGAAAATCTAGGATCATCAGTCAGGATGCAGGAAGGAACCCGAATACCGATATTGCATATCCTATATCCTGCGACGGATCCTCAGGATAAGGAAGTAGTAAGTGTTCGGGATCCTGGTGAAGAATATCCTGAGAAGGATCCTATATCTTAGATGGCTCCAATCATAAGATATCTCAAGGAAGGACACATCCCAAAGCATGAGAATCCTAAGGCCTTTAGAATGAAGGTATCACGATTCACTATTATAAATAATGTTTTGTATAAGAAATCTCTTGCAGGACCATATCTGAGGTGCTTGGAGGATCCCGAAACCAAAGAAGTGCTTCAGGATATACATGAAGGGGATTGTGGTAACCATACTGGGGGCAGATCGTTATTCTCAAAGGTGTTAAGAACAGGATATTATTGGCCGACAATGAGAAAAGATGCTGCAGAATATGCTCGAAGATGTGATGCTTGTCAAAGACACAGTAATATATTACATCAGCCGGCTGAGCCACTTTATCCTATAGATTCCCCTTGGCCATTCATGAAGTGGGGAATGGATATAGTAGGAAAATTGCCAAAGGCTCCAGGAGGAAAGGTCTTCATGTTGGCAATGACTGATTATTTCTCTAAGTGGGTCGAAGCTGAAGCATTTGTTCAAGTTAGAGATCAAGAAGTGGTATCCTTCATAAAAAGGAATATCCTGACTAGGTTTGGAGTACCAGCTGAGATAATTTGTGACAACGGATCTCAGTTTATAAGTAAGAGGACTACCGACTTTTGCAAAAGTTGGGGAATCAAAATGATCACATCCACACCGGTACATCCTCAAGCAAATGGACAAGCAGAATCCTCAAATAAGATAATTGTCAACAACCTGAAAAAGAGACTAGGAGCTAAAAAAGGAAGACGGGCAGAAGAACTACCTTTTGTTTTATGGGCTGACAGGTCGACGGTGAAAAGTGCAACTGGTCAAACCCCGTTTTCCTTAGTATTTGGGGCAGAAGCGGTAATCCCAACGGAAATGGTGATACCAACAGCAAGATCCAACCTCCGGGATCCTGAGCAGAATCCTAAAGTCCTTTGCCAAGAATTGGATACGGTTGATGAGGCAAGAAACGCAGCAAGGCTAAGGATGGCAGCATATCAACAGAGGATATCCAGAGCATATAACAAGAATATAAGGACTAGAAGGTTCCAGGTTGGAGATTGGGTATTGAGAAAGGCTTTTCAGAATACTACTAATCCTGCTGATGGAAAATTGGCTCCAAAATGGGAAGGACCCTATGAGATTGAATCAGAATCAGGAAAAGGAGCATACCGACTCAAGAATATGGAGGGGGATATGCTACCAAGATCCTGGAATGCTATACATTTGAAGCTCTATTTCAAGTGAGTTTGGAATTTAAATTCTAACTCAGAATGGTATGGATTCTATCTCATTTAGTATATGTTAATATACTGTTTTGAACCCATTACTGACTTAAGCATCGGAGGGGTGTTAGCCAGGCTAACACCCACCTTAGCTTACAATTGTTTTGCAGTATATGCTTCGGGATATAGCTCCAGGATACACATTCAGGATACTTCAAAAGATTAGAGGATTGGCCCCCTCTCTCACGTTTAAGGGATCCTGATCCCTTCACAGGTTTAAAGGTATTCATCTTTCCCTCGAATAGGGTTTAAACACCCCGCCTGGAGCGCAAGTTATCCAGGAATAGTTCAAGATAGAGGGACCAGTCCATGTAAAAGTGGCTGACAATTTCGTTATTGTTGGCTATATCCTGGATCCTAAAGGTATATGAGGATTGATCACCCTCTCTCACGAAAGGGTATTTTCATACTCTCTAAGGTTTAAAGGTTATCAACTTTCTAAGTCTTGGAGTTTATACACTCCCGCCTGTAGCGCATGAAAATATGGGTTTATCCCCAGGATACTTATGGGATTTTCCCCAGGAAGCTAAGGATTTATCTCTAGTATATTTTTGGGTTTTACCCCTGTAACACAAGAATTGTCCAAACAGTTGGAACTGAAATTCAAAAAAAATTCTAAGTGTTCAGAGACTTCATACACAGGGGACATTCCTTCTGAGGCAATTGTGTAGGGCTCAAAAGATCAAAGTTGGGCCTAGTGTACTAAGTATCTCGGACTGGGGACATCTTAGTGGAAGAAGTTACAAAAGGATTAAAGCTCGATACTAGGGTTACACTCTATTCCTGGTATGATCTTTCCTTTGTGAATTTTACATAAGTTGTTTGAACTTTTGAAACTATGTTTAAGGCTTAATATCCTGATTAGGATATATCCTTAGGATATATTCTCAAAATGTGTTTTCGGGATATGTTTCAGGATATTTGATTGGAATATTTGGGAAATAATACTTGGGTTGAAAACTAGTAACCTGGTCAAACAAGTGTTATCAAAACGGATTTTGAAAAATAAATTGTCCTTTATTCTTTAAAGACTTTATCTAAATTGTTTGAATTTTGAAAAACCCTATTTGACGAAAGTCTTCGTAGGATACCGCCTAGTATGTTGATCAGGATACTTTCAAAAAATAACTTTGCAAAGTTGAAATCTAAACTAAGCGATGTGTAACAAAAGATTGAGAAAGAACAGCAAATAAGTCAAAAGGAGGTTATATTATTAACATGTCAAAAGTTGTGCTTTTGGTTTCACCTCAAACCGAGGCCCATCCACCAAAAGTACTATTAGTTTCTTACCATATTTACACAACGGTTGAAGGTTTTGTCTCAAACCGAGACCCATCCGCCTCCAACCGTTGTATTGTTCAAAACAGATTATACTAATTGATGACCAAGGGCTTCATCCTGAAACCCAAGACCCATCCACCTTTGGTCATCATATTGTCTTAATGCAGGAAATGTAAATTGTTCAAAGACAGGAAAGGTAAATTGTTTAAGAGACCACAACCATCAAATTTAAAAAAAAAAGTGGGCTCCGGCCTTGGCACGTACATCCATCATCGCCCACGTCACTGCCTTTAAGGGGCAGCACCCTCTTCCGTCATGACTTCATCAGCAAAGTCTTCTCCGGCATCCCTTCCAGCATCCTCTCCAGCATTCGTCCCAGCATCACCACCAGCATCCTTTGAAGCACCAGCATCATCTACCTTCTCGGTCACCTTAGCAGGCTCCTCTGCAGCAGGCTTTGAAGGGGGCTCCACAGGGTTGCCACCAAGTTCTTTCAGTTTCATCTCCCAAGCTTTGATATTCCACGAAGGGTATTCAACGCCCAAAGCCATAGCCTCATAAGCCATTTTCAGCCTGGACTGGAGGAGGGAGATGACAACCGAATTCTTGAGGCTTTCCCGGTATGAAGCCATGTCCTGCTCATGTTGAACTTGGGCAGCATCGGACTTAGCTTGGGCCTCCCGGGTGATCTTCTGGATGGCAGACTGATGCTCTTAGACCATTGTCTTGTATTTAGCCTCATAATGCTCCGATTTGGCGGTGGCAATTGCTGCTTGATCTGCAATGGTGGTTTCGGCCTTTTTCAGCTTACTCTCCAGCATGACGTTTGTGCCACACGCGTCTTCATAAAGGAATACCAGACGTTCGAGACCCTGCAAGATAAGAGAACAGGTATTAGCCTTAATAAACATTTATAACCAACATATGGTGCAGGATATAGGTCAAGGATACTAACCTGGTTGAGGAAGCCGGTCATGAATTTACTGGATTCTGTGAACCCATAATTCTCAAATGGGAACACGTGGGGGTAGCAGGGTAATCTGCTTCCTTCCTCTTCCGGGAGCTGGAGGCCCGGGTCCTGGATGCTGGGGGAGCTTTGGGAGCAGTAGTAGTCTTCGAGCCTGTAGGCTTCGGTGTGACATATGACTTCGGATTGGATTCTTGCTTGGCAGGTGCGAGGCTAGAGTAACTATCCAACTCGTCGAGTTGGAAGCCTTCAAGGTTGATAACCGGCATTGCATAAGGGAAGATACGTTCAGACTTGTTATACCTTTAAAATATAATCGGTTTAATAAACAAAAATAATTTCTGAAAATATGCTTACCAGACATGTTGGAACTTGATCTTTGACTTGGATTTGTGAGTAGCAGGATAAAGGTCCTTTCACATTCCGGAAGCTTGTAGATTTCTTTTATTCTTCCTTCAGATTCGGCACTTGGGGGAGCTAATTCCTTGAAGTTTGCTGCAAAAAATAAACATATCAGGATATCACTTCAAGATGTAGTCTCGGGATATGATTGGGGATATTCCTAAAACCTTAAATCCTACCAGAAGTCAACCATCTCTTAGGAAGGTCAAAACCCCTGTCAATGGAGTCCCTTTTCACAAAAAAAGAATTTCTTGTCCATTTATCCTCATTCTTGGTAGCTTTAAGAATGAGAGGATCTTTGGAGATAGAAAATAGAAGGATCCGACTGGAACCATGGGATCTTAAACGATAGGCCATCGGAAGATCTTCAATGCACAAGTTGGGCATGTGTCGAGCCTTAATCCGCTCCAAGGTAACTAATACGCGCCAAACCATGGGCATGGTTTGGGCGAAGCTAAGGCCAGTAAGCTCAAAGAAACGAGATATGAAGGGTGAAAATGGATATTGAAGCCCTATGGAGAAAGGATAAGCAAAAAAGCATACCCACTCGTCGGAACAAAAATCTGATCGGACCTCTCGGTCGAATGGACGGAAGATTGTCCCGGCAGGAAAGGCACCGGAAGCTCGTAAATCCGCGATATCGGCATTATCGAATGAACACACCTCTTTTGAGGGTTCCTTAAGCAGGTTTTGCTTGTGAAAGGGGGGAACGGAATCCGCCGTTTGGGATCTAGTGCGGGTAGCCATGGAGAATCTCGACCAAAGAACGAGTGATTTAAACAAGGAAAACAGGAAAGGGAAATAGAGAAAATACCTAAAGTTTGCTTGAAGATAGAGATGATCATAATAAAGAATCCCTTGGTTAATATAGGCTGGATATAGGGGGTAAAGAGTAAATGTCGCATTGGAAGTTGCACAATGTCACCTCAATCGTCATTTCGTTTTAATTGCCTCGGTTTACGAGATAAAGTTTTAAAATATATCCGTTGGATTGGTATACCAACAGATATATTTGGGGACAATTGTTATGGGTCATTTTCTGAACATATATCCTAACTAATATTCTGGCTTTGATTGTTTATTTGTGATCAGGATACCGGATCAGGATATTGGTAACATCCTGGTAGTAATTGATTTAACCACGTGCAGATTAGAAGGTGCAAGTCTCCAACGTTCAAGTGGACTTCTTCCCCTCAAGACTCGGGCAAATCAGTTAGCTTGTAGACGTTGAATCCGAAAGACCAGGACTGTAACGTTCGTATGGGGAATATCCGCCGAATCCCGGAATAATAGGATGTTTAGTTAGTTTTCTTTTACTATAAATAGATTGATCGGATCAGGTTAAGGCACACACTCTTACGCACACTTTTTCTCTCTGGCAGCAAACAATCACAACACACAAACACTTGTACTCGAATTACATTGTAACACCTAGTTGATCCGCATCATATCATGCAATGTATCCTGATATTTGAAGTAACAGAAGAACAAGGCAGCTGCGATTGTCAGCTCCCGAGGTTTTGTGCCGGCGATCTAGATTGATCAAAGGCTTTCCGCGTACATCCTGTGTCACGCTTTACATTTTTGCTCATTGTTTGATCAAAGATACAGCTCTACATCCTGAGCCGTATCCTAAAACTGTTTTTGCACATAACTTAATTAGCATATTTTTGACACACATTTCAAGCACACTACCTCACTTAACTAATTTGATCACTTAATTGCTTCGATAATTTTTTTACCAAAACAATGACTGTGCTGAATTACAATTAATAACTTGAATTGCTTCTGATTATTACCATATGCATACATGTGCATCATATATTGCTTAATGTCTTGTCATTATTGAATGAGAACTTTATTGACTCAAATGATGCACGAAACACAGTTAGCACAATTATCAGACAAATCAGAAAAATGTTGACAGAGTTCAGTAGATAGACAGACATTGTATTGAGACACATAATGGGCCAGAAACCAAGTATTACACTAGTATAGTGTGTAGGAAAGTAAGGATCACAAAACTGCCTTCCTAGGGATAGTTTAAGTGCCAGAAAGTGCCTAAAACTCACATAAACGGCAGAATTCTGCAGAATTCAGCATTTAAACAACATAATATCATGTAGAAATATGCTTAAATGGTCTTGAATACTTTCCTAAGTGTCAGGAATCGAAACTGTCATAAAAGGGTACATAAAGTACACTAAACTGCATAGTTTAGCACCTTAACGAACCGGTAGCCAACCGAACAACCGGACACTACCCGAAACACCAAATTTTCACTAGAAGCATTATTCTAGCTTTACCAAGCCAGTTATGGTCCCCGAACATCATAACACATCATATAAATATCTAATGACTAATCACCTAACTGGATACTTGGATTCCAACTACAAACTAACCATATAGTTAAAACCTAGTCTACTACCCCCCCCCCCCCCGCCACCTATGGACGGCCAAACAAGGGACCCACCATAAGATTTTCTTCCAATTTTATATTAGATCATGTTAGGCCCTTTAAGAACACATTATACATAAGATAAACACTTGAATGGATTATAAATGTAACCTATGTATCACAACTTCATTTCCTACACACACTAAAACACACACTTCCTCTCCTATCCCTCTTGCTTACCTTCGGCCGAACCCAACACCCTCATCATCACCATCATCCAACTTTCTTCCATTCATTCTATTACTACTCAAAGGTGTTAGAGGTCGTATAAGGAAGCTAGGAGCTTACGGGAGTTCAAGGACCTCATTCATTTGCTTTTATCCACGTGTTTTCTTCACTTGATCATCCCTAGCCTTGTGCTAGTGGTAAGAACCTTGATCTTGCTATTTTACTTCCATTTTAAGTGGTTAAAAGAAGAATCATAATGTTAATCATGAAAAACACTAAGAATCATAAAGAATGAAACTTGAACATAAGCATGATTAATGAAGAAACTAAGTTGTTTATGAGTTGTTATGCTTGATGATTGTTGATTGTTTGTGAAAATGATGTTAATCATCATATGATCTTGCTAGATCATGATGAAAAACATAATCTAGCAAGATGAGAGGATGAACATGTTAGAGATTCATGGATCATCCACACATAAAGCATGAACTTGAAAGAACAAAATGTTTTCTTGAAAAATAATGATCAAAGTGAGTAGTAATACTTGTAGACCTAAAGATTTATGGGTGATTTCTAAAGAAACCAAGTTAAAAATATAAGTCTTGCTAAATCTTGGTTCCTACATAAATAAACCCTATTTTTAAAGGTTAAACAAGTGTAGAAGTATATGTGTAACAAGAAAAATCCATGAAGAGACATTTTTAGAAAATATAATCACAAGTTGTAAAGATCCATATTCTTTAAAAATGAAGTTTTTAAAGAACGAATCACACTTTAGAAGGTAAGAAGGCTTACTAAGAACACTAGTAAGTTACTACAAATTTTTACAAATATTCAAGTTCATGAAGTAGTAGATTATGCTTGTTTTTGGCAAAGTTGGTAAGTGTAGGTTGTTTATTGTTGAATGATGATTGATCGTGTTGATTTTTACAATAGAAAATGATATGCTTAAAAGCATGGAAACCTCCATTTTTAAGGGAAACTATGGCAACATTTTTCTAAAAATTAAACACTTAGAAAAATATTTCCAAACAAATATTTACAAGTGTATTTTGAACCATGAATTTCTCACATAAATTTTGCCATAATTTTTGTTACAAAAATATAAATATTGGAGGTTGGTTTTCATAAATAAAAGTGACTAAGTATGTATTTAGGGAAATATATATTTAGAAGACACCATGTGTGATTATTTGTATATTATGTGTATTAGTTATATTATTTTAGGACTTGAAATAATATAACTCATCATAATACCAAGAAATTACAATCCAAAATATTACCAAAATCCCAAGGAATAAATATACAAAGAATACACAAAATGTTGGTAAAACCGAACGAAGGAATATAAATCACAATATATTCCGGAAATATTATTCATGTGTATATTTTGGTAAATAATATTTTGGACATCAAGGGAATGAAAATGTGATTTTCATGATTACTACAAAATATTTCATAACTTTTGATAAGAAGAAAATATATTATCTTTGGGCAAGTAAAAATATATATTTTTCTTGAACCCTTTAGAAGATATATTATTTTTGAAAGAAATATATATTTTCTTAAACAAACATGAAGTACAATATTTTGGGTTGAAAGATATATTTTCTCAAATAAATGTGAAATATATCATTTTTGGAGAAAAATAAGTTTATATATATTTTCTAAGTTAGACTTGAAAATATATTATTTTTGGAACTTATATGAAAATACACATATTTTTCCCAAAGGAAAATTATAAATAATATTTCTTAAAATGTATATTTTGGAAATATATATTGGTGAACTCTTATTAAGGATATGGTGAACTCTTATTAAGGATAATATTTCGGAAAAATTAATATGAAATTAAGTATAAGAATACTTAATGAATACAATAAAAATACGTACTCTCATACGTATAAATACACACCGGAATACGACCCCAATACATGGCAAGAATATACAAATACAAGAATACGAATACCCCCATCCTTGGGAAGGAAATACGAATATAAATACTTGAGAAGTACCAACGTTAATAGATATTGATTTAACTATTATTCCAAAATTTAATAAATATAATTTAAGTTAAAATATTTATTATTTTAACGAATAATTATATAACTTGGAATAATATTGAAGACACAAAAGAACATAACTCAAAATACTAAATAAGACCTAGGTCAAGGCACGACCCACCCGTCTAATGAACCGTAGCACGCATGTAGGTAGTCGTGCGATCTAGAGGAAGCTTGAGTTACATTGGATATGAAGAACACAAAGCTGTGAGTTCACGTTCCCCCTTTTCCTTTAATTGTTTTCAGTTTTATAACTTCGGGGGTGAAGTACATGTTACTAAATGTTTACAAACAATTACAAATGGTATGATTAGCTAAGGAAAATACTGTTAGATCATGTGAATGGGTAAGCGCACTCTTAAGACCATTAATCCTCGTTTTAGGACCGAGGGACATGAGTGATAGATCTATTTGGGTGTAGCGAGCCCACACCCGTGTGGACCGGGGTTTTGGCCCATGAGGTGACTATGTCTTACAGCCGGAGGCCCGGTACAAAATTTGCTAGGTTTGAGCCTTCCTACGCCGTTTCACACATATTAATGTATTAGCTACACATTAATTGATCTGTTCCTTGTCGCTTCATACCAGTTTACAAATACATACATACTTACAAATGTTTCCGAGGATTATTCGTGCACACATACAAATCACATGAACTCGCTCAACTTCTGTTGATGTTTTCAAACTACATGTATTCCAGGAAACTAAGTATGGATCTGGCGGGCGTTGAAGTTGTCAAGTGTAGTTGGGAATAAAAGATGCCATCCGGTATCGTATGGTTTCGAAGTATGTACCCTATCTTGGATAGGATACATATTCCAAAGCCAAGTCTTCATTAGTGTCTTTTGAGAAGTCTTTATGGATCTATAAAACATATTGTATGGTTTGTAATTCAGATTCGAAGTATGTGTTTGGATTCTAAAACAAGGTTGTTATTATGTTTTAAAACTTAAATTAATGGATGGTCATCTTTAGTTTTAATATATACATATTTGTTATGGTTGAATGTAATGATATTAAGCAAGTTACACCAAATCACGCTTCCGCAAAAGTCAGGGTGTGACAGTTTGGTATCAGAGCTTCAGTTGTAGTGAACTAGGATTCCTTCTTGAGTCTAGACTACAATCATTAGGGCTCTCACGAAAGTATTTTACAACATGTTTTCATTGCATACACAAAACGCCCAGATCCAGGGAAACATACATTTTTACAAAATAAAAAGACAAGAAATACAATGCACAATTACTAGGTGGATCAGTCTGAGAGACTGGGTGGTTCAGTCTGAGAGACTGGGAGGTTCAGTCTGGGAGACTGGGTGGTTTAGTCTGGGAGACTATGTAGTTCAGTCTGGGAGACTGGGTGGTTTAGTCTGGGAGACTAGGTAGTTCAGTCTGGGAGACTGGGTAGTTTAGTCTGGGAGACTAGGTAGTTCAGTCTGGGAGACTGGGTGATTAGTCTGGGAGATTAGGCGGTTTAGTCTGGGAGACTGGGTAGGTCTAGTCTGGGAGACTAGGAAGGATAGAAAGGGGTCGTGAGGAATCACGAGGATACATGATTACATTGTCTCTAATTACATGCTTAATGTTAGTTAATATACGTGCATATGTTGTGATTGTTCTGTTACAGACACTATGTCGTCGTCTGGTAGAAGATTATCCGACGACCATGATCCCATGGCAGTAGTCTCCGATGATGAGGTTATGCCAGCGCCGGAGATCTTTACTTCAGATACAGAGAGTGACCCGGAGATGATGTCCGACGACCACGACGACTTGCAGCCATTCGTGTTGCCTGACTTTGGAGATGACTTACCACTTGCTGATGGCATTCCAGATGAGGATCCTTTTGTGGCTCCCATTCCAGTTCACGATCATCTTATCATCGGGCATCCCTCTTGTTACGTTTGATTGTCATGAGTGGCTATTTCAGGATGTCTGTTACATGTGTGGTTTTTTTTGTTATGAGCCATGTGAATGTCGGGCCTAGGCCGGGAGAAAGCCCCAAGTATGGAAACTCTAATTTTTTGATTGGTAAACTAAGACTTTTGGAAACTCTACTTTTTGGTTGGTAAACTCTATTAAATGCACGTCGGTAATTAACAACTAGCTCATTACCATTTGACCCTTTGCATGAACAAGATTTTATAGTTTACACATTTAACCCCGTTAGCTATAAAATCTAATGGTGAGAAAGTCTCAACAAAGATCCAACCATCTACACAAGCACCATCGCAAGAACACAACCATCGCCATCGAGTCAAGCTATCACCTCCCACTGTAGCTATCTGACACCAAATCCCACCACCTCCGTCACCGTCGTCTGTCAGTTCGGTGCAGTCTCATAGTTATACAGTGTTAGTTTATCAGAATAAAAAACAATACAAGTAAATATCGATACTGATACGGACGTTGTTCACTTGGTTTTTGTTCGGTTTGGTTCGATGGAGACCCAATATCTGTCTTCAATTATATTTATAACGCAAGGTTAGAAAAAATAGACATAGAACACAAACCAATCGAACTGATATCAACTTGACAACATTAGTAACGGTATCGATATTTGTTTTTAATCTTTTTGATGGACGTAAGTTTTTCTCTTTCGATTACTATAGCGAGTGTCGATACTGTAACGAACCGAACCAATACCGATCGAATTTCTGCATTAAAACGCAAGGGAATCTAACTAGTTTTTGTATGAAAACATACTAAGATCATATTTCTATTAGATAAATGAGATCGAAGGATTGACTCTCAAAAACAATTTTGGAAACAAATGACAATTTCATAACTGACTGATTTTCACACAACATGGAAAGCCATGTAATTTTTGAGTGAATTGTGAATTCTATATGTTGCATATTGGAACTGGAATTGGAATTGTACACAAGTATGTTCATTATTTATTAATTTATTATTAATTGGTCCGAGGAAAAGACTACTTAGAATACCGTATTACGAATTTAGATATCCCACATTTTGGACCGTTAGTTAGTAAGAAAACATTTTAATTAAAAGACACAAATTTTTACTTAGTAAGAAAACATTTTAAAAAGGAATAAAAAACTTTAAAAACTAAATCATGCATGTAGCCTTATCTGTGTTCTAAATTTGGATATCCGAGAAAAACGTATCTAAAAAAGGAAATTGGTTTATTGTATAGTTACAGAAAAATAAACAAAAATATAATAATAAATATATAACAAAAACGAAAAAGTAAGAACACTTGGAGAACAACGAAGGTGGGTTTTCAAAAAAAAAAATCATCGATCGAAAAGATTAAAAATAAAGAAAAGTATAATAATAAATATATAATTGTTTTTTTTATTCATTGCGTTTTACGCATCTAGGTTTTCAAATTTTTTTTCTTCAAAAGTATTATAATAGTATAGTCGTTTTAAAGATAAAAACGCTCTTTTTACGGTGCAATTTTTATTAAAAAATGATGTTGTGTGAAATAATTATTAACGTTTTAAAAAGGGAGAATTCGATGAGTGAGAAACTATTTGCTTGGATGGACTATAATACTCTTAAACAAACCCACACGCCTCCTTATTTTGTTCAATTTCACTCATTTAATCTTAGCAATTTATTTTAGATCTAATGGATAGGATTGCTTCTTAACCTTCCTACCAAAAATTATCTTCCTAGTATATCCTGACCTTAAAAATGAATTCAGTAGTATTAAATTTAATAAATAATTGGTTTAATATTGTAAAGTTATGGAAAATAAAACAAATATATAATATGTATGTAACCAAAAATGAAAGCTTGGAGAACAAGGAAAGAGTAAGTACTATACTCATATATACACTCACCAGCATGTATAGTATAGTATGTGTATACATGCAATATATCCTCTGTCGTTGGATCACTCACACATCCATTCAACAAATATCATTACTCTGCCGTTAGATCATTCAAACATCAATTCAAAAAATAAGTGTCACTCAGACATAGAGTCAATATTAAAAGAGACAAAACCCTAGGTTTTTTTTTTTTTTTGCACACGGTACAAACCATTATAACCACCACCGCCCGGAATCATGTATCTCCAACATAACACACCACCTCCACCCAACTTCAATCACACACCGCCACCACCACCCAACTTCAACCACACACCATCACCTCCACCCAACTTCAACCACACACCACCATCACAACCCATCTTCAACCACACCACCACCTCCACATCCACCCAACTTCAACCACACACCGCCACCACCACCCAATTTCAACCATACACCACCACCTCAATCCAACTTCAACCACACCGCCACCCAACTTCAACCACACCCCACCACTACCAGCTCTCCCACCCACAATCTGATCAGTTACTCATTCTGGTTCTGACCGCGGTGACTGTCAGATTATCAGTGGTTATACTCATATGTCTTATTCTCCTTCTCTTTGGTGTATGGTTTTTGATTGTTTGGATGAGATAAAGCAACAACAGAGGAGGTCCGACGCCGCCTCCACCTCCACCTCCGTAGGGTGGTCATGGTTCCTTAGGCTCACATCCAACTAGTGCTTCGACGTAAACTATTTATGCATCTGCAACATCGAGACTTTCGGTTTAAGGTGGTCCGGGATCATTCCAACCAATTCATTACGCTGCAGCAACCTTCGGGCCGCTACCAACCCCTTTGCCAATGAAAACGTCATTGGTGAAGGAGGTTTTGGTAAAGTGTGTCGGGGCGAACTTTAAGGGGGATTAATGGTCGCAATAAAAGTCCCAAGCAGACATGGAATTTCCCAATCTGATTTTGATAGAGAAATAAACTTGTTTTCGGGGGTTAGGCACGGAAGCATTGTTCCTTTGCTTGGTTTTTGACGTGGCCCACAGTTGCTTGTTTATGGTTATGCTCCTAACTCCGATTTGCATCATCATCTGCATGGTATGTAATCAATGAACTGATTAGTTAAAGTAATTTGTGTTGTACGTTGTTGCTCATTTGATTTAATGTGTGTTATGTTTTAGATATACAAGTGATAAAGCCTCCTTTGAATATAACCCATCGAGTTAACATAGCTATATGTATCGCAAAAGGGAGATTGTACATCTTCTTGCTATCCATGAGTCAAAAAAATTTCTGTTGTTAGGATTATTATTATATATATATCATATGTCTTGGCATTTGTTTTGAATGAAATGTTTTATAATGTCTACGGTATCATTCACGCAGACTTGAAGCCTGCTAACATCTTGCTTGATGAGAATTACAAGCCTATGTTGGCAGAGTTTGGTTTTTCCTGGAGGAACACCGATGTCGGCTTTGTGCGAACACCTCAACTCATGGGTACCCATGGGTACACGGCACCTAAATACCTATTGTCGGGTAGACTCGCTGAGTATGCTAACATCTTTGCTTACGAGCTTATTCTATATGAACTACTGAGTGGAAAGAAAGTCAACTGCCTGCCCATGATTCTTCATGATGTAAGAACACTCCTGATCCTTTCATTAGATTTAATATATATTTTGCCTTGTTATAACTAGTAGTTACATTTACAGATCAGACACAGTCTTAACGAAGTCGTATGATGTGGAGACATGGTAGGCGTGGTTAAGAGCGAGTTGTTAAACGACCCAACCTACTACAGGGGGACGATAAAGAGGATGGTGTGTTGTGTGGCAGCGTGCCTTAGATAATTGAGACCAGAGGGTTGAAACGTAAGGGAATCTAACTAGTTTTCATATAAAAACTTACTAAGATCATATTTCTATCAGATAATTGAGACCGGAGGGTTGATTCTCAAAAACAATTTTGGAAACAAATGACAAATTTCTAACTGGTTGATTTTCACACAACATGGAAAGCCATGTAACTTTTGAGAGAGTTGTGAGTTCTATATGTTGTATATTGGAATTGGAATTGTACACAAGTTTGTAAGTTTTATTTGTTTATTATTAATTGGTCATAGGAAGAGATGGAGACACTTAGTATACCGTATTATGAATTTAGATATCCCACATTTTGGACCGTTAGTTAGTAAGAAAACATTATAAATAAAAGAAGCAAATTTATAATTAGTAAGAAAACATTTTAAAAAAGAAACTGTGCATGTAACTTTATTCGTATTCTAAATTTGGATATCCAAGGAAAACGTATCTAAAAAAGAAATAGGTTTACTGTATAGTTATAGAAAAATAAACAAAAGTACAATAATAAATAAATAACAAAAAACGAAAAAGTAAGAACACTTGGAGAACAACAGACGTGGGTTTTTGAAATCATTTTCATCGAATGAAAAGATTAAAAATAAACAAATATATATATATATATATATATATATATATAACAAAAACATTGTTTGTGTTTTTTGTTCATTGCGTTTTACGCATCTGGGTTTTCGAATTTTTTTTCTTCAAAAGTATTATAATAGTATAGTCGTTTTAAAGATTAAAAAAACGCCCGTTTTTACGGTGCAATTTTTATTAAAAAATGATGTCGTATGAAAGAATTATTAATGTTTTAAAAACGAGGGAACTTGAGGAGTGAGAAACTATTTGCTTGGATGGTCTATAATACGCTTAAACAAACCAACGCGCCTCCATATTTTGTTCAATTTGACCCATTTAATCTTAGCCATTTATTTTAGATCTAATGGATATGATTGCTTCTTAACCTTCCTACCAAAAATTATCTTCCCAGTATATCCTGACCTTAAAAATGAATTCAGTAGTATTAAATTTAACAAATAATTGGTTTAATATTGTAAAGTTACGGAAAACAAAACAAATATATAATATGTATGTAACCAAAAATGAAAAGCTTGGAGAACAAGGAAAAAGTAAGTACTATACTCATATATACACTCACCAGCATGTATAGTATAGTATGTGTATACATGCAATATATCCTCTGTCGTTGGATCACTCACACATCCATTCAACAAATATTATTACTCTGCCTTTAGATCATTCAAACATCAATTAAAAAAACAAGTGTCACTCAGACATAGAATCAATATTAAAAGAGATAAAACCCTAGGGTTTTCTATTTGCACACTGTATAAACCATTAAAACCACCACCGCCCGGAATCATGTATCTCCAACACAACACACCACCTACACCCAACTTCAACCACACACCGCCACCACCACCCAACTTTATCCACACACCATCACCTCCACCCAAATTCAACCACACACCACCACCACAACCCATCTTCAACCACACACCACCACCTCCACCCAACTTCAACCACACACCGCCACCACCACCTAATTTCAACCATACACCACCACCTCAACCGAACCCAACTTCAACCACACCGCCACCCAACTTCAACCACACACCACCATTACCAGATCTCCCACCCACACTCTGATCCGTCACTCGTTCTGGTTCTGACCGCGGTGACTGTCAGATTATCAGTGGTTATACTCATATGTCTTGTACTCTTTCTCTTTGGAGTATGGTTTTTAATTGTTTGGATGAGATAAAGCAACAACAAAGGAGGTCCGACGCCGCCTCCACCTCCACCTCCGTTTGGTGGTCATGGTTCCGTAGGCTCACATCCAACTAGTGCTTCGACGTCGACTATTTATGCATCTACTACATCGAGACTTTCGGTTCAAGGTGGTCCATGATCATTCCAATCAATTCATTACGCTGCAGTAGCCTTCGGGCCGCTACCAACTCCTTTGCCAATGAAAACGACGTTGGTGAAGGAGGTTTTGGTAAAGTGTGTCGGGGCGAACTTTAAAGGGGATTAATGGTCGCAATAAAAGTCTCAAGCAGACATGGAATTTCCCAATCTGATTTTGATAGAGAAATAAACTTGTTTTCGGGGGGTTAGGCACGGAAGCATTGTTCCCTTGCTTGGTTTTTGACGTGACCCGCGGTTGCTTGTTTATGGTTATGCTCCTAACTCCGATTGGCATCATCATCTGCATGGTATGTAATCAATGAATTGATTAGTTAAAGTAATTTGTGTTGTACGTTGTTGATCATTTGATTTAATGTATGTTATGTTTTAGATATACAAGTGATAAGGCCTCTTTTGAATATAACCCATCGAGTTAACATAGCTATATGTATCGCAAAAGGGAGATTGTACATCTTCTTGCAATCCATGAGTCAAAAACTTTCTGTTGTTAGGATTATTATATAGATATATCCTAGGTCTTGGCATTTGTTTTGAATGAAATGTTTTATTATGTCTTCGGTATCATTCACGCAGACTTGAAGCCTGCTAACATCTTGCTTGATGAGAATTACAAGCCTATGTTGGCAGATTTTGGTTTTTCCAGGAGGAACACCGATGTCGGCTTTGTGTGAACACCTCGACACATGGGTACCCACGGGTACACGCCACCTAAATACCTATTCTCCTGTAGACTCGCTGAGTATGCTAACATCTTTGCTTACGAGGTTATTCTATATGAACTACTGAGTGGAAAGAAAGTCAACTGTCTGCCCATGATTCATCATGAAGTAAGATCACTCTTGATCCTTTCATTAGATTTAATATATATTTTGCCTTGTTATAACAAGTAGTTACATTAACAGATCAGACCCGGTCTTAACGAAGCCGTATGATGTGTAGACGTGGTAGGCGTGGTTAAGAGCGAGTTGTTAAACGACCCAACCTACTACGGGGGGATGATAAAGAGGATGGTGTGTTGTGCGGCAGCGTGCCATAGATAATTGAGACCAGAGGATTGAAACGTAAGGGAATCTAACTAGTTTTTGTATAAAAACTTACTAAGATCATTTTTCTATCAGATAATTGAGACCGGAGGGTTGATTCTCAAAAACAATTTTGGAAACAAATGAAAATTTTCTAACTGGTTGATTTTCACACAACATGGAAAGCCATGTAACTTTTGAGAGAGTTGTGAGTTCTATATGTTGTATATTGGAATTGGAATTAGAATTGTACACAAGTTTGTAAATTTTATTTATTTATTATTAATTGGTCCGAGGAAGAGATGG
Organism: Helianthus tuberosus; assembly: GCA_030545235.1. Lineage (NCBI taxonomy): Eukaryota > Viridiplantae > Streptophyta > Magnoliopsida > Asterales > Asteraceae > Helianthus > Helianthus tuberosus. The sequence continues at coordinate 210,623,258 of CM060447.1, forward strand.
AGACACTTAGTATACCGTATTATGAATTTAGATATCCCACATTTTGGACAGTTAGTTAGTAAGAAAACATTATAAATAAAAGAAGCAAATTTATAATTAGTAAGAAAACATTTTAAAAAGAAACCATGCATGTAACTTTATCCGTATTCTAAATTTGGATATCCGTGGAAAACGTTTCTAAAAAAGAAATAGGTTTATTGTATAGTTATAGAAAAATAAACAAAAATACAATAATAAATAAATAACAAAAAAGAAAAAGTAAGAACACTCGGAGAACAACAGAGGTGGGTTTTTGAAATTATTGTCATCGAATGAAAAGATTAAAAATAAACAAAAATATAATAATGTATATATTACAAAAAACATTGTTTGTGTTTTTTGTTTATTACGTTTTACGCATCTGGGTTTTCAAAAAAAAATTCTTCAAAAATATTATAATAGTATAGTCGTTTTAAAGATAAAAAACGCCCGTTTTTACAGTGCAATTTTTATTAAAAAATGATGTCGTATGAAAGAATTATTATTGTTTTAAAAAGGGGGGAACTGGAGGAGTGAGAAACTATTTGCTTGGATGGTCTATAATACGCTTAAACAAACCAACGCGCCTCCATATTTTGTTCAATTTGACCCATTTAATCTTAGCCATTTATTTTAGATCTAATGGATAGGATTGCTTCCTAACCTTCCTAACAAAAATTATCTTCCTAGTATATTCTGACCTTAAAAATGAATTCAGCATTATTAAATTTAACAAATAATTGGTTTAATATTGTAAAGTTACGGAAAACAAAACAAATATATAATATGTATGTAACCAAAAATGAAAAGCTTGGAGAACAAGGAAAGAGTAAGTACTATACTAATATATACACTCACCAGCATATATAGTATGGTATGTGTATACATGCAATATACCCTCTGTCGTTGGATCACTCACACATCCATTCAACAAGTATCACTACTCTGCCGTTAGATCATTCAAACATCAATTCAAAAAACAAGTGTCCCTCAGATATAGAGTCAATATTAAAAGAGACAAAACCCTAGAGTTTTATATTTGCACACTGTATAAACCATTAAAACCACCACCGCCCGGAATCATGTATCTCCAACACAACACACCACCTCTACCCAACTTCAACCACACACCGCCACCACCACCCAACTTCATCCGCACACCATCACCTCCACCCAACTTCAACCACACACCACCATCACAACCCATCTTCAACCACACACCACCACCTCCACCCAACTTCAACCACACACCGCCACTACCACCCAATTTCAACCACACACCACCACCTCAACCCAACTTCAACCACACCGCCACCCAACTTCAACCACACACCACCACTACCAGCTCTCCCACCCACACTCTGATCAGTCACTCATTCTGGTTCTGACCGCGGTGACTGTCAGATTATCAGTGGCTATACTCATATGTCTTGTTATCCTTCTCTTTGGTGTATGGTTTTTTATTGTTTGGATGAGATAAAGCAACAACAGATGAGGTCTGACGCCGCCTCCACCTCCACCTCCACCTCCATTTGGTGGTCATGGTTCCTTAGGCTCACATCCAACTAGTGCTTCGACGTCGACTATTTATGCATCTGCTACATCGAGACATTTGGTTCAAGGTGGTCCGTGATCATTTCAACCAATTCATTACACTGCAGTAGCCTTCGGGCTGCTACCAACTCCTTTGCCAATGAATACGTCGTTGGTGAAGGATGTTTTGGTAAAGTGTGTCGGGGCGAACTTTAAGGGGGATTAATGGTCGCAATAAAAGTCCTAAGCAGACATGGAATTTCCCAATCTGATTTTGATAGAGAAATAAACTTGTTTTCGGGGGGTTAGGCACGGAAGCATTGTTCCCTTGCTTGGTTTTTGACGTGGCCCACAGTTGCTTGTATATGGTTATGCTCCTAACTCCGATTTGCATCATCATCATCTGCATGGTATGCAATCAATGAACTGATTAGTTAAAGTAATTTGTGTTGTACGTTGTTGATCATTTGATTTAATATGTGTTATGTTTTAGATATACAAGTGATAAGGACTCCTTTGAATATAACCCATCGAGTTAACAAAGCTATGTGTATCGCAATAGGGAGATTGCACATCTTCTTGCTATCCATGAGTCAAAAACTTTCTGTTGTTAGGATTATTATATATATATATATATATATATATCATAGGTCTTGGCATTTGTTTTGAATGAAATGTTTTATTAGGTCTTCGGTATCATTCACACGGAAGTGAAGCATGCTAACATATTGCTTGATGAGAATTACAAGCCTATATTGGCAGATTTTGGTTTTTCCAAGAGGAACACCGATGTCGGCTTTGTGTGAACACCTCGACTCATGGGCACCCACGGGTACATGGCACCTAAATACCTATTGTCGTGTAGACTCGCTGAGTATGTTAACATCTTTGCTTACGAGGTTATTCTATATGAACTACTGAGTGGAAAGAAAGTCAACTGCCTGGCCATGATTCATCATGATGTAAGAACACTCCTGACCCTTTCATTAGATTTAATATATATTTTGCCTTGTTATAATAGTAGTTACATTTACAGATCAGACCTAGTCTTAACGAAGCCGTATGATGTAGAGACGTGGTAGGCGTGGTTAAGAGCGAGTTGTTAAACGACCCAACCTACTACGGGGGGACGATAAAGAGGATGGTGTGTTGTGCGGCAGCGTGCCTTAGATAATTGACACCAGAGGGTTGAAACATAAGGGAATCTAACTAGTTTTCATATAAAAACTTACTAAGATCATATTTCTATCAGATAATTGAGACCGGAGGGTTGATTCTCAAAAACAATTTTGGAAACAAATGACAAATTTCTAACTGGTTGATTTTCACACAACATGGAAAGCCATGTAACTTTTGAGAGAGTTGTGAGTTCTATATGTTGTATATTGGAATTGGAATTGTACACAAGTTTGTAAGTTTTATTTTGTTTATTATTAGTTGGTCCGAGGAAGAGATGGAGACACTTAGTATACCGTATTATGAATTTAGATATCCCACATTTTGGACCGTTAGTTAGTAAGAAAACATTATAAATAAAAGAAGCAAATTTATAATTAGTAAGAAAACATTTTAAAAAAGAAACCGTGCATGTAACTTTATCCGTATTCTAAATTTGGATATCCGAGGAAAACGTATCTAAAAAAGAAATAGGTTTACTGTATAGTTATAGAAAAATAAACAAAAGTACAATAATAAATAAATAACAAAAACGAAAAAGTAAGAACACCTAGAGAACACCAGAGGTGGATTTTTGAAATTTTTTTCATCGAATGAAAAGATTAAAAATAAACAAATATATATATATATATAACAAAAACATTGTTTGTGTTTTTTGTTCATTTCGTTTTACGCATCAGGGTTTTCGATTTTTTTTTCTTCAAAAGGATTATAATAGTATAGTCGTTTTAATGAGTAAAAAAACGCCCGTTTTTACGGTGCACATTTTATTAAAAAATGATGTCGTATGAAAGAATTATTAATGTTTTAAAAACTGGGGAACTGGAGGAGTGAGAAACTATTTGCTTGGATGGTCTATAATACGCTTAAACAAACCAACGCGCCTCCATATTTTGTTCAATTTGACCCATTTAATCTTAGCCATTTTATTTTAGATCTAATGGATAGGATTGCTTCCTAACCTTCCTACCAAAAATTATCTTTCTAGTATATCCTGACCTTAAAAATGAATTCAGTATTATAAAATTTAATAAATAATTGGTTTAATATTGTACAGTTACGGAAAATAGAACAAATATATAATATGTATGTAACCAAAAATGAAAATCTTGGAGAACAAGGAAAGAGTAAGTACTATACTCATATATACACTCACCAGTATGTATAGTATATTATGTGTATACATGCAATATATCCTGTGTCGTTGGATCACTCACACATCCATTCAACAAGTATCATTACTCTGCCGTTAGATCATTCAAACATCAATTCATTAAATACAAAACGCCAAAACCTAAAAGATGAGACGTGTTACAGCCTTAACAGATAAAGTTGAATAAACAGTAACTACAAACACTAACTGAAACGACCGAAACTTTATTACTAACATTTATTATATTAAAAGCAACGCCATGGTAATTGAATTTGTCTATCTTTTCAAAACGCCATAATTACCTGTCACATTATAAGTCTGCATCCTACATGGCACGACAAAAGATACAAAAAATACTCATAAAAAAAGTATAATTACTAATGTTTTTTACCACCAAAAACATATATCTACCTCGTGCCAAAAAATGGTCATTATATAAGTAGAACAGGTAAACAAAACTTAACACTCCGCACATTCTCTAAATACGCCACACATTTTCTAAAATGCCATACAACTTAAATGGCTCAGGTTATTGCATGGAGGTTTGAGAGGTCGGAGAGACGTTTCGTCCTAAAGTTCTCTGGCTCAAGTTAACATACGTTTCGTCCTAAAGCAGTCCGCCACTCTTCTAACCTCTCATTCAGGCGTTGTTTAGTCTCCGCAACTAAGACAATATCATCTGCAAAAAGCATGCACCACGGAATCGACTCGTGCAATGACTTTGACAACTTATCCAAGACAACTACAAAGAGAAACAGACTCAATGCATACCCTTGGTGGAGTCCTATCTCCACAGGGAAAAAATCAGTATCCTCTACTGGCGCACGAACACAAGTTTCGGTCCTACCATGCATATCCCTAATTTTGTCTATATACGTCCCATGTATCCCTCTACCCTCCAAACTATCCCAAATCAAGCCACATGGTACCCACGGGTACACGCCACCTAAATACCTATTGTCCTGTAGACTCGCTGAGTATGCTAACATCTTTGCTTACGAGGTTATTCTATATGAACTACTGAGTGGAAAGAAAGTCAACTGTCTGCCCATGATTCATCATGAAGTAAGAACACTCTTGATCCTTTCATTAGATTTAATATATATTTTGTCTTGTTATAACTAGTAGTTACATTAACAGATTAGACCCGGTCTTAACGAAGCCGTATGATGTGGAGACGTGGTAGGCGTGGTTAAGAGCGAGTTGTTAAACGACCCAACCTATGTCACACCCCGACCAACGTAGAACATACAAAACGTGGCGGAAATGTCGGGGAGTGTTGTAACAGAATTAATTGTTTCAAATCCATGGCAATTGAAGTTTCGTTTTATTAATTAAAAGTGTTACAATGTCTTAACAAATAAAGGAATACAATATAATTAACTAGTCTTGCATCTTTTATTGTCACTAAAGCCCAAGTCTGCCTATGTGTATCTTGATCATCTTATGCAACAGCTCCTGTAAAACACATGTGAAAATAGGTACGTCAGCATAAAAATGCCTGTGAGATACATAGGTTTTGTGAAAATAGGTTTCATGACTTATGTTTGAGAAAATGTTTAGTCATGAACCTTGTAATTTGCTTTGTTTTGTAAATCATTTGAAAAACGATAAGATCAGATGATATGTATAAATAAGAGAATAATGTATGGTTAAATGAATAACCATTGTAAAATGAGTTTGTATAAGTTAAGTTGCTTGTAAAACAATGTATTGTGAAAAGTATGTTATTGGTATAAAATGTTATATGTCTCAAACAGAAATGATTCAAATAACGCTACGATATGTAATACCATACAGACACTTATATATAGGAAGTACCAGCGGCGTATCCACCATGCTTGTATCATATTACACACGCATCGTTACTTAATCACTTAATCAAACCAAACCACCAAAGTAATGTTTAACAATTGTAGAAATGTTTATGCATGGTCAAATACGGTTCACACGGTTCATAGATACAAACGGTTCACAGATACAAACGGTTCACAGATACAAACGGTTCACAGATACAAACGGTTCACAGATACAAACGGTTCACAGATATAAACGGTTCACAGATACAAACGGTTCACATAGTCAAATGATTACAAACGGTTCAAAATGTAATATAATGTGTTCATATACTGGATGAGCATATGCAACAAAATGTAATGTAAAACAATGTACTAAGTATGCACACAATGGACATACATAGCATAAAATGTAATGAAATCATGTACTATAATGTACTAACGAACATAGCAGGTATATGATGTGAAAACGGGAAAGCATGAATGTAACAAGTAGGCACATGTGTTTCACCCCAAAACAGTTTGGAAAACAGTAAAAGACGGGTCTATGTACTCACTTGAGATTGCTCAGAAGTCCTAGGATAACCACCAAGCAAAGCTAGAGATCACGGAATCAAACGGCACCTACTATAGGTAACTACATTAATAAACCGGACCTAAATCGGAAGATCGGGTAGCATTAGGGTTGGTAAACCAAACGAGTGTAGAGACTCGTGTCATTTGGTTTAACAAAGCCTACATACTAAATGAAACTTAACCTAAGTGTTTACGACCCATTACGACCCGTTTAGGTAGCTTATGCTACTTTAACGCGTCGTTCGCGTGAAACGCGTTCGGACCGCCTAACTAACCCTATGACAAGTGTTATATGCCTAAACATATTACATAATCAGTTATGTGACAAAGGTTTAGGTTACATATGCTTAATTACCAATTATACATGAAAAGGGTATTCTGGTAATTTACCTAAGGCATATAAACTACCTATCATACAACTACTTAAACGATGTGACCATAGGGTATAACCTCGGAAGGTTATTCCCTACCTACTATGGTCACCTAATGTGTTTGGTCGGATCCTAATGATCGACCAAACTGGGTCGGGTTCGAGGGTATAGGCGATTTATTAGATCGCCTACCCTACGACCCTAGACAACGTGGTAATCAGTGGGCATAGTCCCAAGGGACTATGACCAACGTGATTACACTCACGTTGCGAAGTTCAAACGAACTTCGCATTGACCATTACTGGTCAACGCTGAAAGTCAAACAAAGTTTGACTTTCTGACTCGAAAAGCAATAAAATAAGGAAAAGAACGAAAGAATACTTACGAAGGGTCCCCGAATGCTAATCTCGATCCAAGAATCTCAGGTATGAAACAATGGTTTCAACTTAGAGTTCCTAAGATCAAGATTCTAGTGATTTTAGCAATGGGGGTGGATGGGTATTTATAGGAATACCCGAACCGTTAAGATCGCTTGTCGAATATCGTGCCTTAATCGTATCCGTACAAGTGTCGGAAAGTTATGGTGCCTAAATTCCATCCTTATCAGCTGACTAAGCATGTTAGAATGTGTGGTTGTGAATTAAACAGCTGTTTATACATCGAATCTGGTCCCGAAAATGCAAAACTGAAGTTTCTGCCCAGATAAGGTGCTCGCGTAGCGTGACGGTAAAGGCCCTATGCAGTCGCGCTACGCCACCATGCACCAGCTTCAGAAAAGTTTCAAAATTGACAGTTTTGGTCCCTGTGGTGTTTTAAGGCCTTTTTCGATGCGTTTGAACCCCGTTAACCTCATTTTAAGGCTCTAAAATGAAGTTAAAGTATAGGGAACTCAAAACATGCTCAAAAATATGCCGGAGGTTGGTTCGTTTGGCCGTACGGACGCGATGTTCGCTTAATTACGACGGAATGCGCATAAGCGCGAAAAACGATCCAAATGACGTGACGAATGGATTTTTCTTATGCCAAACACTAAAATAAAATATTATAGTGCTTACATAAATTTTTGGATGTCCGGATGTATTCAGAACGTAAGTTATGCGCAAAAGTGCAAACTTGTGCACTTTTTGACACCTTTAGTCCCTGAATGACCCAAAAGTTTATTTTAGCACACCGAACCCCTCAAAGCCTATTTCTAAGCTATATAAAGGATATTTAAGGTGTGTTTAACTTATGGTCATGTTCCGGAATGTCTGTTACAGTTCAAATTGGCATACTTTCGCAGTTTGTCATATTTAGTCCCTATAAGCGAATTAGCTTGTTTTTGCCATACCAAAGCCTTCAAAACTTATTTCTAAGTTATGTAAAGGTTATTTAAGGTATGTTAAGCCTATGTCACTATTCCGGAGTGTTTGTTGCATTAAACTGGTTATATTTACGCATTGGTGCGCGTATAACCTTCCAGAAAGCGATTTAGAGTTTGGAATTGAACAAAAATTGATACGTGCAAACGATACACATATTTTTACAAATCCCAAGTATGAAATACAATATTTCATTGGTTTGGTATTTGTTTGATGGTCGCAATGACACAGGTGTCACAACCTACTACGGGGGGATGATAAAGAGGATGGTGTGTTGTGCGGCAGCGTGCCATAGATAATTGAGACCAGAGGATTGAAACGTAAGGGAATCTAACTAGTTTTTGTATAAAAACTTACTAAGATCATTTTTCTATCAGATAATTGAGATCGGAGGGTTGATTCTCAAAAATAATTTTGGAAACAAATGAACATTTTCTAACTGGTTGATTTTCACACAACATGGAAAGCCATGTAACTTTTGAGAGAGTTGTGAGTTCTATATGTTGTATATTGGAATTGGAATTAGAATTGTACACAAGTTTGTAAATTTTATTTCTTTATTATTAATTGGTCCGAGGAAGAGATGGAGACACATAGTATACCGTATTATGAATTTAGATATCCCACATTTTGGACAGTTAGTTAGTAAGAAAACATTATAAATAAAAGAAGCAAATTTATAATTAGTAAGAAAACATTTTAAAAAAGAAACCATGCATGTAACTTTATCCGTATTCAAAATTTGGATATCCGTGGAAAACGTATCTAAAAAAGAAATAGGTTTATTGTATAGTTATAGAAAAATAAACAAAAATACAATAATAAATAAATAAAAAAAAAGAAAAAGTAAGAACACTCGGAGAACAACAGAGGTGGGTTTTTGAAATTATTTTCATCGAATGAAAAGATTAAAAATAAACAAAAATATAATAATGTATATATTACAAAAAACATTGTTTGTGTTTTTTGTTTATTACGTTTTACGCATCTGGGTTTTCAAAAAAAAATTCTTCAAAAATATTATAATAGTATAGTCGTTTTAAAGATAAAAAACGCCCGTTTTTACGGTGCAATTTTTATTAAAAAATGATGTCGTATGAAAGAATTATTAGTGTTTTAAAAACGGGGGAACTGGAGGAGTGAGAAACTATTTGCTTGGATGGTCTATAATACGCTTAAACAAACCAACGCGCCTCCATATTTTGTTCAATTTGACCCATTTAATCTTAGCCATTTATTTTAGATCTAATGGATAGGATTGCTTCCTAACCTTCCTAACAAAAATTATCTTCCTAGTATATTCTGACCTTAAAAATGAATTCAGCATTATTAAATTTAACAAATAATTGGTTTAATATTGTAAAGTTACGGAAAACAAAACAAATATATAATATGTATGTAACCAAAAATGAAAAGATTGGAGAACAAGGAAAGAGTAAGTACTATACTAATATATACACTCACCAGCATATATAGTATGGTATGTGTATACATGCAATATACCCTCTGTCGTTGGATCACTCACACATCCATTCGACAAGTATCATTACTCTGCCGTTAGATCATTCAAACATCAATTCAAACAACAAGTGTCCCTCAGATATAGAGTCAATATTAAAAGAGACAAAACCCTAGAGTTTTATATTTGTACACTGTATAAACCATTAAAACCACCACCGCCCGGAATCATGTATCTCCAACACAACACAACACAACACAACACACCACCTCTACCCAACTTCAACCACACACCGCCACCACCACCCAACTTCATCCGCACACCATCACCTCCACCCAATTTCAACCACACACCACCACCACAACCCATCTTCAACCACACACCACCACCTCCACCCAACTTCAACCACACACCGCCACTACCACCCAATTTCAACTACACACCACCACCTCAACCCAACTTCAACCACACCGCCACCCAACTTCAACCACACACCACCACTACCAGCTCTCCCACCCACACTCTGATCAGTCACTCATTCTGGTTCTGACCGCGGTGACTGTCAGATTATCAGTGGCTATACTCATATGTCTTGTTATCCTTCTCTTTGGTGTATGGTTTTTTATTGTTTGGATGAGATAAAGCAACAACAGATGAGGTCTGACGCCGCCTCCACCTCCACCTCCATTTGGTGGTCATGGTTCCTTAGGCTCACATCCAACTAGTGCTTCGACGTCGACTATTTATGCATCTGCTACATCGAGACATTTGGTTCAAGGTGGTCCGTGATCATTCCAACCAATTCATTACACTGCAGTAGCCTTCGGGCTGCTACCAACTCCTTTGCCAATGAATACGTCGTTGGTGAAGGATGTTTTGGTAAAGTGTGTCGGGGCGAACTTTAAGGGGGATTAATGGTCGCAATAAAAGTCCTAAGCAGACATGGAATTTCCCAATCTGATTTTGATAGAGAAATAAACTTGTTTTCGGGGGGTTAGGCACGGAAGCATTGTTCCCTTGCTTGGTTTTTGACGTGGCCCACAGTTGCTTGTATATGGTTATGCTCCTAACTCCGATTTGCATCATCATCATCTGCATGGTATGCAATCAATGAACTGATTAGTTAAAGTAATTTGTGTTGTACGTTGTTGATCATTTGATTTAATATGTGTTATGTTTTAGATATACAAGTGATAAGGACTCCTTTGAATATAACCCATCGAGTTAACAAAGCTATGTGTATCGCAAAAGGGAGATTGCACATCTTCTTGCTATCCATGAGTCAAAAACTTTCCGTTGTTAGGATTATATATATATATATCATAGGTCTTGGCATTTGTTTTGAATTAAATGTTTTATTAGGTCTTCGGTATCATTCACACAGAAGTGAAGCATGCTAACATATTGCTTGATGAGAATTACTAGCCTATGTTGGCAGATTTTGGTTTTTCCAAGAGGAACACCGATGTCGGCTTTGTGTGAACACCTCGACTCATGGGCACCCACGGGTACATGGCACCTAAGTACCTATTGTCGTGTAGACTCGCTGAGTATGCTAACATCTTTGCTTACGAGGTTATTCTATATGAACTACTGAGTGGAAAGAAAGTCAACTGCCTGCCCATGATTCATCATGATGTAAGAACACTCCTGATCCTTTCATTGGATTTAATATATATTTTGCCTTGTTATAACTAGTAGTTACATTTACAGATCAGACCTAGTCTTAACGAAGCCGTATGATGTAGAGACGTGGTAGGCGTGGTTAAGAGCGAGTTGTTAAACGACCCAACCTACTACGGGGGGACGATAAAGAGGATGGTGTGTTGTGTGGCAGCGTGCCTTAGATAATTGAGACCAGAGGGTTGAAACATAAGGGAATCTAACTAGTTTTCATATAAAAACTTACTAAGATCATATTTCTATCAGATAATTGAGACCGGAGGGTTGATTCTCAAAAACAATTTTGGAAACAAATGACAAATTTCTAACTGGTTGATTTTCACACAACATGGAAAGCCATGTAACTTTTGAGAGAGTTGTGAGTTCTATATGTTGTATATTGGAATTGGAATTGTACACAAGTTTGTAAGTTTTATTTTGTTTATTATTAGTTGGTCCGAGGAAGAGATGGAGACACTTAGTATACCGTATTATGAATTTAGATATCCCACATTTTGGACCGTTAGTTAGTAAGAAAACATTATAAATAAAAGAAGCAAATTTATAATTAGTAAGAAAACATTTTAAAAAAGAAACCGTGCATGTAACTTTATCCGTATTCTAAATTTGGATATCCGAGGAAAACGTATCTAAAAAAGAAATAGGTTTACTGTATAGTTATAGAAAAATAAACAAAAGTACAATAATAAATAAATAACAAAAACGAAAAAGTAAGAACACCTAGAGAACAACAGAGGTGGATTTTTGAAATTTTTTTCATCGAATGAAAAGATTAAAAATAAACAAATATATATATATATATATATATATATATATATATAACAAAAACATTGTTTGTGTTTTTTGTTCATTGCGTTTTACGCATCTGGGTTTTCGATTTTTTTTTCTTCAAAAGTATTATAATAGTATAGTCGTTTTAAAGAGTAAAAAACGCCCGTTTTTACGGTGCACATTTTATTAAAAAATGATGTCGTATGAAAGAATTATTAATGTTTTAAAAACTGGGGAACTGGAGGAGTGAGAAACTATTTTCTTGGATGGTCTATAATACGCTTAAACAAACCAACGCGCCTCCATATTTTGTTCAATTTGACCCATTTAATCTTAGCCATTTATTTTAGATCTAATGGATAGGATTGCTTCCTAACCTTCCTACCAAAAATTATCTTTCTAGTATATCCTGACCTTAAAAATGAATTCAGTATTATAAAATTTAATAAATAATTGGTTTAATATTGTAAAGTTACGGAAAATAAAACAAATATATAATATGTATGTAACCAAAAATGAAAATCTTGGAGAACAAGGAAAGAGTAAGTACTATACTCATATATACACTCACCAGTATGTATAGTATATTATGTGTATACATGCAATATATCCTCTGTCGTTGGATCACTCACACATCCATTCAACAAGTATCATTACTCTGCCGTTAGATCATTCAAACATCAATTCATTAAATACAAAACGCCAAAACCTAAAAGATGGGACGTGTTACAGCCTTAACAGATAAAGCTGAATAAACAGTAACTACAAACACTAACTGAAACGACCGAAACTTTATTACTAACATTTATTATATTAAAAGCAACGCCATGGTAATTGAATTTGTCTATCTTTTCAAAACGCCCTAATTACCTGTCACATTATAAGTCTGCATCCTACATGGCACGACAAAAGATACAAAAAATACACATAAAAAAAGTATAATTACTAATGTTTTTTACCACCAAAAACATATATCTACCTCGTGCCAAAAAATGGTCATTATATAAGTAGAACAGGTAAACAAAACTTAACACTCCGCACATTCTCTAAATACGCCACACATTTTCTAAAATGCCATACAACTTAAATGGCTCAGGTTATTGCATGGAGGTTTGAGAGGTCGGAGAGACGTTTCGTCCTAAAGTTCTCTGGCTCAAGTTAACATACGTTTCGTCCTAAAGCAGTCCGCCACTCTTCTAACCTCTCATTCAGGCGTTGTTTAGTCTCCGCAACTAAGACAATATCATCTGCAAAAAGCATGCACCACAGAATCGACTCGTGCAATGACTTTGACAACTTGTCCAAGACAACTACAAAGAGAAACAGACTCAATGCATACCCTTGGTGGAGTCCTATCTCCACAGGGAAAAAATCAGTATCCTCTACTGGCGCACGAACACAAGTTTCGGTCCTACCATGCATATCCCTAATTTTGTCTATATACGTCCCATGTATCCCTCTACCCTCCAAACTATCCCAAATCAAGCCACATGGTACACTGTCGTTTGCTTTTTCTAGGTCAATGAACACCATATACAAATCTCGTTTCTTATCCCTATACTTTTCCATCAATCCCCTTAGAATGTGTAGTGCTTCCGTAGTTGACCTCCCTGGCATAAAACCAAATTGGTTTACCGTAACTTGGGTTTCTCTTCTAATTCTAGTCTCAATTATTCTATCCCATAACTTCATAGTATGAATTAGCAACTTAATTCCTCTGTAGTTCTCACAATAATAGGTGTCCCCTTTGTTCTTATATAAGGGCACTACAACACTACGCCTCCATTGATTTGGATTTTCCAGACTTAAAAATAAGGTTGAATAGGGTTGTTAGCCATTGAACTCCTTCCTCTCCCAAACACAACCACACTCCAACAATCAAAACTTTCACCATTTGGCCGATAACACTTTCAACTTACAAATTGTACCACACCGCTTCCAACTTTCAACTTAGTTTCCTATGGCACTCCTAAACTAAATGAACCTTAATCCAATTAACTGACATCAAATACCACGTCACTAAACAAGTGCCACATTAGATGCTTCGACATCAAAAAGCTACGTCAAATGCCACATCAACAAAAAGTGTCATGTCAGATCCCACGTTAGCAAAAATGCCAAGTCATATGCCACGTCAGAAGAAAACTAACTAGATTAGGTCAGTTATTTTGGGAGTGTCAAAAGAAAATTAGTTGAAAGTTGAGAGTGGCATGATACAATTCGTAAGTTGAAAGTGTTATCGACCAAATGATGAAAGTTGGAGTTAGTTAAATCTATTACATTGAAAAACATACAACTACTAAAAAAGAATAGCCAAAAGACATAGTGTACTAAAAAATATGAGTAAAATGCCAAAGTGGTCCCTGAGTTTAGGTCAGTTTTGCCACTTTAGTTCAAAAATGAAACCATTTGAATGGAACCTTTTGAATCTGGGTCCATGAGGTTTCATTTTTTATGCCATTTTCATCCAAAAGCCAAAATGGGTCAGAATTTTCTGTTAACCTCCACCTTTTTTCTTGTGTTTCTCATTTTAATGAAGGGTAGAATTGTCTTTTTATCCCTTTATATAACTAACTTAAAATGAGGAACGAGGCAAAAAGGTGGAGGTTAACAGAAAATTCTGACCTAGTTTGTGATTTGGATGAAAATGACATCAAAATCTAAACCTCAGGGACCCAAATTCAAAAGGTTTTATTTTTAGACTAAAGTGACCTAAACTCGAAGACCATTTTGGCATTTTTACTAAAAAAATTCTTAACAAACTACCAAACAACTAAAAACATTTAATAACGGCACATAACACATCATCTAGACACACATACAATTGATAACATACATAGATCACCAAAATACACTGAAAAACTAATCTCTTAAACAAGGATCTAATACAAAACCAGACCATATTATTAAATATATGTAATATAAAATATTTTAAATTTAGAATACACCAATTTTATGGTTTGGTTTCATACGCTCGATTTTAAGTATAAACCGCATACAAACCGTTCATTATGATTTGGAATTTTTGAAATCGACCGATCAAAAATATATAAAAAAAAACCGAACGTAAAATCAAATCATTAAAACGATTTCACGGTTTTAAACCGAACCGTAAACACCTCCGTATATAATAAACTTTATTAATATTACGTGAGGTTTTTATTTTCAAATATTCTAATATTACCCCACTATAAATAAGCAACATGTTGTTGCTTCATATGCTTGTACCCTATGCATAGGGTGTTTCTTAAAAAAAAAAACTTAAATTTTCACTTTCAACCTATAAGTTTTTTATCTTTTACATTTTAACCTTTTTGAATTTTTTTACTTTTAACCTTAAAACTTTTCATCTTTTACAATTTAACACAAACATTTTTTTCTGTTCAACTTTGGTCCCTCGTACTTTCATCTTTCACGGTTTTTCGTTTTATTGCGAGTCAACGCGCCGCAATGTGCATGGGAGTTCAATGTTTTTTCGTCTATTTTTTTTAGTTTGACAGGCCCCGTCGAAACGCGTCTATTTTTCTCCGTTTGACAAGTTTATCGCAACGCGGTGGTCCCAAATGGACTTAGTTATTCTTTTCTACGTTTTACATTACGTCTAACTTTTGCATTAACATGAAGCAATGTGTGTGCGTGGTTCAACAATTTTACATCTGTTTTCCGTTCGATGTTATTTATTCCTTTTTTATTTATTTTATTTTTACGAGTTTTTCTGATGTTGGTGGTTGCTGGCAATGGTGTTGCATTAGTGTTACTTGGCATGATTTTATGAACGTATTTAACCTATTAAGCTTTCTATTAATAATTTGTTTCGAGTTTACCTCTATACCTCTTTTACTTAAAAAAATATTTTTACGTGCATATTTTTTATGTATGTGTTGGTATGAATTCAATTTACTCTACGTTTCGACGTAAACTTTTTCTGAAAACGAGCTAGGCCAAATATAATATGTTTTCCTATAAGAAAACCATTTTTAGGTACATATTTTTATGTACGTTTCGGTATAAATTCAAGTTGGTGTATCTTTTGACGTAAACTATTTTGGGAAACGAGCCAGGTCAAATATAATATGTTTTCGTGTTTATTTTATGAATGTTTTGTAAAATTTGTTTCGAATCGAGTGGAGTCAAATCAGAGTTTTTTTTTTCGGTTTTTTTTTTCAAAAGCTCTAATTAATCTCTTTTAATTATAAGTGTCAACTTTTCCGTTACATGTGTTACGTTTTCTATGTATGAGTCGGGTCACATATAATACGTTATGATTGTACGGTATAAATTTGATTTACTTTATGTTTTGATCCAATCACAATGCTTATATAGGTTACACTGAGTTCAATCGGAAATGTCGAAACACGCTTTTTCATATGATTAACGCATCACATAACGTTTGGAATAATCAATTCGATTTTTGCGACGTACCCGCGCTGCAACGCGCGCGGTCTTATTCCTAGTTTAACTAAATTTACATTTGCAGAAAAGAGTAAAGATAAAATAATACACTTAACAATAAACACCGATGGTATCAAGGTGAGTTAGGGGTTGGACCGGGCTATAGTTTAGTTGAAGTTTCGGCTTGCGCTCATAAACCCTAGCTAGCGGTTGTGTTAGATTAGATCCACCAGCAAGCAAGCAAGAAGGCAACAATGGACGGTGCTCAAAATGATCTGGAGAGGCTCATGATCTTCGAGCATGCTCGTATGAACGCTGAAGCCGAATACGCCAAGAACCCTACCGATGTAGATGTACGTCTCTTCTATACTTGTTTACCTCCTGTCGGTTGTTTATGTTCTTATTCGAATTCATTGATTTTCTCTCATCTCATCCTTAGTGTAATGATCTATTCTCCTAATTTCCCTTTAATTATAGCTAGATCGATGGTTTAGATATATGTACTTGTTTAGTTAGTTTCTTTTATTTTTGGGGATTCTTAGCAATTAACCTCATGCTGCTTAACACTATTGAGCTATGCAGTTAATGCTGTAAAATATCGGATATCGGTTAAGGACCGATATTTGAGATATAGGTTATCTCGGTAATTTTAATATCGTGCAGATTTATATATATATATATATATAGCAATTTAACACTAACCATTCAGTGATATATCGGTTATATTGGTCAAATATCGGTGATACATTAATATCGCCGATTATACCGGTACCGATATTCTGACCGACATTTGACACTGGTATTTTACATGGGGACCGTTTCGTGGAATGTAATGTAATGGAATTGAAATTGGATTTTAAAGAATTCCTTTGAAATCTCGTAATGTGTTTGGTTGGTGTAATTATCAATGGAATTGGAATGTAAAATATATAAAATGACATAACTACCTTGTATCCAGCAAGAAGGAGGCGAAACGACGATCTAGATTCAATTTCAATTCCTTCTTTTGTTAAAACGAACATCATAAGGAATGGAATATTCCAATTCCATTCAGATTACATTGTGCGAAACGAACACTATCTTAGAGGATTAGAAACAGGAACACTCTGAATACTATTTTTTTTTTACTTCATTGGTGTAAATTAAAATATAGGTGGTGCTTTTTTTACTGTAATAAACTTTTCAGGCATATCTGTGTCTAGTAGGTGGTGATCTAATGAGTTAAGAGAATGAGACACTATAATACAAATAAATGGAGACCATAGCAACCAAAAATGAATTCTCGAAATTATATTTAGCAATTGATTTTATTAGTGGTTGTTAAAAATCTAAACATTGAGACTTCAAAGACGAGGACTGATCATGTTATGTACTTATGTTAATACAGAATTTAACAAGATGGGGTGGAGCTCTGCTGGAATTATCCCAATTTGGAGATATCAATGAGTCAAAGAAGATGCTTAAAGGTACTGTTATGGACTATAATTGCTATTGCTTATCTTGGTATCACATGAAAATAATGCGGTTTTTGCTCCAGGAGTTTATTTTCTGTTTGTAATCTATGTATTACGTTTTAATAATTTGCTAAGAATGCATATGATTGGCTCACAATGAATCAATAAACAAAATCTAGATGCTGTGTCAAAACTGGATGAGGCATTATCTATCAATCCGGCAAAACATGAGGCTTTATGGTGCTTAGGGAATGCCTACACTGCTGGTGCATTTCTAACTAGTGACTTTGATGAAGCTAAGGTTCAGTTTGATGATGCATTTCAGTGTTTCCAAAAGGCTGTAGAAGAGGTACTATCTTTTTACTTGTACATATAAGTTTTAAAAGTTGAACATTCTCTCAGAATACTTGTTAAATCTGGATTATGAGTGTTTGTAATGAATTGTATTGTCACAGTGTCCAGGGAATGAACATTATCTCCAATCTTTGGCATCCTGTGCTAAGGTATTCTACTAAATTTGTATACTTATGTCTTATTGTGGTTTCTTATTAGTTGCCCTAGGTTTTGTGTCATACCAAGTGAGTGTTTGGGAATTGGGATTGCTCACGGAAACTGCTTGTCTGCCTGTTGTGTTTTCTTTTAAATCGATAACTCATAAGCACTTTTTGAGTATTTAATTATGGAGAACTTCCTATGTTTGGTGAAATAAGTTAACTTCAGTAAACAGGTTGATATCACTTATTTCAAACTGATAGCTTTTGTTGGATTTAGAATTACAAGTTTGCCCGTTGGGTGAAATAAGCTGATTACCTGCTGGCTGCTTTTGTTTCTAAGCACAAACCTATGCTTAAGCAGTTTAACTCTTATTATATATGTACTATCTTGAAAATATTTTTTCTAGCAGATGCACATATTTTGTTGTTAATTTTTGTATTTTATGTTAACTCCAAAATCAGTAAATCTGTTCAAGGAGTTAATTTTTCAATAGTTTTAAATGGAACTATCCTTTGTAACTTTGCTAGTAGGCACTAGCGGCTAGTTTCACCATATGTATTAGTTTATGAACATTAGTTACATGGGATGTTTTCTGATGAAACACCAATTAGGCAAAGTGTCTTTTGGGGATATCTGTTAAAATGCTGAAAAATGCCACTAGAGTTCTTGTTACCAGTTGATACTTTTTAGAGGCAGTTGTGTTATTATATCAGCTTATATACTAAATCTGGATATATCTAGTGATGTAATTGGTAAGAGCCATCTTAAATTTAGTCACTTATCAAGGCTAAGTATTTTTCTAGAGCAATCTTTCTTATCTCTTTGGTTTTCTCTTTCAGTCTTTTGGAATTTGACATGTGTATCCTTGACAATAGATTTCTATAATTTCTTCCTCCTGCGCTTTAGCTTAAACTCCTGTTGTATGTCGGTTCAACGATCCGCAAGAATTGTAAGCCGGGTCGGATCTCGAACCATCCATAAAGGCAGCTGAAGTTGAATTTTTGGCGGAAAGATATAAAGTTTCCATGCAACACACATTATTCAACAAATGGCCCACGTCCCATGCTCCATTATAAGTCCTTTCTTTCAGTTTCTTTTTTATGCTTTAGCTAGTTGTACCTTTGCTTGCTTCAAAGGGTAGTAGTACTATCTCCTATATTTTAAATTGTGAGTAGTGGTAGTTTTTTCTTTCCTTTATGTATTCAAGGTTTGTTATCAACGAAGTTAGTGAGTTTATGTGTGAAAAAGAAATTTAGTGTTTTTATCTCATTGGTTTGTTGAGTTAAATTGATTTCCATGCTAGTTCAAACCCGGCACGTTTGAATGGTGTTCTTGGAGCCTAGATTAGAGTCAAGTGGTGTGTCTTTATCTTGATTTTCATTTATCATTTTCTTGTGTGGTGTTTCTGTATCACAAGAGACCGTTGGATTTATGAATTTTAGTTAGAGTTTTAATTTCATAGCTGTTACCAATCCGATTCCTATCATCTCCATTATGCTGTAGATGTAGATTGATATATCGTACTTAATCTTTATGTAAAAAGTTGGATGAATGTTGTGGATTAAAATAGAATATTGCAGGCACCTGAGTTGCACAAAGAGATCCACAAACATGGAGGACTTGGTCAAGCTCAACAGACATTGGGTGGAGCATCTGCTGCATCTTCTAGTGCTAAGGTTAATATGCATATTCCCATATTTTGCTCTCACCTTGGGGTCACAACATGGGTTGGTTGGGTCATGTGTTAGATCAGCTAAAAAACGATTTGTTTCAGGTTGACCCAAAATGCTTGTTCAAATCCAAATCTTCTTTTCAAGTATTTTCCGAATAATTTGTTTGTCAGATTCTAATGATAGTATATTTCTCTAAATAAAATGCTTGTTATGGGATTTATTGCTTCTAAAGTTTTCTCTGACGCTTGACTATTCTGTGCTGTAGAGTTCTGCCAAAAGTAAGAGCAGTGATTTGAAGTATGATATATTCGGGTGGATAATTCTTGCTGTTGGGCTTGTTGCATGGGTAGGGATGGCCAAGTCTAATGTGCCTCCATCACCACCGAGATAAGAAGTATTTTCTCATCAGTAAGTTGAGAGCTCATATTGTTACAAGACGATGCAGATGTTCACTATATATAAATGGCTAAGATGTGTACCGACTTAGCACTTTAAGTGAGCCTATTAGTGCATTTTTTATTTTTAAAATGTTCATCCTAATGTGCACCGCCAGTAAAATAGCGATATGTATCTGGTATGTTGCCAAATTTTGACTTTGTAAGTCTTCATAAGCGTATTTTACTTTGTGAAATCTTCATTATATGATTTGCTGCTTTATCGGATTTCTATCCACCTCGTGCACATGTGTTATATGATTTGCTGCTTTATCTGATTTCTATCCACCTCGTGCACGTGTGTACACTCAAAAGCATAGTAGTCAAAGGCGCATAGAGCTTGCTTGCTGCGTAGACACAAGCCGTAAAAAGAGCACACGCACGAGACTAAAAAAGGACCTTGCTTCAGATTCGCGAAAGGCATGTATTTACTTTTTTCTAATTTTTACAAATTTAAAAAGCACCTTGGTTTAACTTCACGAAAGGCGTGTGCTTCTAGAGAAAGTTCTCGCTTGAGTGCCTAGGCGTGTGCTTTGTACTCTTTTGACTACTATGACACAAGTACAAAAAAAAAGGACATGGTTTGGTGGTGGTGAATTTTTTTTTTAACATTGCAGCACATATGAAATAGAGCATGATGAACGTATATGTGCAAACTTGAGGAGTGCTTGTATATATGCATTTAGTTTTTTTTTTTTTTTTTAGTTTGTGTTGGCCTAACTCGCTTTAATCGATTTGCAGAATAGAAAAGGTAATATACGTACAAGAAAACTGACCAAAACACTCTTTTTATTACCTGCAATCGGAAATTACACGCCCCTAAATACATACATACCCAAAACTCCTATTTAATCTAGACAAAGGCTAATCCCCTCTCCTAGCCCAGTTGGTTCCCATGTGGTTGGTTGGGCCGGTTTCCTCCTTGTGAGGTTGCCGGTTCGACTCCCGGCTGCGGCTATTTGGGAGGGGGGACGTCCCAATGATGGATCGTATCCTACCGAGGCATGGTTCGATCCGTAGGGCAACCCGGTTTTACCCAGCTGTTACCCCAGCGAGGTTCTCGTGTGGGGGCAGTATGGTTTCCGGGCGAATGTCAGTTTGCGCGGCGGCCGGGGCCCGATAGAACATCGCGTCCGGAAGGCGTGGCTGACGGGGGATTGTCTTTGACAAGATCCCGGTGACCACTAGGTCCTGTACATAGAAAGTCACCCTTCAAAAAAAAAAATCTAGACAAAGGCTAATCATACTAAAACCCGAACTCCCATCTTCTAGATTTTCAAACTAATTGGATATATATGCTAATAAGTAAATAAAATTAACCTGAAACCAATGTTTTAAAAACCGGTTTTTAAGTCATACCGGATTGAGCTCTAAAATGGTTCAACCGGTTGAACCGGGTTGTATCGGGCGGTTGAACCGGGTTACTAGTTAACCCTATAAATGCCATAAAATACAAATTCATCTAAAAATAATCCAATCTCAACTAGGATTTATGTAACTTATAATAGTTTTATCTAAAAACAACTATTTTTATTGTAAACTATTAAGCATTTTAAGAATATTTTTATTACTTATAAACAATATTGCATTGTACGAGGTGAGTAACAATTTCAACAACGATGAAATATTGGAATAGAAGGCACTAGGTTAATTACTGGAAATATGGAAGATCAATATTACCTTAATATTGTATTTTATTAAAATTAAGAAATCAAATCTTAAGATAATGCAAACCGGTACAACGGTTTGAACTGGTAAAACCGGATTTACCGCCGGTACATAAGACATACCGTATTCGTGTTTTACCGGCCTTTATCGTACCGGACTCATGTCCGATATCCTGTTTAACCGGTATAACCGGCCGGTTCATACCGGTATTTAAAACATTGCCTGAAACTGACTGACTATGCTTCTCTTGCTCTTTTCCCCGATCAAGCCACACACACAGGTCTTGATCGTTCTTCTTTTTATCTTGCTTCTTTTTTGCTTTCTTTGTTTTTTTTCTTGCTATCATGCTTTTAACTTGCCATCTTACTCTTGCTTTTAACTTGCTGATTAACAATGGATTCAAAGACTAATCATGCTAAAATTCAAACTAGTTAGATAAACATGCTAATAAGTAAATAAACCTACAGATAGTTCTGACTTCCAAATCAATTAAACTCACATATGAATCTCCCTTCACCTTTCACTTTTTTTAAACCACCCGTTTCAAGAATAACGCCAACAGTGTATGACTCATGGCCCCGATTAAGAGTTCCCTCTGCATTCAGATATATATATATTTTTACCAGCTAATTCATACATCCTTGATGAAATAGTGGTTAACCAAGAGGTTAGTCCACGGGTCGAGTCTCGTCTAAGTAGGGTTAATCTCTCATTTCCTCGATCGATGGCTGGGTCGTCCTCTAATCCGTCTCCTGCACAATGAAACACACCGTGACTCGCAACAAGGAGAATGAGGTGGGCATTACCTCAAACCTGGTTCGGGATGGGTATTTATACCCGAAGAGTGAAGGAGAAGGGCCAATGGGCCCCTTGATGGGCCTAGGGCCCGACTGACAACTTGCAGCTTTTTGTAGATGTGACAGGAGAGCAGGTTACGGGAGTGTTGGGCGCACGCGGAGGTGTTGCCATGTGTCCTGCTGCATTAGTCGCACGAAGGAACACCCGCCACGTGGCCTGCTGGGGTTGTCAGTCTATTCACCAGCTTTATGCATGTGGGCTAGGCAGCTGCGCATTGGGCGGTCAGCTGACCGCTGTTGTCAGTGCCCGGGCATACCACTTGCTGGTTGGTTACAGAAGTCAAAGTGGCAGTTCCACTAATATAACAATAGGATGCGGTTTTGCATCGCATCGTTACGTGCGGCAAACTGTGCAATTCCACTTGTATAGCAATAGGATGCGGTTTCACACCGCATCGCTATGTGCGACAAACTGTGCACAGGTGCCAACACTTCCATCGCCGCCCTGCACGCGCCCGCGCTGGACCGCAACATGGAAATGTGTTTGACAGAAAGTGAATGTTGTAAACTACTATCATCTTTGGTAGTAATCACCGGACCCCTTGTATGTTGACGAAAACAACCATTTTCATATACAAGGTGAGTTTTCTCATCTTTCCCCAGGAGGGAAAGCAAACCGGGTTCGCGCGTGCCCGCACGAACTGAGGTAAGTCATTTATTGATTGGGACAATGAGCCGGGTGATTGTCACCCCCGCCCAAGCCTGGGACAATGATACCCCTTCAAGTCCCCAGTCCAGTGTTGCTTCCACGCGCAAGTTGTAAGTGGGTGGAATGCTGGACTAATGGTCGAAAGGGTGTCCTTGAAATCAGTTTGGAGAAGATACTAGGCCGATGCCTTTTGCTCCTGCTTCATGTTTATTAATTGGTCGGTTGATCGTTATAGTCGATGCAGATTTAGTAGAGTCTTCATAGTGACGCTGCACGAACTTCGAACCAACCTTTGAGTGTGCTATACGAATGCTGTCGTACTGATAAAAGCTGAATGAGGTGGATGATCACGATTCAAATTTAATTACCACCTTTTGGTGCTTTATGCTCATCAATTGGACATGAAAGATGATCCCCTTTTGTTTGGTGGTTCGTGTTCGTCAATTGGTCATCTGTTTTGATGTTGATGTCCTAGTTTGGGCGCTTGATTTGAGAATCCTTCTGATGGTACAAGTCGTCTATCATCAGTCGTGATTGCTCAAAACACACAACAAACTTTTTTGAAGACAATTGATAGATAAACAAAGTTATAAGCAAACTTGTTACCACCATTATTGAACTTCATGTTCTCAAGTTCACAATGATTATCAAGAGTCTGCATCAAGAGCTTCGGAGTATCGCTCTCAGCTGCGTGATGTTCATTAACTGGTCGTTTGTCTGAGTGTTCTTCCTTTTTGGATAAATGAGATTTATTTAAAAGTAAAAAGAACACTGAAACCAGTTATTCTTGATGTAGCAGACTGTGCTACGTCGGCCGACGCAAGTGGGTCTGTTGTGGTGTTGTGGTCCACCATCTTTTCGTGCGTTCAAAGTGAAGCTTTGTGTGTGAAACGCGGTCGAAGTGGGTAATGGTGTATATTTCCCATAGCCACAATTTCCATAGTCACTTGCGGTCGCGGTTTGCGTTTTATCTTTCCGCATGAACTTTAAGTGGACGTGGGAAAAGTGTTTATTCATTAACTGGTCGTTTGTCTGAGTGTTCTTCCTTTTTGGATAAATGAGATTTATTTAAAAGTAAAGAACATTGAAACCAGTTCTTCTTGTTGTTTAAAACCGCGATGCGTCGGCCGAAGCAGGTGGTTTTGTTGTGGTGTTGTGGTCCACCACTTTTCGTGTGGTCAAAGTGAAACTTTGTGTGTGAACCGCGCGCGCAGTGGGTTATGTTGTATGTTTCCCATAGCCACCGTTTCCATAGCCACAAGCGGTCGCGGTTTGCATTTCCCATAGCCACCGTTTCCATAGTCACACGCGGTCGCAGTTGCGGTTTGACTTTTCGCATGTACCGCGAGTGATCGTTGAAAGGGGGTTTGGTTTTTTTGGTCGCGTAATGCAACCGAGTGAACTGCAGGTGGAAGTTGGTGGAATCTTGCTGGCAAAAAGGTGATGTGACGGCGACTGCTGCACTGCCCGAGGCATTAATTGCATTGTAGCAGGAGCTAAACGGTCGAATATTGTCAGGCGCGTGCGTCGCAATGCGCGCGTGGTAACCGTCAAAGAACCGTCGCTTGCCAGCTGGCGGTTGTTGATTGGCGCAAAAATCGCACGTTTCTGCGGTCACGTCCCTTGCATTATATGCGAAGGGTATAAAAAGGGATAACCCTTTAGGGTTTCCCTTCACTTCGTTCAAATTTTAAAAAATTTTGCGGTCGAAGTTCCTTCCTTCTTTGTCTTCTCCGGCGAGTTGTCTGTGTTTTCCGGTGTATCGAAGTTGCTTTTTCTTCTTCCCACATTATATCTATACTTCTTTTGATGGCTTCACCATCAATACCATCTTCTCCATCGTTGTCACCGGTGGAGGAAGATGTCGAGAATGTCGATGCCGACGGTGCTTTGCCAGTGTTGAAGTTGCATGTTAGATCGTTCTGACGACTGATGTTGACCATCAGGATACCAGACGAGTATGGAGCCTATTATCCGAAAGAGGGCGATACGGCCGCCGATGCCTCTGCCGGATTTGTAACTCATTTTGCCGACTTCTTCTGCAACGTCAATTTCCAGTTGTCGTTGACGGTGTTTATGGAGGACTTGCGGGAGTATTATAGGATGCATATCTCCCAGCTCAGCCCATTGGGGATGGTTCGTGCTCGCCATTTCGAGTACTGTTTCCAATCCCAGGATGTTAAGCCGACGATTGAGCATTTCCGTCGGTTCTACCAGTTGCAAGCCCAATTGGGTTTTTATTCTTTCCAACTTCGCGTCGGCGCATTCAAAATTCCGGAGCAACCTCCTAAGGGTTTTACCCAGTGGAAATCTAAGTTCTTTTATGTGAAGGAGGCTGTGGTGGGCGCCAATGATGAAACAGTGGTTAACCGAGAGGTTAGTCCACGGGTCGAGTCTCGTCTAAGTAGGGTTAATCCCTCCTTTCCTTGATCGATAGCTGGGTCGTCCTCTAATCCGTCTCCTGCACAATGAAACACACCGTGACTCGCAACAAGGAGAATGAGGTGGGGGTTGCTCCTTGTTACCACCCTCCGGCGTGAAAATAAGTATTTGCTTTAGAAGCAAGATAAGTATTTAAGTAGTAACTGTGAGAGAGCAGATTAGCATTACCTCAAACCTGGTTCAGGATGGGTATTTATAGCCGAAGAGTGAAGGAGAAGGGCCAATGCGCCGCTTGATGGGCCTAAGGCCCGACTGACAACTTGCAGCTTTTTGTAGATGTGACAGGAGCGCAGGTCACGAGAATGTTGGGCGCACGCAGAGGTGTTGCCATATGTCCTGCTGTATCGGTCGCATGAAGGAACACCCGCCACGTGGCCTGCTGGGGTTGTCAGTCTGTTCACCAGCTTTATGCATGTGGGCTGGTCAGCTGCGCATTGGGCGGTCAGCTGACCGCTGTTCCACTTGTATAACAATTGGATGCGGTTTTGCACCGCATCGCTACGTGCGGCAAAACTGTGTAGTTCCACTTGTATAGCAATAGGATGCGGTTTTACACCGCATCGTTACGTGCGGCAAACTATGCACAGGTGCCAACACTTCCATTGCCGCTCTGCACGCGCCTGCACAGGACCGCAGCATGGAAATGTGTTTGACAGAAAGTGAATGTAGTAAACTACTATCATCTTTGGTAGTAATCACCGCACCCCTTGTATGTTGACGAAAAGAGCCATTTTCATATACAAGGTGAGTTTTCTCATCTTTCCCCGAGAGGGAAAGCAAACAGGGTTCGCGCGTGCCCGCACGAACTGAGGTAAGTCATTTATTGATTGGGACAATGAGCCGGGTGATGGTCACTCGCGCCCAAGCCTGGTGCGAGATTTGGGACCATACCCCTTCAACCCTCTAATCCTACTCTTTCCTACACACCTTGATACCGTTACCCCAGACTCTTTGGTATTTATTTACAGTATTTTGTTAATTGATGTTTTGGTAACACAAGAAGTAGTTTTTGAGCAAGTAAGTATGTATTGAATGAATGAACAAGTTGCGTTAGTGACATCTAACTTTCTTCTTTTAGCAAGTAAAGTGGCAGATTCCTGGGCCTCTCATTGCCATAGCTGGAAAGAAGCATTACTTGGTTAATGCTTGCTCATAATATTTTTTTTATATCTAGCTAGTCTGATATGTGTTGGTCTAGAATTGGTTTCTTTTGCTAATAAGCTTTTATTATTTTTTTTAATGGAAAGGATCAAAGTTTTGGGACACATATCCCACTTATCTTCCAACCCCTAATAATCAAACTTTATTCATCCATCATTTATTGGTCAATTTGTGTATATATTATTTAATCTTCTAGCAAAGATTACATGCTTTTATAGATCTCATCCATCAAATTCTATTTTCTATACCATGATGATGACCATGATATTGTGTTTTGCTTAGCTTTAATAATAAGTGGTTCACTAATTAATAGGATATATAGTGGGTCTTTTGTTTTTATTAATTAAAGGTTTTAATTATTTATGCGGATGCAGGAGGAACACGCGTGCCTCTAGAGCTAGATAGATTTGATTTATATATCTCTTAGTGGTGATGTTCAATAGGCTTCAATTTGTGTTGTTGGTGGTTTCTTGAGTAAGAGCAACTAAGGATTATTCTTGGATGGACTTGTCGGAAAGGAGAAAATAAATAGTATAGGGTCTAATATGTAACTTGGTGTTCTATATAAGACACCATTCTTTGTACCCTTTTCTCTTGATGCTCAATTTCTTATATTTCAATTGCCAAAGAACAATTTATATTATTCCGAAATGAGCAGTTTCTTTTTTTTTTTCTTTTAAGTTTTCAAGGTTCTTTTTATACTAAGCATTAGTGAAAAACATTTATCTCTACGGATTTGGAAAACTCACTCTAAACCAATAAAACCGAAAATATTATGCTTTGGACCATGATATGAAAAAAATGGTTCTCGATTCGGTATTATCATGTACCCTTTTAATTGGGGTCAAGCCTCATCCATAAATAAACTTTTCATTAAAACTAATAAATGGCATCGTTTAGCCAGGCTTGATCACTAGTTAAAAAGTTTTGGTCCGGCTCATGGAGCGGTGCCAGACCAAAGTTCTTTTTTTTTCTAAAGAAAATTGAATTGACATAAAACCGGTATTGTAAGTTCTAGTTCTCGGTCATAGTATTTATAATTTTGTAGAAAGTGTTCGATCTGTTTATGTGGTTAATAACTTAACCAACAAACTTAATGTTGCCACATCGTTATTTTTCCTTATTAAAACGTTTTTTTTTCTTCAAAACCGTATAACTAATAGCTTTTTGTTACAACCTATTGAAATAATAAGAAGGATACCGTATAAATAATATGTGGTAAAAAACCGGATCAAGAGGCTTGGGCCTGAACCGTACGGAACGGATGTTGGACTCTTTTTCCTTTTGGTGGTCCAAAACTTTAGTTAATGCTTTTATTACCCTAAATAAACAAAACATAATAAAAATGACTTTTCACGAGAAAATAGGCTTTGGACAAATATTATCTTCCAATATATACCACTTTATTTGTGGTTTTAGAAAAAAAAAAAAAAAAAAAAAGAAGAAGAAGACTAGACCAAATTTCATTGTAGTCACAATCATGGGCATCAGAGGTATTCACTAGCCCAGTGGGAAAAATAACAAGTGGAACTTTTAAAAAATAAAATAAAATTTAGTTATGTTATAAACATGAAAAACCGTTTACATATATGTGTTTTTATTTTTTTTAAACTAAGTTGTGTATATAGTTAAATAAAATTAAACTGATTTGTTAGTGTACTAACCCAAATTAGAGTTTAATATCATATTTATTTGTTTTAACTTATAAGAAATGACTTATTTAAGTTAATCATATGCCTTCCACAAAGCTCATTTGTTAGAGTGTGCCCACTTTATAGCCAATTTAATTCTTTATCGTCATGATTGTTCATAGCTTCTATAGTTATAAGGGAATGAGACAATTTCAATTAAATATCAACATTTTTTTAGGTTTAAGTATACTAATATCGTTAGAAAACTAAATATCTATGAAAATCGAAATACTACACGTGCGCATAAATTATAATGAAAATATATGTAGAAATTGACTTTGTGGATTACGAGAATTCTTGAACTAATATAAGGTTGTATATACGAAGTTATGGTGTCAACACAACATATCAGTTGGATAAAAAAATATATTTATGTACATGTGACCAACATACATAGTATTTTTTGTCATCTCCTTGAGATTTAATAAACACTCGTCTCGTAGAGAGAGTTGATAGGGTTAGTTCGTTCAATTTAGGGGTAAATCAACCAAATAATGAAGTGTTGTGAACCGTTTGGTAAGAAGTTCATTTATGTTCGCTTGTTTAACAAATGAAGGCATGAATAAGGAATTATTGATTGATTAATTAAATGATCGCACACGAACAAAGGTCGTATTCGTTCAACTGCGTTTGTGTACGTTCGGCAATATGTTCTTTTATGTTTGTTTACGTCCGTTCATGGTCGTTTGTTTTGTTTAGCTATGTTCAGTCATTAGAAACTTAGATCCTTAAAACATTATTTTAGGATAATTATGTTTAACTTGGGATACTTATTTTATAATTATTATAACAAGCGCTTACCAAGGTGATAATGTCCAATGTTTGGGATTAAGAATTTGTTTTTTTTTTTTAATTAGTATATGTTCGTTTTGTTCGTGAATAATTAAGTTCAATTCCTTAATGAACGATATGTGTTCGTAAACAAGTTAAATGCTAAACAAATGAATATGAACATGACATGTTCGATTCGGTCCGATTTTATATGTGTTCGTGAAGTATTCGTAAACAAGTTAAATGCTAAACAAACGAATATGAACAGGACTCGGTTCATTTCGTTTACCTCCTTAGTTCAATTCCATCATGTTAAATGAGATTTCTTAAAGAATGAGGGTTGCTTATTTCTATGAAAATAGTCTTATTGGATTCATCCGAACTTCTAAATCTAGATTTTTGAAACGATGGTATGAATAATTATTTTCATATTATAAATTACTAACATTTTAGTGCTTTGTGGACTTGTACTCAAAGTATAGGGAGTTTTTCAAAAAAAATTGACTTTTCACTTCTAGCCAATAGATTTGTTATTATTATTATTATTATTATTATTATTATTATTAATTTTGTTATTACTATTATTTTAATTTCTACTTAAAATGATTTAGAATTTAGAGAATCATTATAATAGTAAACATAATGTGTTTTATATGTCGGTATGTTATAATATTGGAAATTGCATCTCTAAAATTTGTGGTATGTGTCTTGTAGGTACAGAAATGTTGATGTAATGGTTGTTTTAATATATGCATTATGGTTTGTATAGTGGTAATGATATTATATATATATTACGATGAACCTGTCAAACGGGAAAAATAGACGCGGGTTTATCGTAACACGCGAGTCCTAGATCAACTTAGTTATTTTATTCGATATTTTACGTTTCGGTTTAATTTCTTCGCATTAACACCGCAACTTCAGTGTCGGTGGTCGCTGACAGTAGTGTGGTATTAGTGCTCGCCCCCGCCGCAACGCGGGGTACTTAATACTAGTTAATATTAATTTATTGAATAAATTATAGCAAATGATGAAACACCACCAAATACTAGCTAGTATGAATCAGACCATCTATACCTAATTCATTCATCAGAAGGAAGAACAAAGAAAGGGAAGAACTCCAAAGACTAGAATACACAAAGACACATAATTAACTAACCATGGTTGGGTTAACAAACCCAATCACAAGAACTAATCTTTTTCCATGATGTACTATATATACAAGCCATCTCACATGCAATATAACTCACTACACATATCTACCTTAAGCACTAATTGCATAAGTCTCATCAAGAAAATGAAAATCTTTGCTAAGGCAAGCTTCTTTCTTCTAGTCCTATGCTTTGTAGTGGGCTTTTACAATCTCTCACTCCCACATCTCCTTTTCATTTCTCTTGTGCCTCTCTTTCCCTTTTTTGTTAACATATGGTTAGTCCCCGGCGGGTTTGCATGGAGAAATCTTGATTTGAACCCGACTAAGATCCCCGGTCCGGTCGGTTGGCCTTTCCTAGGTATCTTACCTAAAATGGGCCCTCATGCTCATCGGAAGCTCGCCTCTATAGCGAGTTCGATGGGTGCAACTCGCCTTATGGCGTTTAGCCTTGGCTCAACTCGGGTGGTGATTACTAGTCACCCGGAGACTGCTAAGGAAATCTTGTGTGGTAGTGCGTTTTCGGACCGTCCCATAAAGGAATCAGCTAGTTTGTTGATGTTTGAGCGAGCCATTGGGTTTGCACCTTCGGGGATGTACTGGAGGCATCTCAGGAGGATTGCTGCAAACCATATGTTCTCTCCCAAAAGGGTTTCGAGCCTCGAGTGTCTTCGACAACGTGTGTGCGATCAAATGATGGAAAAGGTGTCGAATGAGATGAGTGTGAGAGGGGTTGTGGAGTTAAGAGGGATATTGCAAAAGGGTTCTTTGAGAAATATTATAGAGAGTGTGTTTGGGAGTGGATTAGGGTTAGAAATAGAAGAAGAATTAGGGTTTATGGTGAAAGAAGGATATGAGTTGATAAGTGAATTTCATTGGGGAGATTACTTTCCAATTAGGGTTTTAGACTTTACTGGACTCAAGAGGAGATGTCACAAGTTGACTTTGAAAGTCAAAAGTCTTGTAGGTCAAATTGTTGAGGAAAGACAAAGAGACAGTACTAAAGGTACAAACAATGGCCCAAATGACTTTCTTAGTGTGTTGTTATCTTTGCCTGAAGAGGATCAACTCACTCATGCTGATATGGTAGCTGTTCTGTGGGTATGTCTCTCCTTTCTTTCTTTCTTTCTCTCTCTCTCTCACACACACATATTTTAACATCAATCCAATCTACCCTTGATTTACATTATTTTTCATCGCGAGAACCCTCAATCTGATCTATTGAGGAGAATCACCATTTCATTTTACACACATGAATACCACTATGACATGGCCCTTTGATACACATGTCATATTTGTGTATATGCATGATATTATGTATATATGTACATGTATTTCTTTGTTCTCTTTAATTATATTTGTATACCTATATCTACACATATTTATTTCCTTCCCTCCCTCCCTCCCTCTCCCTCTCTCTCTCTCTCTCTCACACACACACAGGGCCATATTTTCCTCTCATATGCATGGCATGAAGCAACTACCCGTGACTTTCTTTTATGAACATGCAAAGGTTACATGTAACTTAATACTAGCTAATAGACAATAGTCATATATATTTTTTGTTAAACTTAATTCATGTCAGTATGTAGTGAATATATAATGGGTTCGTAAGCCTTTGGATTTTACATGAAACCATAAACTCACTAATATTAACAAAGATCGTAAGATTAAATATAGAAATCAACCTCTGAAACCAAAAGATTTGTTCTTAAACTCGAGATAAATATGAATGATAAATATGCTATATATGAATTCTTCAATATTTGTTCTAAAACTCGTGAGATAAACAAAAACATATGAAGATGATTAAAGAGAATGGTCCTACAATACGCTGATCAGAGGTGGCATGTTTTTTCTGAAAATATGATTGTGAAAATGACGGTTTAACTAATATAAAATCTTATCTTTCTAAGATCAAATGAAGTTTGGAAACCTATAAAATGGAAAGCTGAGAGTTAATTCATTGTTTAACATGGGTGTGTCCCAAAATCATTAATTTAGCATATCTCTCATAAATATTTGGCATCACTTTTCGAAACAGAATGTTGGATATAAGCCAAATTTTATATCTCTAGTCAGACCGGTAAAGAGAAAATATAACGAAAAGGTTAGATTGTTTTGGTCAAAAGTGAAGGTTGGTAGAATAAAAAAGACTTTGTATCAAAGGAACTTTGACTAAACTAGTTACTAGCTAGCTACCTCAATAGCAATAGGTTTATCAGACCTAATTTGTGACAAACGAAAATCCTATGATGCTAGTGAGCTAGTAACTCAATTGGTACCGGAGGAGGGTAAGTGAAGATTTGGTTGGAGATCACAGGTCTCAAGTTCAAATCTGATTCTAACCGAGTTTTATTGTAGCAGACGACGAGTTTTTCTTGAAACTGGTGATGATGGGCTTGGTCTACCAAGCACTGTTTGCGGTCTCAAACGTGTGAGATTGCCTTTTATGATTGAGTTAGCTCAGATAGACTTTTAAATTAATGGCCGTTAAAAAAAATCTATAATAAACTAACTGGTATACCTTCCAATTTATATATATAAAATATGTGTGTGTTTTATTTGTTTGGCACATGATCACTAGCTTTAGTTAAAACTAAAGTCCACAAACTTCATAAAGACATGCTACCTGATTGTTCAAAGATATATAAATATAATCAAGACTTACATTACAAGAAGACACCATACTTAAGCACTGAGAAGTTTACAAAAAAATAATAAAACTATAATAGAGCGATATAGATTTCATAACATATACTATTTCATGATTAAGCTATTAATTAGTAGAGGTGATAATCTTGTCTACCTGCTAGCTAATTAATGTTTTTGTTTAATCAAACTTGTATTGATATGTATAGGAGATGATATTTCGGGGAACGGATACAGTTGCCATCCTTCTGGAATGGATCATTGCAAGAATGGTTTTGCACCAAGACATTCAAGCAAAGGCTCAAGATGAAATCGAGGAACTCGTAGGCCGACATAGGCTGGTTCAAGACTCAGATATCCCAAATCTTAGTTATGTTCAAGCCATAATCAAAGAAGTCCTTAGGTTGCACCCTCCAGGGCCATTACTTTCATGGGCTCGCCTTTCGACTCATGATGTCCAAGTAGGCAAGTTCTTCGTCCCAGCTGGAACCACCGCTATGGTTAACATGTGGGCCATCACACATGACCCCTCCATATGGAAAAATCCATGGGACTTCAAGCCGGAAAGGTTCATGGAAGAAGATTTTCCAATCTTGGGTTCGGACCTTAGGCTTGCACCATTTGGTTCTGGGCGTAGGGTTTGCCCGGGGAAGTCGCTAGGGTTAGCCACAGTTAGCTTATGGCTTGCACGACTTCTCCAACGATACAAGTGGCTTCCATCTACAAAGGTAGACCTCTCAGAGTGCCTCAAACTCTCTCTTGAGCTAAAAAGGCCATTAACATGTCATGCAGTACTTGTGAGATGAACGTGTTTTCTTTCATCTACGGTGTGGTATGATTTTACATGTTATATACTATCATAAGGGAAAATTTTCCTTCTTATAGTAAATAAGCTGCATATTAATTATGTGCAGCACTGTGGCCACCATATGTTTAGCTTAATGTTGCGCCTGAGGCGCATCCCCATAATATATTTGTATAACTAGAAGTTTGTTCCAAGTTAGATGTTTTATCAATGTAACAAATTATATGTCTACTTCCAGTGTTCGATTGTAATATATAAATAGTTCTTCGTTCGGAATTATGCGGTAATTAAACTATTTAATTATCACATACTATATATTAACAAGCAGAATTCAGCCTAGGAATTCAGTCAATGTCGGTTTGTAGTTTGTACATTACGGTATCGGTGTTGTACCGGAACTCGGTATAGTGGCCGAAAGATAAATAAACACCAAAAGATAAAGTCATCATAATGTCCCCACGTGTGTTGCACTTTTGCATCAATCGAAAACCATATAAGGTAAAACACGGATATCAATAATGGTTCTGATAGTACCAATGCCTGTACTAGTGTTGTTCGGTCAGAATCGATGTAGTACCGATATTGTTGGGATGATATCAGTTTTGTTCATTATAGTACCGTCACGGTACCGACACTAAAAGATACTTTATACAGCTACTGAAGGTGTTCGAACGGTATCGGTTCAGTTTGTCACGGTAAAGAACAAAGAAAAATCAATTCTATTTGACTCATTCAATTTTGAATTAAACAACTATCAGAACATAAATAGAAATAAGCACGTTGCTGCAATATTTGATTTAAAATAAAACTTTAATCGAAACTTTGATAAAAATAAATACGTCGCAACACTAGAAGAATGAATTGGCGATAGGGGTAAACATCGTCAATTTATATGTATAAAAAAATAAATGTGAGATAGCTTTGATAACATGTGCATTTGTGTTTCGTTTGCTTGTACAATACAACTCACAACCCAATTTCGGAAAAAAAGTTTATTTTGAAACGTGGATATATAAATAAAAGTACGTCGTAATGACGAACTCAAAATAAAATAAAATAATCGTATTTTTAAAGTTTTAAGAGAACAAAATATGTTTAGTATTAGTTATGATATATAATAAAGTTTTTAGCATTTTGTTCTATCTTAAATAAATCCATACGCATGATGCAAATGAAGATTAGGTAGGTGTATTGATTGATTGTGTGATTATATATCATGTCCTTTTCGTTTATTATTTTATGGAAAGATGAATGTTGTAAAGTGCAATCTCCATTTATGTGTAGATTTTTAGTATGATCCAAGTCATTCTTCTGATAATGGCATATATATAATGTAGTTGTAATGGTGATTTAGTGTGTGATGCAATGCGACATTAATGGTGAAAGGGAATATTTTCATGTTTCTTGAATTGCAAATGGACATATGGATAACATATGTCAATAAAATTATTAATGTTTATTTTATAGTAAACTAGTTTATGTAATGGGCTGGTCATAGAAAATTCTTAAAGGGTGTACATATTCACACACCTTAGTGCCTATTTTGACACCCTTCAGGACGCCTCGTATAGACCTATACGAGGCGTATAGGGTTACTTTTCCGACCAGCTCTGCACCAAAGCACAATGTCAAATCAGTCACATCATACGGGGAGTCTAGGTCTGTACGAGGAACGGATACGAGGCAACAAGACGCCTCGTATAGGCCTATACGAGGCGTCTTGAGTGACTTAAAGGTGACTGCTTTACTGTTCATTTGACAAGTGACTTAAAGGTATACGAGGGGTCTAGAGCTATACGAGGCGTCTACGACTTATGAAAAAGTGCAACATACAGTTTATGCTTTGTCCACCCCCGAGCATTCAACATTTAAACTGGTTCATCTGTCTTTCTGCTTCATCTTTCTTTCTGCTTCTTCTTCTTCTTTCATTACAGGTACTTAAATGTCATCATACTGGGACGGCAACTATGTCTTCGGGCAGTATTATAGCGAGAACTGGGTGCCCGAAAGCGATCCGGTAACAGTACAGGTACTTAAATGTTTTAATTAGTTTTTGTTTTAGTTTATTATTTACTAATGATGATACGGTTCATTATTTTGGAGGAGTCTTGCGTTCCCGATTCTAATGAGCAAGAGGAGGTTGTGTCTAGTATACAAGGAGAACAAAACAAACCGTTTCTAGATTTGAACAATCATCCCCCTGTTGATGAAACAACCCCTGTAGATGACTCATACCATGCTTGTCAACCAAGTTATCCGACGCAACAAGGGTATCCGGATTATAGATACGGGTGTGAATACGGAGGAGACGGTGGATACGGAGGAGACGGTGGATGCGGAGGAGACGGTGGTTACAGAGGAGATGGTGGATACAGTGGATACGGAGGAGACGGTGGTTATGGTGGATATGGTAGATATGGTGGTGAGACACCTCCCATCCAGGACAGTCCGTACTTAAAAAAGCAGGTATTAATTACTATTTTTGTATTATTATTATTATTTATTTATTTATTTATTTATTAAAATTATTTATTATTATTGTCGATGTTACAGGTTTTCAACTCTTTAGATGAACTAAAGAATCGGATACAAGAAATAACAAACGCGGATGGTTTCGTTATTGTCACCCGTCGATCAAAGAAAACCGGTGGAAGAATCGGGAGGGTATGGCTTGAATGTGATCGTGGTGGTGAGCACCATACTACAGCAACACTTAGAAAAGCCGGAAGCAAAAAAATCGGTTGCCCGTTTTACCTGCTGGCTGTGCGAAACCACTCGTATGAAACCTGGGAGATTAAAGACGGAAAAATTGAACATAACCACGAACTTTGTGAGGACCTGTCGGCCCACGCGTTTGTGCGAAGGTTTACTCCAAGCGAAATGAAACTGATCGAGCAGCTGACAGCTCAAAACATGGAGTCGCGCAAAATATTTCAAACGATAAGGAAGCAGGACCCCGACAGGTTTCATGTTCTGAAAGACGTTCAAAACGTTGTGGCGAAGATTAGAGCCGAACAAAGACAAGGATTGACTCCCATGCAGTCACTAGAAAACAAGCTGATAAACAACGACTTTATTTACGAGACACGGGAGGAACCCGGAACAGAGATCGTAACAGAGATCTTCTTTCTTCATCGGTACTCGAGAGACATGTGGCGTGCATTCCCCCACGTCATGCTGATCGATGCGACGTACAAGACAAACATATACAATATGCCCTTTATCCAGATTGTTGGTATGACGCCTACCAACAAATCGTTTATTATCGCGCATGCCGTTGTTAGTAAAGAACGGGGTGATAACTTTGTATGGGTGCTTGAGAGGGTAAAGTCAATGTTGGATGAATGCATGGAGCCACGTGTGATTTTAACCGATAGAGACCTAGCCCTTATGGGCGCGTGTGCTAAAGTATTTCCAAACGCCTCCAGGCTTCTTTGCAGGTGGCACATACAACAGAATGTTATGAAGCACTGCAAGGGTGCCTTCACAGACGAAGACTGGAAGAAATTTTTGTCATTCTGGGGGACATTGATTGAGTCTCCATCCATACTCATCTACGAGTACCACTTGCGCAACATGCGACAACGACTTGTGGAGTGGAAACGTTCCAGTAAGTTTTTATAATAACATACGACTCACATATGCAAATTTTATTAAATTATTTTTACGTTTTAGGAGTCTTCAAATACGTGTACGATAACTGGCTAAAAGACTATAAGGAGATGTTCGTCTTTGCGTGGACTGATAAGAGGCGCAACTTTGGTAATCGTACCACAAACAGAGTTGAGAGCCAACACGCCAACTTAAAGAGATACGTTGAAGATAGGAGCTCGCTGGACCGTGTAGTTGGTTGTGTCCATGATATAGTTGAGACACAGTTCGGTGCAATAAGGAAGACTTTTCGAGATAGCATCGAAAAAACAATGACCCACCACAAACACCCGTTGTTTCAACACCTACTTGGAAAAGTATCCTATACAACCCTTGACTTGTTGAGGGGCGAGGCAATTAGGAAGGTAGATGTCTTGGAGCGCTTTCATTCATCATGTGGTTGCCAAATGTGGCACAGCTGTGGGTTGCCCTGTGCTTGTAGGATAGAAAAGTACATTCTTGAAGGTAATAATTGTTAAACGTACAACACTTGTGTGATATATTTCCGTTAATCATGTGATTTAAACAATGTTGTTTTTAACCGTACAGAGCGTCCGATTCAACTCGAAGACGTGGACGTCTTCTGGCGGAAACTTAACTTCCAAAGTTGTAAATTGATAGACGATGACGTGGACGTGGTCGAAGAGCTAAATATTGTTAGACAACAATTACAGTCGCACCCCCCAGCTCAGCAAAAAAGCCTGATGTCAAAGATTAAAGCGGTGTTGACTCCAAAGAAATCTACCAAGAAACCACCGGTTGTCCAACAAAATACTCCTGGGGTCCCAGTGCCGCCGCCGTACCCAGGTGCTCCCCCTCCGCCTGAGATTTCTTTCAGGCTCGCTGGCGTTTTGCGTACGATGACGCTAGCAGACTTTGCGGTGCGTTCTGGTTTATACATGCAGGGGGAGATCGAGACTGAGGTTTACACAGCGGGGCTAGTGGTGGTTGAAAAACCCATTCTTCTAGGGTTTTGGCAGGTGATTGCGGGGCCAGATCATTGGGAGCACGATAAGTCGAAGGGGAGGGTGTCGTTTGTTGCGGACCCACTGTACAGGTACGTACGTTTATTACGGCAATTATTGTGATTATGTGCATTGTTTATTAATCTCTGTTTCTGTATTTCGCTAACACTAACACTATCTGCAGGTATTTGCACCATTTGCTCGCTACTTCTATCTCAGCGCGCGGGTACAGCCGTGAGTGGTGTACGACCACAGATCTTTTTTTCCTTTATTGTTTGTTGTATAGGAGGTATTAGCACACGGTCTAGCCCAGTACTACGCCTCCGCCCATCACCGGCAGGAGCGCGGATTTTTGTATGGCGGGGCGTACGTGACCGTCATTGCCCGTTCATTTGGCCTCGTGCTGCACGAGGACCCACATCTACAGACGCCGCCAGTCATGCCGACGCGGATGGGCATGCAATCGCTGTGGGGGATGAAGGTAATCAAGAGGTTTGCAGTTGGCCCGCGGTTTAAAAACCGCGAGACCGGGGGCATATGGACAGAGGAGGCACTACCAGAGCATTTCGAGCCCGTTTATCCTCCTGTAGATCCTGCTGATGTAGTGCCTGTGGAGGAGCCTCCGGAGGATGTAGACGGTGCAGCGGTGCCACAGCCACCGCCACCTGCCGGGGCGCCTCAGTTTCCACGTCACGCTATTCCAGGTCGTGCCCCAGGAGCTGCGTTACATCCGGATGTACGAGCCGAGCTTGACAGGCTCAACGATTTGGTAGGTTGGCTGGTACGAGAGGCTCAGGATAGACGAGAGAGAGAGGGATTACCACCGATACCGCTTCCACCAGCTCGAGCACCACATCAGCATCAGCAGCAGCAGCCGCAGCAGCCAGATTCGGATTCGGATTTAGATGTATAGACCTGTTGTTGTTTTTATTTTTATTATGGATGTACAAACTAATCTCATATATTTTTGTTATGGATGTATAAAGTTATCTTATATATGTCATATTTATGTTTGTTTTCAGTTATTCGGTTACTTAATGATTGTTGTGTTAAATTGAGATAATACGGAAACAAAATATGTTTTGAATATATTACGGAAACAATATATCCCTGAATATAATACGGAAACAATATTTGAACGAGATAAAATTTTAATCGGAAGAATAATATTTAAAAAAGTAAAATGTTAAAAACATTATAATATTTAATCGATTACCATTTTTAAAATAGTTGATTTTTAAAAAACAAAACTTTTTTTAAAACCAAAAAAATTTTCAACCACAAAACACATCTTCAAAAACTATCAAAAAACCATACCAAAACCCACCAAAACACCCCTCATTTCAGCCAAAAAAAAAAACCCAAGCCTAGACGCCTCGTATAGACTTATACGAGGCGTCTAGGGTTCCTTAAACTTTGTGCCTGACACCCTCTCAGACCCCCTTGAATTCAGTGCTTAGACGCTTCGTATAGACCTATACGAGACGTCTAGGGCACAAAAGGTGTGAAAATAGACGCGATGGGTGTCCAAATATCTCCAGCCTTCTTAAAAGCATTTGATTTTATTCTAGTCAGGTTTGAACCAAACAAAATGAATATGCAAAAAACAAAGACCTTTTTCATAGGTTAGCCGTTAGAGTACTAGTTAACTTTGATCAATTAGTAGGTAATAATTAACTTTGATCAATTTTTGCGCCCTATTTCGATTTTGGTCTAGAGCGGTCGCCCACCCGGCACTTGCTCTGGACCGGCGCGCCCTGAGGCTTGGGTAAGTTCAATCCTTACTTGTGTCACTTTGGTAGATTAGCCAATGATGAATAGAGCTTAGTCTTCTTGCAGAGGTGTCAGGTTCTATCCTGAGCCCACCCGGGTTTTCATCTCACCATGTGTTGCGTCAGAGAATGTTCAGCTCTTCTGGTGGCACAACCGCTGTCAAACGACAGTCGACGGTATGGTTTCTTGAAGGAACGCCTAAGACAAACTGTGAAGACAATATGACCCCAAGATAACATATATTAATCTCAAAAGAATTTAAAGGTCTCAATAAACAATTTGTTTTCTTTAAAGAAACTCAAGTTGAAATTAAAACAACATTCAACACGCCATACAAACTAAAAAACCGATACCCCTTTTCATTCAGAAACCCAAAATATTTAAGTAACTCCACTTTGAAAAAAGAAAGATTGATAACACAACCCCCCTGTAAAAGACCCTTTTGATACACATTTTAAAGATAAAAAAAATAATAAAAATATACCCCATTAAAGCATGTATAGATATCCCGCAGGTCTCATGATATTAAACTATAGAACATATTAGTACGAGCTTCATCCAATCAGTGGTGGAAAGAAAATTTTTTTTTTCATCTAGGTGTAGAATATTTTTAAAAAGTTTAGCCACCTATGTATATAAATAAAAAATTTGTTTCGTATCGGGTCGGGTCATGTAATACAAAAGAATATCAAACTAAAATTTATATAATAATAAAAAAACATGTCAAACGTTTTTACAAATATATTTAAAGTGAAAACCCATATCGCCCTATGGGTTTTCATTTTTTGAAATCTATTCAAAATATCATCAACCACTTTTTTAAACAAATCTTTCTCTATATAACATATACAACTATCACTTAAATTCTCATCGCCAATCTGATTACGCAAGACGGTCTTCACGTTCTTCATTGTCGAAAAACATCTTTCAACGGTTGCGGTTGCGAAGGGTAATACGAGAACAAGCTTCAATAAACGATATACCAATGTAAAATTTACGTGAATATTTGTTGAAACCATTAACCTTACAAGACTTGACAAACCATTCAAGTTGGCGAATTGCTTATCTTTTTTCACAAAATCAATATAGTTTCCGAGTTGAACCGGAAGCCTTCGTTTTTTGTCTTCATCGAAATCATATGGATACTTCTCGAGTAGCTTTAGTATATTTGAAATGTCAAATGCACTAAAATAATCGCACGGACTCAAACAACTCATACAAACAAGTAGTTCCGATGTTACCTCGTTAAACGGTTCCCAATTCTTGATTTACAAATCTAGAACCGCATTGAAGCAATCACACTTGTAATAATGCCGATTTGTGATGCTCGTCTTTCTTCTTGGCCACCTTGGGTTAACGTATTCATCATCCAATTTTTCACCTCAAGTTCATACATGTCACAAAAGGAGTTAACCTTATCCAAGAACTCATTAAAACCTTCCAACCTAAACTTTACTAGTTGATAAACCAGAAGGGATCGATCTCTCTTTTCTCGCTCTAGTTGTTTCTCTCTCTAAATGTGGCGGATGAAGGGATCTGGGATGGAAGGGGGAGTTCAGGTGGCGGAGCTGTTGATGTTGGTGGAGTTGCAAGTGATGGCGGCTGGTGGTAAGCGGTGGAGGCAGGTGGTGGTGAGTGAGTGTGTGTGTGTGGCATACAAGGACTTAAAAGGGTTAATAGAAGGTTGGTGGATCCTACCTTTAATTTTTATATATCTATTTTAGTGTTTTAATTCAATACTAAGGGCATGTTGGTTATTTTATATGGAGTTAACGGAGAAAACTAACGGACATCCACTCTAGGGACTATCCAAGTAACAAACTGTCAAACCACATGGAGCACCGGTGTAATTTTCAAAAGTTGTGGACTATAGGTATTATTTTACAAAACCATATGGACTATCCGGCCATTTTACTCTTGATTAATTAGTAGTTACACTTTATCTCCTTTATAAAATAACTAACTACCCACGACTTTTAAACGATCATAACTTTTTCTTACATTAACAATTTTTTTTAAGTACACCATAAAAACGAGCATTTTATTCTCTTTAATTCGAGTATAGTGTTGCTATAATTTTTTAATTGAAAAACATTATGTTAGGTGATTAACAATGTCTCAAGGTGAGCAATAACTGAATTCTTCACTGAAATTGTACCGAAATTAGACGAAACCTAAACGAAATCCCAAAAACTAAAGTAACTTAAAACCGTCATCCAGAAACCGAATCAACCAAAAACCGGTTATCGGTTTTTTTGTGCCCTAGTTTAATCAATATTAACCGAACTAAACCATTCATATTTTCATATATTTATAGCTTTGATATCTCTAGTTCATGTATTTTATATTTTATACCTCCTTTTCATGTATTTATACCTCAATTTCATGTATCTCTAAGTAAAAGTTTTAGCGCAAGTTTGGTTTTGACTATTAACTGAAATCGGTTGGTTAATAAAATAGATTAACTGAACACTTCGGTTTTGATTGAGAATAATAACTGAACCATGCGCACTCTTGCAGTGTTTGTATTCCCGCAGCATCACGCAGTCGCCCTTCTATTACGCATAAAAGAATACAACTTACAAGGAAAAAAAATATAATATTAAAATTTCGAAAAGGCTCTAAATTTTTATTTTGCTTTAGGTCGCGAAATGCCGACATATAACAATGAAAAAGAAAAGAGAAATGAATGCTATTGAAGCTTCTATACAAATCATAAAGTTGGTTAATGTAAATTTACCTGATCGAAATCGAATAAGAACTATCGAGTTGGTTGGGTTTTTTTTTTCTCTGTCAGTCACTTCTCAGATTAATGATCGTTTAAATATTAGTCAATTAGACTTGGGCCTTAAAACATGGGCCACGTTCATGTTGATTGAATGAAGCGCCATTCCATATTTGCTTATCAAGCAATATTTTTTTTGCCGAATGAAACAATAACATTAAACCTTAAAATAACACAGAAATCTAATTTAAATTGTTCTTTGGAAATATTTGATATAAAATCATCCTAAATCTTCATGGGCAGGTTGCCCGGCTCCACATTGCTTTCCCCTACAGTGCGTTGTGACGTGGTCGAAACGTAGAGTAACTATAACTTATACCGTCGAACGAAAACGTATTATATTTGACACAACTCGACACGTAAACTAACTCGAATCTATACGGGCACATACATAGAAACGCACATAAGAACGTGAACGTTAAAAAATAATTTAGGGGTAAATACGCAAATGAAAAGTTTGAAACTTAAGGGATGTAAAGTGAATTATAGTGAAAGGACCAAGAGTATAAATTATGAAAGTGAATTGATAGTACAAGGGCTAAAAGTGTAAA
This sequence comes from Helianthus tuberosus, assembly GCA_030545235.1. Taxonomy (NCBI): domain Eukaryota; kingdom Viridiplantae; phylum Streptophyta; class Magnoliopsida; order Asterales; family Asteraceae; genus Helianthus; species Helianthus tuberosus. The sequence goes on from CM060447.1 coordinate 210,667,174, forward strand.
ATATGAAAGTAAAAGTGCTGGTAGAGTAAAAAAGAATAAAAGGGCAAAAGAATCAACTATCTAAATTTGAAGTGGTTATGGTGTAAAAGCCACCGACTTTTCAATTTAAGATATAAAACTAGTTTATATACCTGGCGCGCGTTGCGACGCGGTAATCTTTATCAAATTTTAGTTTGATAACGTGTACGTTTTTCATTCGATTGCTTGTACAACAATACTTATAACACGATCATCTCATATTTTCAAATCACGCTACCACCAACACAGCACCAGTGTAGCCACCGGCCATCTATCTCCATGAACATCTAGTTCATCTCACTTTTTAAACCAAACATGCCATAAAACAAATCCGTATCATTAGTCAAATAACAAAAAGAATGTGAGGGCATACCATCAGTCAAATAACAAAAATAATTTCAGGGTATTTATTTGAATAAAAAGTTAACAAAAATAATTTCAGGGTATTTATTTGAATAAAAAGTTATTGTTCAACTAATTTGTTTAAATTGCTTAAGCGTTCTTTTGAAATCTTGATAACTGAAGAGTGTTGCTATTTTTTATTTGTATAATACGGTGGAAATATAATAGGAAGTTTATTTCGCTAGGAAGCATAGGAAGCAATCATAACCGTCCAATTGCACAATCTACGGTCTAGATCAAAATCAAATTAAAAACTATCATTAAACACGCTCTCCGGTCTTTCAAGGGTATTATCGTCAAATTCCAAAATAACCGTCGTTGAATATACACAGAAACGCTTCGAAAAAAAGTGCATTACGTTTTACACTTCCATTGAACGATCACACATACAGAAATTTGAGAAAATCATACTACATTGAAGTTCATGGCGTCGTCGAGAGATAATTTGAAGGTTTACCTTCGAGTTACTCAAAAGAAATCCGTCTCTGAAAACCCTAAATCATCAAAGAAGCCAAAAACATCATCAGCTGAAGAGAACATAGATCAAAAAGTAAATATTAGCCAAAAATCAACAATGAAACAACAAAGTAGTAGAAAACGCAAAGAGATTTCAGACAATGGTAATTTTATGTATTTTTGCTTTTTAATTGAATTCTAGTTACGTTTTATGAAGTGCAATAGACCTAATATATCATATCCCTTCCCAAAAATTGTTAATAAGTGATATCTTATCCCTATCTTAACATTTTTGTTATTAGAGACTACATTGCGTTTTATGTTAAAACTATGACCTAGGGTGCTAATGCTTTTTATGGGATTTATATATTGTGAACTAATGCGTTTTATCTTAATAAATTTGCAAAAACAAAGAGATTATTATTAAGATAATTGTAATCGAATTTTAAAACATTGCGTTTTATCTTTGAATTTGCTAAGATACATGTGTTGTTAACTATTGCGTTTTATCATAATACTATCAAAATGCTTTTTTTTTTTACTTGACTAATGCGTTTTATATTAAAATATCATAAAAAACAAAATGAGATTATGTAATGTTAATTTGATGTGTTAAATTTAATATGATGTAAAGTATTGCGTTTTATCTTAAAACTGTGAATTACTGCTTTTTATCTTTATAGTGTTAGCTAATGCGTTTTATCATAAATTTGTTAATTGACATTGTTTCATTATTCTGTTTAAAGTTAAAAAACAAGAGGAAAAACAAAAAAGGAGAAGAAAGAAAGTGGTGATAGAATCTTCAGAAGATACAGAGTCTGTTTCAAAGGATGAAAATTCTAGTCGAGCTATAGTTCTGCATACTTCCGAACAACAACAAGTAAATTCAGGTAACATAAAACGCATTTAACAAATTTCATGAAAAAAATATATGTTTCTAAAACACTTCAATGTATCAGGTGATGATTTTGTTGATCCACCACCAAGACTGAAACAGACAAAAAATCAAAAGAAGGAAAAGGCAGAATCAAAACCAAAAAGATCATTGAGGAAAGATAAAACAGAAGAACAACCAGAACAACAACCATATTATGATTACGACGTAAAAAAAAATAAACATAAGATGTGCAGTCAATAATCTAAAAGATTATATTGAAAGTTTGTCAAAAGAGCAAAGGAAAGTTGTTAGAGAAATAGGGTTTGAGAGCATACTATCATTCAAGCTGCATTCAGTTCCACGCAAATTCGGATATTGGCTGGTAAAAAACTTTGATGCAGAAAATGATCAGATAAATATAGGAGATGAGAAGATTAAGATCACAGCTGAATTGATCCAAAAGGTATTTCAAATACCAAATGGAAAAACAGATATTGAGGAAAAATTGAGGCCAAAAGATAATGATCTTATCATTAAATTCTGGCGCGGTCAATTCAGCAAAGATATTTTGAAGAGAATGTATGCGGCCAACTTGATTAAATATTTAAAATCAAGAAATGAGCTTGGAAGACTGTTCAAACTAAACTTCTTAGTTATATTTTTTACGGTTATGGCAGAGGCAATGCAAAGTAGTAACATTAATCAAAGATTCTTGCCATCGATGAAAAATGACAAAAAAAACCCAGGATTTTAATTGGTGTGAATATATTCTGACTGTTTTAAGGCGTACAAGAAGACAATGGCCTGGAAATGACAAGCTCTTCAATGGACCTATTGCATTGTTAGCGGTATGAAATCTGATCTTTCATTATTGCTACATATTTGCTGAATGCTTGTTTAGGCTGCTTGTTTAAAATATGTTTGTTTAAAACGCAATGTATATAATGTTAAAAAACGCAATGACTTGTTTATATTATTTGTTTGTTTGTTTAAAACTATGCTTTATTAAAACGCAATGTTTGTGTAAAACGCAATGTATTTAAAGTTACAAATTATTAGTTGTGTAAGTTGTTTACAATTATTTATATTATAAAACGCAACAAAGTTAGTATTGTTTATTTTTTTAAAACGCAATGATTCATATAGATACTATATGCTTACAAAAAACAAGGATTTGACGATGCTGAAAACACTAAAGAGTTCTCTCTTGATAAAATTGACTCTACAACATTACAAGAATTTGAAAATGAATTGGAAATTGCTGCGCATAATGAGGGGAGAGGTCTTGTAATGGATAAAAAGAAAAAAGAGAAAAAAGTCATAAAGAATAAACAAGAAAAGAAAGATGAGGAGGAGGAGGATGAATTTTATGTTTATCCATCTGAATCCGAGAATGAAAACGAAGAAATTTTTCAAGATGAATCTGAAGAAAAAGATGAAGACGATGCTGAAGAACACCCAAACATCAATATAAACTCAAAAGAGATAAAAGATGGAAACACCTTACTTAAAGCTGCAACAGACTGGATTGAACAAGAGAATCAAGAGGATGTTCAAAACAGCCAACTTAAAACCAATGAAACTGAGAAAACACAAACAGAAAGTGGAGGATCATGGGGGCAATTCTTCATTAAACCATCAATAAGAAATAGAGATAAATTGTGGGTAGACAGTCAATGTCGATTGCGTAATTTCATGCCATCACAAAATCAAAGTGAAGGTCTCTCTGACATTCATTCAACAAAAAGTGGCGATAAAAATATGAAGAACATTGAAGATAAAAAATCAAAAGAAGAATATGCTGTGACTGCCTTGGATAATCATTTTAAAGGATTTGAAGAAATTTTTGAAAGCATCCAATCACGCATAGATGAGATCATTGAAGAATATCCAAACAGTGAAACTGTTCATAACAAAGTAAACGAATGGGCGTCATTGATTGAAAAATTCAACCATCAAGCTAAAAAGCACAAGAAAGTTAATATTGATTCAACTCTGATGGAAACACCATCAAGATTTCTAAATTTAAGCCAAAATGAAGACACCGAAAATCAAATCATTTCAACTCCATTGATTGTAAAACGCAATGATGATGCTATAAAACGCAATGAAGTTAACACAGCTGTAGTCCAGTCCTCCAATCCAGAAAAAATCAGTGAGAATGAACCTGCATCGATTCTGCAAACACACATTGAAAACCCTTCAATGGTACAATCATCATTTAGCGAAGAAACTTCATCATTAATGTTGGAGATAATCCAAAAGACAGATGAAGAAGAGAAAAAATCAAATCAAAAGAAAATTCAAAATGATGAGGTACCATCCTTTGATTTGAAAATTTCTCAGTTGTCTTCAAATGTTGATGAAAATGAAGTGGAATCTGGAAATAAAACAATCGAAAGAGAAGTTCAAATTACTGGAATACAAACAATGTTTGATAGAATTGAAGAACAGGAAACTGAAAAGGAAATCAGTGATCTAATTCAAAACACATCATTCCTCAACCCACAAGAAGATCCGTATAAAACACCTGCAAAATCAGTTCATCAAGAACAACCAACAAGTGATATAACGAAAACAGAAGAAATAATCACAAGGATGGTACGACCAGATCGACAGAAAAATGTACCAGAAGTATTTTGTTCACCATACTATCTAAGACAAGTAGCAATGAAGGAAGCAAGAACGGTACACGAAAACAACATATCGAGATATGCTTTCCATGCAGAAGGAGAAATGATGTAAAAAAATCATTTATATACACTAACACAAAACAAAAAACAAAATATTATAATTTAATTATTTATTTTTTGCAGGGACACTCTCTTTGAAATTAGAGATCATGTATTTCTATATAGATATGCTGCTGAAACAATGAGGCCAGGATTGGAAATCACTGGAGAAGTAATCAATTGTTGGACATATATTTTGAATGAAGAAGAAAAAAGAAGATCAAAAGACAACAAAACTCCAAGATTTTTCTGTACTATTCGAATGCTGGTAAGATATATAAAACGCAATTTGTCTGTATTATAGAAATAATATATGTATAATGAAGTATTTTGAAGTTTGATTGAATGAAGTTTTATAAAATGCAATTGCCTGTTTTATTTCTTTCATAAAACGCAATGTATACTTTGTTTGAATGAAGTTTTATAAAACGCAGCTGTATGTTTTATTACCTTCATAAAACGCAATAATATGTTAATTTGTTTAATGTTATGCAGGCTTTAACATCGAGTGATAAGGAAGAAACTGAAAATGAAGAAAAGATGATAGAAGCATTCACAAAGAACATTGAAAAAATTCTTCAAGGTGCAAAGCTAAAAAGCATAAAAGATTTTAAAATTATCCTTGTCCCGATTCTCCTTTCAGAGCATTTCTTTGTGATCTCGTTCAATCTTGAAGAGAAACAAATATTCATCATTGACAACAGTGCGAAAGAAGCCACAAATAAAGAAAAATATGGTGATGTGCCTGAAAATACAGTAAGTATTCTTACTTATGCTTTTAAAACACAAATATAAAACACCTAATCTTTTTGTTTTTTTTCTGTAGAGGAATGCTTTGGCAGCTTACCTTAAATCTGTTGGACATGAAAAAGCAGATGAAATAAAGGGAATAACCCCTGTTAGGATGGAGATGAAATGGGGGACAAAAGATAACGGCATTGATTGTGGTATATTCTGTATGCGAAACTTAAAAAAACAATCTTATGACACTAGTTTAGAAAGGATTAAAGACAGGCTTGCTCTTGCTGGTTTACTTTGATTTTGAAATGCTACTTATTATAAAACACAATGTTTTTTCTTTTAGCATAATTTTAATATAACTCAGTATTTTCTTGATCTTGTTGGTTTACTTTGATTTAGAAATGCTACTTATTATAAAACGCAATGTTTTTCTTTTAGCATAATTTTAATATAACGCGGTATTTTCTTGATCTTGCTGGTTACTTTGATTTAGAAATGCTACTTATTATAAAACGCAATGTTTTTTCTTTGTGGATAATTTTCATATAACGCAATATTTTGTTGATATATTTAAAATGCTCTTATTTGTTTGTTATTTTAAAACGCAATATGTATCCTTTCTTTTAAACATATTATTTAAAATTTGTACAATTTATTAATAAAAATTTTATATAATATATTTAGAAGAAAGGATACATATATAGTGAAATGTTATTATTATAAAATGCAACATTTTAATAGTATGCTATAACTCAACATTGTCTATCTATTTGTTGTTTGACATAAGTTATTTATTCTAAAACGCATTACAAAGTGTTTCCTAATTATTCATTTCCAAACATATAACGCAATATTCCTTTATAACGCAACAAATTTTGTTTTACAATTTTTATAACACAAAACAAATTAAAAGCTTAACTACAATAATGACAATCATAAACCTGATATATTATACTCTTCTAAAACGCAATGTTATAAAATAAAATAATAATAAATGAAGAATAGATAAAACAAAGAAAAAACTGATATCTTAATGACTGTTATAAATAAACTATATTATAGTGACTATCCACATTCTAACTCTCGTCTCTTCGTGTCCTTTGTATTAATATTTTTATAGTCTTGTTCTCATGTTGCTAATAGACCGTTGTTTTACAACACGTTATCAGCACGAGTTCGCTCGTTTTTCTCTACTCATGGAGTAATACCATCGCAAGTCCATTGACATTGTAGACACCAAAATAAGAAGCAATTGTCTTGACCATAGGCGAATCAGAAAGGAGGAACGACTGAATCGATCTCTATTCACAAATCAGGTAATAAATACTCATAGTTTTTCCTATCGTTATATTTGACTTACACTTGGATGCTTTGATCCTGGTTCTAAAAAAAAAAATCCAGCCACGAAAGAAAAAGGATTTGTATATGATGAAGGTAAACCAAAATACCATAATTTTGGTAAACTAATTTTTTTTTTGAAAAAAGTAGTCCAAATTAAAATTTCTATGGCAAAGCTTTTAATATTCTAAAAAGAATTCCACCACCATATTCAGTAGGTTGTAAATGAATCTTTACTTTAATTAGGGGTAAATAAAAGGTTTAAATAGAGTAAATGGTACATGGTGTGAGATATTAAATCCTCACTTATCTTGGTTCTCATTTATCGGTTAAGAAAATGAAATATGCTGGTGGGTTACCTGAACCTCCCCATTAATTACTTAAACTAAAAAAAATGATGAAAACTCAATTAGCATCTGCTTGACGCTTTGACTATCACTCCTACATATGATTCTAGAGTTTTTGTTTACAAGCCCTTCACCTTTAGTAATTTACAAATTTGATCTTTGCATTTGATTTGACTTTTCTTAAATTTTAGACCATACAACAAATCATTTGATTACATCGTTTTATGAGAAATTGTTGTTTTATGTAAGATAAAATAAGTTTTAGCGAATAATTGAACTTTAAGTTTATTGACGAATTATAATATGGTTATTTGAGTTTGCTATATCCCTAAATGAATTACAAAATACTATATTATTTCATCATACACTTTGGTGCTTTAGATAATCCATGTCCTTTTAAACAATTTATATGAATTTTGATGCTCTATTTTGTTTGGTTTTTCTTTTTGCTATTCTTTCGATCAAATATGTTTAAATCATCATGTTTTAAACTTATATAATATTAAATAAAATCATATTATTTGTAATAGTATATTTATTTGATAATATGTGAAAATATTGGCATTGATATAACAATTATTATTATTATTACTACTACTACTCTAGCATATATAAAATATGATTATGGTTAAGCGTCAAGTTTATAATCACTTTTGATAACACTAGCGATCTATGATATTTGTAACTTCCTTAATGTGTATTAATTTCATATTTGGATTAATTGTTTGAAATATAAAAGGGCTGTAGGTTTTAATACTTCCCGACCGTTTCTAGTTTATCACTAAATGTCAATTGTTATGTTTTCTTTAATACCCTAATAATCTTGGGGAAGATGATTTGTGGGTGATGGCGTTTGATCCGCCCATCTCTAAATTAGGCAACTACTAGATGAGAAAATACAAGGGAAGCAAGTCACGTATATTTTGTATTTAACTTTTAAGAGGACACAGTTACATCACTGAGGAAAAACAAAAAAAAAAAGTCCCCATCTTGGTTCTAATTAAAAGAAAATTAGTTATCTTATTAATATAAGTTAATTTAGTCATCAAACGCAAGTTTGTTTTCAATTTAGTTTTATCCTTACAAATGGGTTTGAAATGTTGGTAAATGATTTTCAAGAAAGTTATATTTCTTAAATGGTAATTATTGTTTTCACATCATTTTAAAGATTTATAAGTCTTGATAAATAATGGAATTGAAATTCAAATCCTATTTAAGGGATCATGAAATAGTAATCGTTACCATGAATTTTTTAGTTGTTTAATGTAGTGCTAAAATACTTTTTATGTTTCTACTTGAATTATATAAATATACATTTATGTTCCAAAGAATACTATGAAGTATCTTAGATACGTGCTCCAATGTGTGGTTTGTATGATTACAAATACTACACAAAATTTAAGAAATACAAAAGGTTTTTATGGTGTAGTGTTTTAAAAATACGGTATTACTACAAGTTCAAGATTAACAAGTAATGTTATTTTGATTCAATATATGAAATTGTATTTCGTACAAATACTATTTTGTACAAACATTTTTGGTCTTGTGGCCGATTTCGATGGAGATGATTGAACCATGGATACAATAGAATTAATGAATTTTCTATCTTAAATGATGTTATCAAAAGTGAAAAATATTAATTGGTTACAGGTAATACATATGATTTAAATATTTGCTTTTAAGTGTGATGAAAACGCATATTTCATAAAGTTTTCATACCAACTTTTTATGTGGTCACATATTATATTATGATGCCATGTATTATATAATTCGACTTTATTTTATATTGTGTATTTCATATGTTATCATATACTCATTTGTAGTATTCAATCGATCATCTAAAATGATTTAATATCTCTCATGAAAGAGAATCAAAAGTTTAGACATGACACCCGAGATGTCATACTCCCTAAATCTCATACTGAGTTTGTAGAAGGTCATAAGATGTTAGACCTTATATGATTCGGACATGTAATTACTTCTCTATGGTGTTATGCAAAGAGAAGATTATTTACAACGTAAAATCGGATAAAACAATTTTCATTTGTCGATCTCAAATATGCTAAAGTAGCAATATTATGGAACAAGGATAACAACTTTGAAATGATTTCATATCTGTTTGTCCGAACCATGAAACTTGGTTGGTTTACATCATTCCTTGAAGTGAATATGATTATAAGATCTTTGAAAATGTCGGGATGATGAATGTAATTGAGAAACTTATAATGCTGATCATGTTACTAATGAGATCCAGCTATCAAAAGTTGTAAGATAGCCAAGTTAATAATGAGATCGACTATCAAAATTGTAATAATGGTCACAATGAGATTGACCACTAGAAGTGAGGAATTATGGGAGTGATTATAAGAACACATTGTTATCTCACATCTTATGATATTGATCATAAATCAAAAGTTTATGAATCATGATTATTTGATTAATTGGCATGATCGGTTAGACCACACCGAGTCAATAATGATGTGAAATTTAATGAAGAACTACAAGATTATTCTTGTTAAGTGCATGCAATATTTGCTCTCAAGGGAAGTTAATGATATACCAACTAAAGTATGGTTTAGATCCCTAAATATTTTGGAAATAATAAGGGAATATGTGTATCCCGACATGATACCATTTAGTATTTTGAAATCGATGCATCGTCTAAATGGTTATCAAATCCACAACCTGAAGCTTGTGTGATTGTGGCTTAGCTAATGTGATAGCAAACATATTAATCCAGATTACTATTGGTTACAAAAAGCCAATGATCATGAGAGGAGCAAAAGTTCATTTAGGTACATGTAATTTATTTATAGTATCATCAATTCACATCAAGCCAATAAGTTATAGTTCTCCACATACAGTTGGTTTTTGGTTAGAAACCAAAGATGTCTCATCAAAGATTTTGGTTGTGCGACATATATTGAAACTCATCTACCAAACCGCACAAAGTTGGGACTTCTAAAAAAATTGAGAATATGTTGGGTATAAATAATCGTATATGATTGAATACTTAAAGCCATTAGTGAGAAATTTGTTTATGGCTCATTGGTTTTCACTTTAGTGAATGAATGTTCCCAACATTAGGGGGAGATAACAAGCAGTTGGAAAGTGAAATGAATTATCATGTCATCTTGATCCTCAGACTATAAACTATGAACTAGAAGTTTAAAGCATAATTCATTTCCCAATATTAAAGAACAAATTACCAGACAAGTTCACTGACCTAAATAGAGTGACTAAGTAAGTCACATAATCAGCTGCTTATGCTCCAGTTATATTTGTGTCCAGGAGGACAACCACATATTTTGTAATGAGTCTATTGCACGTCTGAAGCGTGGTAGACTAGTCGATTCCAATAATAAAATTCCTCGAAAATTGGAGCAAGTAATTAAGATGGTCAAGTCGAGGTTATAGTAATAAGATCTACTGAAGAGACAATAAACATGATGGTTCAAGAAGAACCTTAATTACCTGAAAATAAAGAGATCTCAATAAGTTATATCATGTCTAAGATATGTATGGAATCGAAATAAAAATCGACGTCGTTATACTTTTGTATATAATGTAGCGCTTAAAATGATTAAATGATGAGGATCAAGATTTAAGATCTGTCTATGAATGAATATTAAGAAATGATTGGTCAAGATATAAAGACGCAAATAAGGCAGAGTTTAGTTCTTCAATGAAATGGAAAGTTTCTGGAACAACAGTCCATACAACTGAAGTTGTAAAATATGTTGGATACAAATGTGTCTTTTACGCGAATCATGTGAAAATCAAATTAAGTGATATAAGTCAAAATTGGTGGCACAAGAATTTTTGCAAAGACTTATGTCTGATTATGAGGAGACGTATTCTCCCGTGGTGGATGTTTTGACTTTCCAATATCTTATTAGTCTGGTAATATATAAAAGAGAATTGACATGCGTCTTATGAAAGTTAAGTATCACTTGATACTAAGTTATATAAAATAAGTTCTCGAGAATATTATGATTATTATATAAATTCGGATCTGAATACGTATACATGTTGTATATGTTATTGAATTGAATATAATTGGAACCCCCCATGAGTATCCTAAAGCATTTGAGTTCTTAAGAGGTTAATTGAAATACCTTATGGATATAATTATTGTGCACCAATACTCCAATTAACATACATAGAAAATGTGTACCTGGTTATTATGGCATCTCAATGTACACAGTGTACAAACATGGTACAATATGGATTTTGCAAATGAAGCAAGTGTTTAAGACATCCTTTGCATATAATATAAATTCAATGAGGAGGTTTGTGTGTCAACACTCCTAAAGAGTATATGCACATACATTGTTGGTCAAAGTGGAAAGGAGTACGAGAATGTATATTTATAAAGTTAAAAAAAAGATAGTATGGACTAAAATAGTTGATTCAAATGTGGTATAATCGACTTACTAATGAGCTCAGCAAATAGAGAAATACGTAAATTGTAGTGAATCCATTTGCTTTCATTAAAAGAACAATATAAGGTTTATGAGTATTCTAATATATGTTGATGATATCATTGAATCTCCTGAAAAGATAAAAATGAGCTCAATTATTAAAGGAAGAATTTACAAATTAAAGATAGTATTGCAAATATGTGGCTTGATATGTAGAACAAGCATTTGTATTATTATTATTATCCATCAATCATAATACATCTAGAAGATGGTGGACATTTTCATACGCACAAAGCTTATGGTATACGTACATTTTATGATGTCCAAGTAGTTGGTATAGAAAATGACTCTTATCATCTCCTATCAAAGAAGTAAAGATTATTGGTCCAGAAGTACCATAGTTAAATACGAATTATATATCTTGCTAGTATTTATACACAGACACATGTCATGAAATTCATTGACAAGATATAACTCGTGTATAGTGAGGAGATAATGTAATGGGTAAAACATATATTTTTATACCCTTAAGGTAAAAAAGATATGGATTCATATTTTACTAACCCATCAACAAGTTTGGTTAGTTTTGTAAGTGCAGGGAATGTAACAAAACATATTCATGGATCATGTGGTATCTACTTATAAGTGAAGGCAATTAAAATTTACATGAAGATCACACATCAATGCTTATTGAAGGATTTGACATTAATGGATCAACCAACATACCAAGCTGCACATCAATGGATTACGAAGTTTGAGCAAGTTTCAAAGAAGTCGAACCTGAGTCACTTATAGGATACAAGTAAAAATGAGGGGGAGCATTATATAAGTTGCACTATTTTTCCCTTAACTAAGTTTATCCCAATGGGTTTTCTTAGTAAGGTTTTTAATGAGGCAACATACCTGATCCAAAAGTATCAGGAGGAGATAATACGCGCTGCACTCTTTTTTCCTTAGCTGAGGTTTTGTCCCACTGGGTTTTCCTAGCAAGGTTTTTAACGAGGCAGCACCACCAAGCGTATAATACATTGTTTTCTTTTATCACGTGGATAGTCAAGGGGGAGTGTTATAAATAAACTATATTATGGTGACTATCCACATTCTAACTCTCGTCTCTTCGTGTCCTTTATATTAATATTTTTATAGTCTTGTTCTCATGTTGCTAATAGACCGTTGTTTTACAACAATGACAAGGAAATTAATTAGACAAAAAGCCTTAAAAAGCCTTTTGGATTCCTGATAAAATACTGTATGATTGAACAATCAATTCAAAGAAAAAAATAAAATATAATCATTTTTATTATTAACACACTTGATTCAAATCCCTCTACCAATCCATTATATAAGAACAAAAACCCTAAACTATTTTCACATTCCTCTCATCATACACCAATACCCAACAACAAAACACACACACAAACCCTAAAATGGCTAATCAACAACTATCAGTTTGCTGGGTTAAAAGAGACAATTTCGTTCTTCAATTCCTTGATGGAAAAAAAAATAAAATACCATTCCGTTGCTTCTGTTCTTCAAAACTGCAATGATAATGTGTTGAGAAGGATGAATGAAATAGGTATACCACCTGCTTGTTACACAGATCAGACAGCCGCACTGTTCAGAATTCTACACAAAAGATTTGGAAATCCGAATCAAACTGCAACTGAAGATGCCCAAGTTACATCTTGGGAGTTCATTGAGGAAACTTTCAAAGTTTCAGTGACTTGGGACGATGGTGATGTGGAGATGTATGACCTAAAGGACATATCTACCAGTGAGGATATAAATTTTTTGAAGCAATTATCTGAAATACCAATCATCAACAACTCTGCTAGCAAATTTGCAGAGAAGCTTCAAAAGGCAGTAGTCTCACAGGTTGAACTTTGGGTTGAATCTGAAAGTGATGAGGAAATCCCTGATGGAAGCTTAGGGTTCTCATCCGAAGAAGAAACAAACTTTGATCCATGATGTTGATCATGCTAGTAATTTGTATTTAATTTTGTAGTTTGAAAACATCATCTTTGTTTAAAACTATCATCATCTATATAACGCAATGTTTATGATATCCACTTGCATTTCTTGTTTAATTTGATCTATGATCTGTGTTATAATAAAACGCAATAATAAAAAAATTCCATTTAAAGTATATTGTTCTATGTATAAAACGCAATAACAATATACTGTTGTTATCATAAAACGCAATTAACCAAAAAAAGCTGATATTTATGAAGGATATCACAAAACGCAATAACAAAAAGAGATGAAACCTATACATCATAAAACGCAATGACAAATTTTTTTTCTTTCTTATTGATATCAGAATTTGACAGAATTTGTATACATACTTACATTGCATTGCTAGAACCTATAGCATTAGAAGAAACCTTATCTTTACATGTGCGACTGTTATGTCCTTTTCCACCACAAACACGGCATGATTTCTGGATCTTTGATGATTTCTCAATTGCAATCTCACGATTAGACTTGATCCTTTTTTGTACACCGCATCCTTTGGTCCTTATTTTGATCGGGACACGAATCATAGAATCTGATTTTTCTAAGTTCCCTCCGATATCAGCAAATCTTTCTTTGCGACTAGGAGGCGGCGCAACAACCATAACCTCATCCGCTTTATCAATATAACTTTTAATATGATCCCTGTAACGACACAGCTCATCTAAATCCCCAACCAGCCTATTAACCACATACTCATTTGCAACAACGATTTCTCTATAAACTTTATCAATTTCACTATTCCTACCAATTTCATCAAACCGAATATTGCAATGATTTGATCCATTTAAAACAATGACGGGTGGTCCGTAGGACAACCCTTAAGTACCTTAAAAAGATTAAAATCCCATGCTTTACACGTTTAATTGTTTGAACTTGGTAACTACTAGTTGTTTGGACGTGCAGGTGTAAATGGAGCTTAAAAGGGAAGGAATTTGGAGCATCAATAAAAAATAAAATATTGGAATTGAAGAACTAAGAATATCACATGATAGAGGATGAAATTACGAGAACGTGGGCGAAAACGGCGAAGAAAACGGAGTTGAAACGAGAAAGTTATGAAGAAAACAAGAAAACGAAATCTGGTGCCGCCGTAACCTACGGCTCCTGGCCGTAGGTTACGGCCCTCACTGTGTTTTCTGGTCCACCGTAGCTCAGTTCTGGCCCACCGTAAGAGTTTTATTGACCGTAACCTACGGCGGAGGGCCGTAGGTTACGGCTCTGACCTGCGTAAAAGTTGTAACTGCCCCATTTATTGGCATTTTATGATGTCTTTTGAGTACCAATGATTCCCATTCGGTTACATACACTTTAGAGACGAATTTTGGGTGTTCTGGAGGGCTTGAAACAATTTCTAAACATCTTGTTAGTGTTTTTAATTCCTATGAACATTGATATGCATGTGATGATGATTGTCCAAGTCATGAGTGGCTAAACTTATGGTGATCATCCTAGGTTGAAGGTTTGTTTAAGACATTTGTATTTTGATTCTTATTTCTAGAATAATAGACTTGCAATTTTTGTTTGTTTATTATGGTGTGTTGTTTGCTTGTTCGTAAATTGTTAATTTGTATGTTAATCTTAGTCTAAACCATACGTTCTTGGTGCCGTTGGCAATCGAGATATCATGGGCGGGATTAGGATTGGGTATTGATTAATTGGTCATCGGGTAACAACCTCGCGTTCTTGAAATCCGAGTACTTAGTTCCCTTTCATCACGACAAGTAACAACACATGAACCATGTCTATGTGGTTGTTTCTAGTTGAATGTTAACATGAATGTCAAAGCAAACCGGAAACCTAGGATGGTCATTTGTTTCTAAACTGTTTACAAACCAAACTTTCATTTTACAATTAGAATAGTAATCTTAGTTCTTAAAAATCAATCAAACTATCTAACTCTTTGAATTTACTTTTATTTCAATTAGTATAATTTAGTTCAGTTAGATATACACTTAGATAACATACATTCCACAAACTCCCTGTGTTCGATACCCACTTACCACTATCTATTTAGTAGTAATTGGATTAAATTTGATTGTGACCACGACATCACGTCAAATTTTGGCGCCGTTGCCGGGGAGTAGTGCGCAATGTGTGTTATCTTGTGTATTAGTTAAAAAAAAACTAAAAAAAAAAAAACCCAAAAAGATTTCTTTTATGTTCATGATTTACACCTGGTAGTTGAGTTGTGTTGTGTAGGATGGCAGGGCATTACACAAATTCAAGCTTATTTACGTGTAGATTGTGCGGGGGTCCACGACATCCATGTATTGGTTGCCACGAGGCTCACTACAGGAGGGCACATGGAAAACCGGTGTCTTATGTTTCACAGCTTCCACCTCCATCATACGTTGACGATTATGAATCAGAAATGGAGGATGACTATTATTCATATGGATACGATCGGGACGAGGAAGTTTATTATGAGGCAAGGATGGATGGTCTATGTTTTTGTTGCAGTCGCGATCACACTTATGATTATGATGTGTGCACGGTGTATTCAGAAAACCCGAAGTATTGGGATAAAAAGATGATGGATGCGCGCATCTATAGACCGTATCAGGGATATCGACAATATCATCCCGAAGAATATTCTGAGCCCGAGGGTGTTTATATTTATGAGACCGAGGAGGAGAAAGAGCTTGCTGTATTGGAAGTAACTTTGTCCAAACTCGAGCAATATTTAGCAACACCCAACTTGTCCGATGAAGACCAAATCAGCTGCTTAGTTTCTAAGTGTCATACTTTAAAATTGAAGATAGAGATAGAAGAAAGCCTCTCACCATTACCTAATTAGAGACTGTTCTCACATGAAGGAGGAGGTTGTGGAGGATAATACCACACCAATGAGTCCTTTATCTGATGAAGAGTCACTTGTAGATCAGATGATGTGTGTAGATTATGAGGTAGAGCAGGCTGATGAGATGGATATGTGTACCGAACCTCTTCCCATATCAATGATTCAAATTAACAAGTGTGGGGAAGAGGGTTCGAGGAACAAGATGAGAAGGGTGAAACTACCAGACATTAAGGTATATGTCATGAAGTGGACTAGCAAAGCCCGCAGGAGCAGCTTTAACATGCCAAATATACTGACAAATCTATGGAGATGGCATGTAAATTTCCGGGCATTTGTTGGAAATGCTGCGGGTAAGTGTGCATTAAGACCACCATAACGCATATCAGGTATGGTCTGGCTGAAGACCTTTAAACTTAGCGCTCTCGGGAGGCAGCCCGAGGATGTAGAGTATTGTATTTGTGTTTTGTTTTGTTTTGCTTTGTTTGGTTTTGTTTTGGTGTTGTGTTTTTGCAGGTTACTATGTTTCAATCCTCGCGGATGCAATGATTCAAGTGTGGGGATGTTTGGCAACATCCCCGTTGAGATATCGGCGAATCCAAGAGATGTTTATGAACCGGTCCGATTACCGCATCTGCATCACTACCAACACTGCTGATTTACTAATCAGGTTGTGTCTTGTTCTCATTTTGTGCACCTTTGTATATATTCATGTTTAAGTTTACGGTTGGGCGGTCGGGTGGTGTTTTGATGTGTTTAGTTTATGGGTTGTGAAGGATTGGTGGTGTTTCAAATAATTAAAATAAAAAAAAGAAATAAAAGAAATATATAAAAAGAAATTTGAGATTTGAGAGTATTAGCGAAAGCTAATGTTGTTGGTTAAGAGCGATCTTTCCCTCAAAACCATACATTGGGACAATGTATCCCAAGTGTGGGGATGGGGGAGAATTTTTTGAGAATTTTAAAAATTTTTGTGAAGCCAAGCGAAAATTGTCAAAATTTGAAAACTTGATATTGTTCCACTTAACGCACTGACACCCATTCCTAGTCTTTTCTTGGTGAGAATTTGAGCCACATATGATTATTATAGATAGTTCTTTGTTTTGAGTGGCGGTGTGTGTTTTGTGTTAATAGAACTTGTGTTCGAATTCTTGTTAAATCCTAGAGTTAGCATGCTTTTGAAAATGATAGGGGACTTTTAGGTAGCCTCGTCTAGATGTGTGAGAGTGTGGGAATTGGGGGTTGGACCTCATACGTTATATATATGAGCTTGGTATTGTGAGGGGTGGGGTTTGGTCTTTAGAAAGCCTTGTTTGAACCTTATACCATTCGGTTGTGACCCAAACCTACTTCCTACAAAATTTTACCTATTGAGACGACCCGGTTTAGGAGATTTAGTATGTAGTGTTGATGTTCTTGTATATATTGTTGAGTTTTATGTGTTATGAAAAAAAAAATAAAAAATAAAAAAAGAAAGAAAAGAAAAAAAAAAGAAAGAGAAAAATATGAGAAAAATACAAAAAAAAAAGAAGGATTTAGTTGCAATAGTAGTTGAAAATGTTGATGAAGTTGTGTATATAGTTGATGTTTGCTTTGTTTAGTAGTAGAAATAAAAACCGGGTCGAATCAATGAGCTACTTTCACATTCCCACTATTTCCTACCTTTTACAACTAGCCTCGTTACAACCCGTAAGTTCCTTTGATTCATAAGCATGCTCGATATTTGTTCGGAGGAGACTTGATTTTTATACAAGTTTTTTGTCACACAATCACACACGTGCATTGAGTGTTTTAGCATTATGTGCTAATATTTCTTATCACCGAGAGATTTTTGTGAGGGGTGTGTCTTGTGGGGCGATAAAAAGTTAGTAAAAGGACGATACATTTTAGCTTGGTTTGCATATTGATCACTTGTAGTTTTGAAATGGTTTTTGAATGGGTTGCTTGGGACAAGCAACGGGTAAGTGTGGGGATGTGACGGGTGGTCCGTAGGACAACCCTTAAGTACCTTAAAAAGATTAAAATCCCATGCTTTACACGTTTAATTTTTTGAACTTGGTAACTACTAGTTGTTTGGACGTGCAGGTGTAAATGGAGCTTAAAAGGGAAGGAATTTGGAGCATCAATAAAAAATAAAATATTGGAATTGAAGAACAAAGAATATCACATGATAGAGGATGAAATTACGAGAACGTGGGCGAAAACGGCGAAGAAAACGGAGTTGAAACGAGAAAGTTATGAAGAAAACAAGAAAACGAAATCTGGTGCCGCCGTAACCTACGGCTCCTGGCCGTAGGTTACGGCCCTCACTGTGTTTTCTGGTCCACCGTAGCTCAGTTCTGGCCCACCGTAAGAGTTTTATTGACCGTAACCTACGGCGGAGGGCCGTAGGTTACGGCTCTGACCTGCGTAAAAGTTGTAACTGCCCCATTTATTGGCATTTTATGATGTCTTTTGAGTACCAATGATTCCCATTCGGTTACATACACTTTAGAGACGAATTTTGGGTGTTCTGGAGGGCTTGAAACAATTTCTAAACATCTTGTTAGTGTTTTTAATTCCTATGAACATTGATATGCATGTGATGATGATTGTCCAAGTCATGAGTGGCTAAACTTATGGTGATCATCCTAGGTTGAAGGTTTGTCTAAGACATTTGTATTTTGATTCTTATTTCTAGAATAATAGACTTGCAATTTTTGTTTGTTTATTATGGTGTGTTGTTTGCTTGTTCGTAAATTGTTAATTTGTATGTTAATCTTAGTCTAAACCATACGTTCTTGGTGCCGTTGGCAATCGAGATATCATGGGCGGGATTAGGATTGGGTATTGATTAATTGGTCATCGGGTAACAACCTCGCGTTCTTGGAATCCGAGTACTTAGTTCCCTTTCATCACGACAAGTAACAACACATGAACCATGTCTATGTGGTTGTTTCTAGTTGAATGTTAACATGAATGTCAAAGCAAACCGGAAACCTAGGATGGTCATTTGTTTCTAAACTGTTTACAAACCAAACTTTCATTTTACAATTAGAATAGTAATCTTAGTTCTTAAAAATCAATCAAACTATCTAACTCTTTGAATTTACTTTTATTTCAATTAGTATAATTTAGTTCAGTTAGATATACACTTAGATAACATACATTCCACAAACTCCCTGTGTTCGATACCCACTTACCACTATCTATTTAGTAGTAATTGGATTAAATTTGATTGTGACCACGACATCACGTCAAACAACATCTCTCATCCATCTTCTATGAACATATCTTCTAGGAAACTCAGTTATATCATCATACCGTAGAACATAAATATATGGCGGCACAATATACCAAATTGTTCAAACTGTTTGCAAGAACAACTTATACTTAAACCATCTTCTTGTTTGTTGTATTGCACCTGTAAATAAGATTAAAAAGCTTTATAAAATTAGTGAAATGTAATATAAAACGCAATGAATAATAAATATAATACTA
This sequence comes from Helianthus tuberosus, assembly GCA_030545235.1. NCBI lineage: Eukaryota > Viridiplantae > Streptophyta > Magnoliopsida > Asterales > Asteraceae > Helianthus > Helianthus tuberosus. Next base: position 210,686,802 of record CM060447.1, read on the forward strand.
AAATAAGTATATGATCATATAATGATAAAACGCAACAAAAGATGGAAAAAATAAAACACAATAGATATTTAAAACAATATAAATTTAAAGAATTACCTTGAATAAAGATGTGCATGGCTGTTTGAAATCCTTTATTTCATAATATTGAACATCACCCACAGTATCAAGAGACTTTGACATACACTTTGTAATGGCAACATCAATTTCAATCTGAATATCCTTAAAAATTGTTTTGGTATATATTTCTGATGCTTGTTTCTCCAATACAAAGTCACTCCAGGTCTTACACTGAATATACCTTGTATCATGATGATTCCTCATATGCTCATGCCTTTGAATATCCATTGCAGTCTCAAAATGAGTGAAAAATTCAACAAGTGTACATCTTGGATTGCAAATCTGACCAAAGAAGTAATTCTCGCTTTCACATCTAGACGTAGTACGCATAAGACCAGCCAAATCCTCTCCATGGTAATAAGCGGGAATCCAATCAAATCGAAGATCGTACATATCTTTTAACCACTCATGATTTTCCAATCCAAAAGTAGACATTATTGAATGCCACTCAGTTTAAAAATCTTCTGGAATAATAGTATCATTCCAAACAACATGAGTCATTTTTGTATTAAAATCAATGTTTGCTGACAAAATAGGACCAACCTGTATAAAAAGTAATAAAATTATTAAACATAAAACGCAATAATTTAAAACGCAATATACTGAAAATGATAAACATAATGCATTGATGGTAAAACGCAATTGTTTTGTAATTCTATTGATAAAAGTGTTAGGGGATCTTATTGTATAATACATAAAACGCAATAATAAAACTATATAAAATTGCAGTTTATTATATCATAAAACGCAGTTAATACCTTTGTCTTCAATTTCTCCCATATATGCCACATACATAACCTATGCCTACTTCTTGAAAGTACATCCTTAATAACTCTCTTCATTGCAGCATCTTGATCAGTAACAACAACTTTAGGCTCATTTCCAAAAGCATTAACAAAGCACCTTAAAAGCCATCTATAAGAATCTGCAGTCTCAGAACCAAGTAATGCACCACCAAATGTGACATTCCTAAAATGATTATCAATCCCAGTAATGTGACAACCGTCACTTTTCCGTACATTCCGTACACTAAATAAACAGTAATATGTGCGTTAATGACTGTGCATGATCTAGTTTGCCAGACAAATAAATTTCTGAATTCCATGCAAGTAAATTCATGCACATTTTATACTACAAGAATTACTTTATGATAGCGTTGCGTCAGAAATACTAGTAAACTCACCGGTAAGACACATTGTGTCAACAATTCTGCAGAAAGCAGTTAGACAATAGAATTGGGGCCTAGGTGTAGGTCCAATGACAAGACTACATTAAAACCCAAGAGCACATTCAAGGGTTAACATATAGACCTTCCGAAAGCTAAACTAGGCACTAAAAAGCACCCGAAACGCACTTTAAGTGCAGAATTTTATTAAATTCAGCTATGAATCAGCATTTAACGCATAAATATTATGCAGAAATCATGCTTTATCATCCAGAATACTTCCCTAAGTGTTGGGAATTAAAAGGGTTACAAAAGGATACTTAAAGGACACTAAACGGTGCAATTTAGCACTTTAACGAAACGGTATCTAACCGAACAACCGGACATTACCCGGAACACTAAAATATTGCTAGAAGCATTGTTTTATTAATTTCAAGCTAGTTATGAAGCCTAAACGTCATATTACTACTTAAAACATGTAACACACTTAAACACCAAAATTTAACACTAACTTGTAACTAGATCTTGTAACTAAGAGTTGAAACCAAACTAGAACCCCCCCCCCCCCTAAGTGGACGGTTACCATGGGGGCCCCAAACTTTGATTTTGTTTGAATATTTTATTTGATATGCTAGGATGATATTAGACATATTAACCACCATGTAAACATATGTTGGAGTTAAGTTTATAAAAACCAAAAGTCCTAAACACTTAACATCCTCCATCAACATTCAAGACCCACAAAATCACCTCCATCTCCTTCAAGGGCTACGGCCCAAACAACCCTCACAACACCTCCATTATCTAGCTCATCTCCTTACATTCTAAGCATGTTCAAGGGTGAATCAAAGCTATCTAGGAAGGTTGTAAGCAACGGAATTGGAAGGACCTCTCTCTGGTGCTTTTAACCACTTCATCTTCATCTTCATCTTCCCTAGCCATAGTGCTAGTAGTGAGCTTCTTGTAACTCTTGTTTCCTTCATATTTATGGTGGTTAAAAGACATATCATGATGAAATAACAAGAACACTAAAAGACTTTAACTTGAATCTTGAAACATGAAGCATGAAATAAGATGAAATCTTGCAATATGATGTTGTTTAGTATGTGAATGATATTTGCTTGTGATTTCTTGAGATGATGATGTTAATCATCACATGCAGCTTGCTAGATGGTGATTAAACACATAATCTAGCAAGTGGAAGGATGATTGTGTGTTTGCATGAAATAATCATCTTCTAGACTAAACATGAACTTGAAAGAAAACTGATTTTCTTACAAAGTAATAAACTAAGTGGACTAGTAAACTTGTGAACCTATGACTTGTGAATAGTTTCCAAGAAAAACCAAGTTTAAAAAGATGATTTTTAGAAGATCTTGGTTTTTACGCAAACCTACACTATTTTTAGTGACAATACAAGTGTAGAAACACTTTTAAAACAAGAAGATGTTATAAATAAACATTTTTGCAAAATGTGCTTACAATTTGTAAATGACTAAATCCTTCAAGAAGGAGATTTACAAACAAACAACCATGTTTTTAAGGGTAACTAAACCTACTAAATAACATGGTAAGTTACTACAAGTTTTTACAAGAACTTCAAGTTCATGATGAAGTGTGAAATACATGATCTAGGTTTATGGTAAGACTTGAATGTGTTGTCGATGTTGATGTTGATTTAAAAGAAAATAAACACATGTTTTGAAAACATGGGAAACCTCCATTTTTAGGGGAAACTCTGTCAAAATTTCTATAAATTTTGACACTTAGAAAATATAAGTTTTGAGAAACTTATTCCCTAAAAATGTATCTAAAACTATTTACCAAGGTTTCCTAATTTTTGTGTTAAGAAATGATGATTTCTTCAAGATTAAAATTGATATTAAATATGTATATTTCTGAGAAAAATATATATATTTATTGATCACCAAATTTTGTGCTAAGTGTATGTAGTATGTACTATACGTGATAGTGTATTAGGACTTGAAAATACACTAAATACTCCTAAGGAATGAAGATACAAAATACACAATTCGGGTGAAAAATACAAGACACTTATATTTATTGTTGAGAAGATAATATAAGTAAGACACATAGTTAAAAATATAAATTATTTTTAACGCAAGAACACATATACCAAAGATAGTGACTTGTACTTGTGTGATACAAGTCTAGTGACTAACGTTAATAAACATAATTAGGTCACGACGCTAGATAAGCAAATCCGGTGAAGTTTACGACGCAGCAACGCAAAGTTGTTAGTTCATGCTCCCCATTTTCTTTAACTGTTTTTGGTTTTATAACTCTCGGGTGTGAAATACATGTTACAATATTTACAAATGGTATGATACAAAAACAAGAAGCACCCTTGGTGAGAACGAGTACCAAGTATGATGCGTGCTAAGAAATGCCTATGAAATACTAGATCATGTGAGCTTAGACTTAATATTGAAATGCCATAAATTCTTGGTGAAAACTAGTACCAAGTTGTAAATACATAATTAGGGACGAGGGTTAGATCTAACGGGTACGGCCGAACCCCACTCATGGTCACAACTAGTACCTAGTAGTGCTTCGGAGTCCCAGTCGAGGTTAATCGACACAGTCGAGGTTAATCGACACAGTCGAGGGAAATCGACACAGTCGAGGGAAATCGACACAATCAAGGGTAATCGACACAGTCAAGGAGTCATAACAAGTACTCCCCATGTCCTCAAGGAGTCATAACAAGTACTCCCCATGTCCTCAAGGAGTCATAACAAGTACTCCCCATGACCTCAAGGAGTCATAACAAGTACTCCCTATGTCCTCACATGCCTTAAAGGAGCCATTACGAGTGCTCCATGTGCCTTAAAGTCCTTGTAAAACATTCATGTTCATACACACTTTTCATACCTGTTTACAAAGGAGTCTTTCAAAGATTTACAAGAATTACGATATACAAACAAGACGCATGAACTCGCTCAACTTTATGTTGATGTTTTCCAAAATTACATGTATTTCAGGTAACGAGATGGATCTTGGGCGCAAGTGTCATAACTAGAAGTAAACTCCAAGTTTAGATGTCATCCACTTTTGTTGATTTGTAACCTAGACGGAGGTTGTGTTTTAAAACTTAAATAACAAGTGTTTGTAATACTCAAATTTTATGAATGGGTGAACATCGTTTTGATCATGTAGTTGTTTATTACGATTGAATGCAATGATATTAAACCAGTCACACATCATACGCTTCCGCAAAAGACAGGGTGTGACAAGTAAATGGTACAAAAACCAAAATCATACCTACATAAAAACAAATTAAAAAAGCATTAGAAAAAATAGAACAGGATATATAACGCAATAGAATATATAACGCAATAAATGAAAAAAACTTACTTGTTTGATTTATAAGTATCATCAAAACCAACTATGTCACCAAACACTGTATAATTTGTTTTTGATTGCTCATCAGCCCAGAAAAGTCCTTTCAATCTTCTATCTTCACCAATAACATAATCTCATGTGAAACCAGGACAACATTCTTTCTTCCTAATAAGACGCCTAACTACCATTTCTGCATCATACTCTCCTATGTAAAGATTCAAATCCCTTCTATAATTCTTACAATCAACTTTACTAGCACCAACTTCACCAAAACCACCATACATTGTTTTCATAATATTGAATGCTTTAATAGGTCCAATATTGATTGCAGACAATCCAGATATAAAACTTTCTTTAACATAATCGATACTTCTGGCAGCCGGCATGAAATGAATATCTTCATCTTCAACAAAGATATGATTATGTTCTTCTTCAAAGTAGTAGATTTTAAACATATTATTGTTCTCTAATATTAATTTCACATCAGCATTGCATCCAACTCTTTTTGAACCTCTATTAAGTCTAACAATCTTTTTACTATTCTCATCAACTGAACCAGAATCTATTTCTTTGCTAACATGAAATCCTTCTTTTGAGCAGACAATATATCTTATTTTCACTAAACCACCACCATTTTTCCAAGAGGTATTTTTTCTTGCAGAAAAACCTGCAGCAAGTGCATATCTCTGATAAAACGCAAAAGCCTCATCAAATGATTTAAAAAACATTCCAACAGCAGGTGTAATGGATCCACCGACGTTAGGTTTGAAAAACTTTCTTCCACTGTTTAAGCATACACGTTCCTCCCACTTGGAAATGTTATCTGAAACAATTAACTATAAAACGCAATACCTCTTATTTAATAATGTTTTTAGTGTTAAATCTCAAAATATGTTAATACAAATTTAGAAATACAGACCTTTAAAGTTTGTATATGAACTAATATGGATAAAAGCATAAAACGCAATACGTTCAGTAAAACACATCATGTGATCTGAAACAATTAACAAATAACTATAAAACGCAATACTTCTTATATAATAATGTTTTTAGTGTTAAATCTCAAAATATGTTAATAAAAATTTAGAAATACAGACCTTTAAAGTTGTTATATGAACTAATATGGATAAAAGCATAAAACGCAATACGTTCAGTAAAACGCATCAAATGATGAACAAACAAAACAATGTATGAAACGAACAAAACTCTAAAACTGTACAACAATGACAGTTATAGCTTTATATTACATCAATCTTAAATTTATAGTTTGTATGCATATAATGTGAATCAAATCATAAAACGCAACTCTTCACTAAAACGCAATAAATGATGAAGAAACAAAACGAACAAATTATGTTAAATTATACAACAATAATAATTAAACTTATGAAAAATCAAATATTAATAAAAGAAACACGAGTTATAAAACGTAAAACAATGAATTTCGGAAAAAATAACAAAAATTTACTCAAAATTGAAGCTAAACTTACCAACAGAGTCTGAAGAAGACATTGAGGTTATCGAATTGACGAACGAAACAAGATTAATGCTTGAAAAGAGGTGAATTTGCGATCGATTGCGATTTAGGGTTATAGAATCTTCAATTCTGTTATGAAAGTGATGAACTAAGAAGAGAGGTAACAGAATCTTTAATCGAATTAGAACGAAGATATGATAATGTAAAAAGACGAAAAAGCCCACGCGTCCAAAATTTTAAAAAAGAAGATGAACGGCTAAGATTGCTTCCTATACTTCCTAGCCAAAATATACTTCCTATTTGATCTTTTCCCTTATATAATAAAACATCAAATGTTTTATTTTTCGGTCAACTTTTTATACAACTATAAATTAACTCAATTAATAATTAAACACAACGTAATTATACTCAAGCATTTTTTTTATCCTAATGAGCCCAATAGCAATAGTATGAAAGCCCAAAACAATAGCAACAGTAACCTAGTTTCATCAGCCGTCACACCCACCTTGTATACTCCCCTCTTCATAAACCCTACTATTCCCTCTGTTTTCTAAAACTCTCTTGACTGCCACAGGCCCACAATCACCACCATAACAACACCATCTGAAGTGATTTGATATTTATCACAACTAAAACAAACAAATAGAATTTAGAAATCAGCTACTTGATTATATCGATATAGCGATTAGATTACAACTGAGGAAATAAGAAAACCACAAGGGAAGGGGATGGGAAGAACATATACAGAGTAGGAGATGAGAGAAGAAGATTACACACATTTTTCATATTCAACATGCCCTATACTCTCAATCTATCGAGCTTATATCTGGCCACGGTTCCTTCTCAACTCCCATGGATCCATTCAACTTGTTGGGCTTCTTGACCGGGCTTACTAGAATGGGCCTGCTGGTACGGTTCATAACACCATCACCGGAATTTAACATTATTTGATGGAAACGGCCAGGAACACAATCACATGCAACCAGAAAAAAAACATAACTGAGAGTCATCCTACTTACCTAAGGTTGCGCTAGGTCGATTTATTTTATTCATCGGAGAACCGTCATGAATCCACCTATTTGAAACCCGAAAGCACCCGATATGGCGGTGTCACCACCCATCAATGTCCTAACCGGAAATCATGTTACAACTTTTGACGGAACCTAAAGGAAGCCGCCTCGCCGGTTTAATCTTAAATGATTATGAAGATGGAGATATAGATGAGAGAAGCAGAAAGACTAATTTGGATAAGTAGAGAGATGAAGTGAATGAGAGTGGTGGAAACAGGATTTTTTGCAATGGGGTTCATTTTTTCGGTGTTCAAAATTTTCATAACAAAACGTTAAAATTTTCGGATCGGGTCAGAGCGAGTTTTGAACTAGATTTAAAAAAAAAACAGAAAAACAGGCTATATAAGGATTGAACTCATGACCTCTTGTTGTTAAAGAGGAGGTTTACCACTATACCAGCTTTGCTTTTCTTTCTATGGTGTCCACCTAATTATATTTATGGGGTGTTTATAAAATTTAGAGTAAACTTCCATTTTGCTCCCTGTCATTTGGTCACTTTAACGGTTGAAGGGGTATGGTCCCAAAAAGCCGCGCAGACCTTCATTCAGGTCGCGCGCAAGACCATACTCCTTATTCATCAAGTTGCTTACTGTTAACCTCGCGCGGGTTACGTGATCATGTATTGATCTCGCGCGAGGTCTGAACAAGAAAGCACACCAAACTCAACACTTAGCATTCTGAATAGGAGTCTCCAGCTCCTATAAATCCTACGCGGGCTAGTTACGTGCTCTACAAGGGTCGCACAGGAACTTTAGCGCAAGGCCACTTCAGAAGGTACGAAAGGTACAAGTGGCAGAAGAAAAGATCCAATCCGCATCCTCTATGCTGTGCTCAATCGTGCTCCACGATCTTCTGATGTGCAGGAGACAGGAAGTACACAAGGACGCCTATGTGGCACCAATCACGGGGCAGCGACACCTGCCCCACGATCTCCACTTACCTGCTGATGGCAGAAGGACGGCTATGCCGACAACAGTGACACGTGGCTCCAATCACGGTGCGCCAACACCGGAGAGCTTCTAGAAGCCGCTAACGGTCGACACCAGTGAGACAAGGAGCATATCCTCTATGTTGTCGCCTTCCGGCCCAAGGCCCATCAGCCCACATCCTCTTACACCTCTCCGGCTATAAATAGAGACCTCAGTTCACAGGTTAAACATTCGATTCCCTCTACTCTCACCCTTAACACAAATTTATCTCCTCAGAACAGTCACTTATTCTCACGCCGGAGCCCGGTTAAGAGGGAAACTCCCATATTCCCCTCTTAACGAGTAACGGTGTTCTATTTTGCAGGATTAACGGATCATTACGGAGCTCAGAAAGCCATAAGAAGATTAACCAATGTGGTAGAAACATAAACCAAACTAATTAACCCCAGGATAAGTTCCGTGTTTCTTCATTGGTGCCCACCGGTCTTTTACAAATCATTTTCATCTTCTTTTTCTGAGTTTTCTAAGCTATTTTTCCTTCGATCATGGCTGGTTAAGGAATCATTCCTGATTTTGGTTTTGGAACAAACTCTAATGCAGTGTTGGGGGAGGACAATCAAAACGTCCAAGTCCAACATGTTGAAGAAATCGGTGAAATTGAAGTAACCAATACTGGGGGACCCCGCGCGAGTGCCACTCGCATCACTCAAATGGTAACCCCAGCAAGTCACGTCGCTGGTCCTTCAAACCCAGCTCCACCTCAGAATATTTCGGCGCTATTAGGGCTGCCAGAGGGCGAAACTCCAACCTCTTGGTATGCCAAACAAATTGCTACAATCAACACTGCGTATCAATCTTTGAGCGCACAGCAAGTAGTCTTACAAGCGAAACCATCTTTGGTTACACCTCAGGGTCCAGATACCTCCATAGCAAAACTGCCAAGGAAGAGTTAACAGGCCTCCTCCCCTAAGAAGACTAAGCGTGCTTGACACGCGCGACACACGGGGAGAGACACAAAACTATTATGACCATCCGTCAAATGTTCTAAGGGGTCCAATTCATAGCCGTCTCGGACCACGCAATATGAATAACAAGTGGGACGACACAGACCCGAATGACCCAACTTGGCAAGATGACGAAGAATCCTCAGTCTTCAACCGCTTGCAGCGGAATCATGAAAATTACAAGCCAAGGCAGCGCATTGCATATAGCAAAGAAGCAGAACGAGACTTCAGTCTAGCCTATAGACCAGCTGAAGCAGCAAAACACTCAAAGTTTATCTCGAAGATTGCCTTGGCACCGCTTTCAAGAGAGAAGTTACCCCCAACAGTGGGAAAATTCAATGGTTTAACCGATCCTGACGATCATGTCAGAGTATTCACAAGTGTTGGTTGTATGGGAGGATGGAATATACCAATGTGGTGTCATTTGTTCATCCAGACGCTTACTGGGGCTGCTCGCGCCTGGTTCGACAGCCTCCCGCCTGGAAAAATCAGTTCATAGGTTGATTTCAGAACGCAATTCGTAAACCACTTCAGCCAGCAGAGACGTTATCAACACGATACGTCTGAAGTAACAGATATTTGGCGTAGGGAAAACGAAGGTCTGGAAGATTTCATTACACGTTTTAACAAAGAATGTTTGGAAATTGGCGGTGTAGGCGAACAGCTCATGCGCGCTCACTTCAAGAAAGCCATTCGTTGTGATAGTCTCATCAGAACTATCACCGGCAAAGACGGCATGCCCAAAGAATGGGACAAGGTGATGGAAGCCGCAAAAATAGTAGCGCAAACCGAAGAGTCGCTAGCCGGAGCCAAGAGCTCATAAACCGACGATCGCTTTTCCAAGAAGAACTCGCGTGACTACGATAAGCGCAACAACAGCAAAGGTCAGGATTGGAAATCCAGAAAACCAAGGGGTTATGAGGAGAGACCACGCTATAGAGAGGATGCGCGAGAGACAATTGACAGAATTGGGTATCGAAAAGCAGTCAGGGATGATAACCGAGAAAAGCACTGGACTCCGCTCATAAAAACACCAAAAGAGGTGCTAATGATGGAGAACCACGACTTCAAGGCTCCAAGGCCTATGACGAACAAGAAGGGGCAAGACTCGAACCTGTACTGCGATTTTCACAAGGATACAGGTCATCTGACAGATGACTGTATCAGCTTACGTCAAGAGATCGAGAAAGCGCTGAAAAGCGGAAAGTTAAGCCACCTGGTGAAAAACATGCGTAAAGAAACATGCCAGATCCAGCGCCACGATGATGGGAACCACAAGAAGGTCCGGCACCTGGAAACTCATATGGTCAACGGACCAAGATACAGCGCAAGAGAAAAAGGCAAACGCCCGTACGAGCCGTCTTGGCAAGAGCAACCGGTCATTTTCCCGGTAGTGCGCTGGGGTCCTCGTGCCACACGCCCCGTTGTCATTACCGGTATTATTGGTCATTATGAAACGGAATACATCTTCATTGACCCAGGAAGTACAGCCGACATCATCTATGAGCAATGCTTTAATCAGTTTGATGACGAAGATAAAGCGAGACTTGAGCCGATTGATTACCCTCTGTCAGGATTTTGCAACGAAATGGTCTTCCCGTTAGGCCAAATCAGCTTCCCCGTCACGTTTTCTGACGAAAAGCATTCAAGAACCACAAATGTAAAGTTCATGGTAATGCCTGTCAAATCAAGGCATGATGTGTTGATTGGGAGAGAAACCCAAGGTGAACTAAACATGGTAACTTCCACACCCCACTCAGCCATCGGGTTTCCAACTGAGACGGGGGTGGCAATTATCTATGGGAAGAAAGAAGTAATGTCCGCAGAAGAGGCGCGCCCAACAAAAGCGGCGAAAGTTTCAACGACTGAGCCAGAAAGTGGGTTTTAAACCGTAAATACCTAGAGCAAACGGTGATGATTGGCCACGCAATCTCACTAAACATCAGAACGCACCTCAAGCAACTTTTGTTCAGGAATATGGATATCTTCGCCTGGACATCGGCTGACATGACCGGTGTCCCGCGCGACATTACTGAACATTGTCTGAACACTTATCCCTCCGTTAAACCAAAAGTGCAAAGAAGGCGCAGCTTAGGGGCGGATAAGACTAAAGCGATGAATGAGCAAGTGTGTGAGCTGCTAAAGGCAGTGATCTTGAGAGAGGTGCGCTATCAAAGCTGGGTTGCGAACCCCGTGATGGTGGAGAAGTCTAACGGAGGATGGAGAATGTGCGTCGATTATACCGATCTCAACAAGGCATGCCCTAAAGATTGCTACTCTTTGCCTGAGATCGACAAAAAGATAGACTCTCTCGCACTGTACAGGTGGAAATGTTTCTTAGATTGTTACAAGGGGTATCATCAGGTTCAAATGAAGCTTGAGGACTGATGTCTGTCGTTAGTGACATGCAAAAACCGAAATAAACTACTAGATAGGATAAGTCGGATATCGAACCAGAGGAGGATTGTGGAAAGTGTCGTAATGAAAAGTGTTAATTAACTATTACTGAATTAGAAAATCGGTTTGTTTGATTATGAGAAATAGCTGAATTAACGAATAAAAATTGTGATTTAAATCAATAGGAGAAAAGATGGTTCCTCCAGATTTCAGGTTTTACAGCTAGATTCAATTATGTGTTTAATCGAAACACTCACATAGACATAAGTGTTTAAACTTAATTCACCAATTGTGATAACCAACGACTAAGTACTCCGGTCAATACATAACGGGAGGTTATCGAATGATTATCAATTACAGTTACAAACCCTAACCCCATGTCAAATATATCCCAATTACTAGAACTCTCGGGAACTGAATGCTTAGAAATTAAGGTTTAAATAAATGCAATTGTTTACAACCAATAAATCAAATCAAGGTGAAAAGCATCGAATGCTTAGATCACCGAGTTATACGATTGTCACAAACACATAAAATTATCCAACTTACAAAAACCCTCCATCCGGAGGAAACCATAAAAAGACTAGCCGCTCATGTGGTACGATTGATCTTCGTAGCCTTCTCTATCTTCGTACCCCTCCTGTCTCTGCGTCGAAGATCATGTATTGATGTGTTTTTTTTCTTTTTATGTTGCCGCCCCCAAAGAGTTCACGTGAGCCCAAGAATAAGTCAACCGCCACTATGCATGTCGGCCCATCTCTCTTCTCTCTTTCTATTCGGCCCAAAAGAGAAGTCCACATAAGTCTGCGCATCCAGATTGCATAATATGCCTTTTCAATATTCATGTGACTTATGAGAATGATGATGACTTCCTTTGATTCCCTCAGGTGATATCATATCATCATCCACGAAGTCTTCATGTGCCGCCAAACTGATGATAATATTTGCGATGATGATGTGATGTTTTTAATTTTGATAATAATCTCTCCACCTCATGTCTAATCATATGCGGCCCAATCAAAGAAGTCGGCCCATGTGCATTAAGAAATCCCAAAGTCTCCTTTCAATTAATAATAGGCTGGTGATTTAATTTTGTATCATGCAATATAATAGCCAAACCTCCAAGACTCCAATAATGTGCATGTATGGAGTCCAAGCCGTGATGATGGTTGTTGACTATTCCAAACCCACATGTCCAATCGTCTTAGGCTGCCGCCCAAGTCCAACCCACTATCAACATGTCTTGTCGGCCCACTTTATGTTTTCTAAATTATTTTCTTTTCTTTTATTCCATCCAAACATGCTGACTTTTCATTCTAACCGTAGTCTACGGTTACGTAGCGTAGCGTAACTTACGATAGAATGTTTCTGTTTCTTTTATTGCTTCTAACCGTAAGTGGAGGTCCCACCACCGTAACCTACGGTGATGTCTGTTGTTGATGAATTAACCCCTGATGCTCCATGTGAATGACAAGAATGATGTATTGTGATGATAATTCTGTAAGATTAAATATATTATGTGTTAATATTTAATCTATAGCCATTATAATCATTTACATAATATAGATCAAAATATATTATAACCTATTAAATAATTAGTTGGTAATTGTTGATGGTCCATATTACCCTTATTAACTAATTTGGTTTCCTCCTGAGTGCTTATATAAGGAGAATTATGTGGAGGTTAAGGGGTTACTCAGTTACACAATTAGACACACCCCATTAGTCATAACATCATCATCGATCTCCTCTCCTAAGCCGATACCCCTTTTCGGTTTTCTAAGTCCCCATCATCAGTCAGCACCCTAAGGAGGAACCAGATCACGATGACAAGCATGTCGAACTCCATTACTGGATTCTCCAACGCACTGTCTGCTGTAACAGGTATGTTTTAATGTTTTCCTTCATGAATAAACAGAACTGATCCAACATGTGGTATCAGAGCATATGTTGATTAGTCAGTTCTGTTTTGTATCCGTAAATCTGGATTAAAGCAGGAAAACAGGATTTGAAAACCATAATAAAATTCGGTTTTATCATCCGAGATATCATCTCGGATCTGTTCAATTCATCTCGGATCATATATATTGATTCGTTATAACTGTTCCGAAATCATCAGTTTGAGAAACATGTTTAAATGTGTAAATATTTCCAGATTTCGGATATAAGTTTAAGTTTTTTTTTATTTAGGGTTCATCATGTTCTTAGTTAAAAATTCGAAATTTCCTTTATGTTTTGGAATGTGTTTTGAATTGTGGAATGTTTTCCCAATTTTGATCTTATTTTATCTAATAAGTTTTTTCGAAATCTGTTAATAAGATAAACAGATTATGATTTTCGAAATTTTATGATAAAATTAGATCAATGTTATAATAGGAAACTCTATCACAATTCTTAATTTTCGAATTTTCAGTTGTTATAACAATAAACAGCAACTGGATCGCACAAGATTAGATCACATAAGAGATGATCTGATCGCATAAGATAATCGCACAAGATCAGATCACATAAGAGATGATCTGATCGCACAAGACAATCGCACAAGATTTGTACAACTAATTAAGCACATTGTACAAGTTAAGATTGCATAATCGCACAAGATTTGTGGATCGCACAAGATTTGTGGATCGCACAAGACTTGTGGGTCGCACAAGACTTGTGAATGGCACAAGGCATTACTGATCGCACAAGTTTTTGGGCATTACTGATCGCACAAGTTTTGGGCCTTATTGATCGCACAAGTTTTGGGCCTTACTGATCGCACAAGTTTTGGGCCTTACTGATCGCACAAGTTTTGGGCTTTACTGATCGCACAAAACTTGGGCATTACTGATCGCACAAGACTCGAAACCTCATTATTTTAAGTTGTTTAATGTGAACTCAAAATTTTTGTAATTATATAATTGGTTTTGTAATTACTTAGTTAATTAATCAGAATCAGATAATGTTTTACAAAACCAAAATGGCTTAACTTGAATGAGTTTTTGATATATCATTTCTGGCCAAAGCTGACTTGATACATCTACTTATCGTTCAAGTATTACGAAAGCTATGTTAAGTATGCATCATAAACATGAATGTCTTAATATCTGGCCAAAGCTGATTTAATTCCTTCATAGATGGCATACTTAACGAGTGCATAACTAAAGTGATTGTCTCAATTTCTGGCCAAAGCTGATTTGTTACAACCACTTTGCACATATGCTTAAATGATTACACTTCTGTCCAAAGCTGATTTGTCTTCGTTTAAGTAGAATTTTAACTAAGTCTATTATTTTGATGTTAGTAATAGACAATATCACAACTTCATAATGTAAAATGGTCATTATTTATGCCTGCCTTAGTTTAACGTGCCCTTAGATCACATTAGGACTTCTTCTTTAGTATCATAACTTGCTCATCTTATTTCCACTATCAGCTCCAAATTGCGGGATTCCACCTTTGACTGGTGATAACTTTGCTGCATGGAAGGATGCTCTCATGCTTACACTTGGATTGCTGGATTTTGACTATGCTCTAAGAGAGGATAAGCCAGCGGACCTTACTCCACAAAGTACTGCTGCTCAGCAGTTAACTCATGAAAAGTGGACTAGGTGTAACCGCATGTCTCTCATGTTCATGAAGCAGTCCATAAGCAATGCAATCAGGGGAGCTATTCCTGATTCTAAAGATGCTAAAACCTACTTGGCTTCTGTGGAGGCGCAGTTCAAGGGGACGTCTAAAGCACACGCTAGTACTCTTATTCTCAAGCTGGTGACAACTAAGTATGATGGGAGGAGCGGCATTCGCGAGCACATCATGATGACGAATGACATGGCCAATAAGCTGAAGGGGCTGGAAATGGAAATCAGTGATGGTTTCCTTGTTCATTTCATCATTACTTCGCTTCCTTCGTCCTTTGAAGCATTCAAGATCAATTACAACACTCAGAAGGACAAATGGACAATGAGTGAACTGGTCGCTATGTGCGTACAGGAGGAAGAGCGTATGAGGATGGATCGCACTACCGATGTTGCAAACTTCACCACCTCCAATTCTAAGAAAAGGAAGAATAATTATCAGAGGAAGGATGCTTCAAAAGTCCAAAGGCATAATCCTAATCCTAATACAAGTGCACCTTCCAGCTCTAAGAACTCCTTAGGCAGTATCCGCTGCAAATTCTGTAAAAAGACAGGACACATGCAGAAGGAATGCCCTGACTTCAAGGAGTGGCTGGCTAAGAAAGGTAACGATTATTTTATGATACTTGAGTCCTATAATTTAAGTGTTCCTGCTAATTCTTGGTGGTTTGATTCTGGTTCTATGGTTCATGTTACCAATTCAACTCAGGGATTCCTTTCAATCCGGAAGCTGGAAAGAGACCAAAGAACGCTTAAGGTTGGGGATGATCGAGAATTAGAAGTGAAGGCCATTGGAACATTACAATTAGTTATGAAAACTGGTTTATGTATTAAACTTTATGATACCTTATATGTTCCTAAGGTAACTTGGAATCTTGAATCAGGACCAAAGTTAGACATGGACGGTTTTATTGTTTCCCATGGTCATCGCAAACTCTCTATCCTTTATGATTTTGTTCTTTATGGTACTGGTATTCTGGATGGTGGTCTCTATAGATTAGAACTAGAAGATAACTTTTCCAAATCTTTGTTGTCATATAACATTAATGAATCACTAACAAAGATGGAAGAGAAACGAGACTTAGAAACTTCGTCCATGTTGTGGCATCAACGTTTAGGCCACATCTCAAGAGAACGATTAAATCGTCTCGTAAAGGATGAAGTATTACCTCCTCTCGATTTCTCTGATTTTGGAACATGTGTCAAATGTCTTAAGGGTAAAATGACATTAGCGAATAAGAAAGGTGCCACTAGGAGCTCTAATTTATTAGAACTCATTCATACTGACATTAGTGGTCCCTACCAAATCGCTGGCATAACAGGACATACTTCATTTATCACCTTTATTGATGATTATTCTCGTTACATGTACTTGTATCTAATTAAGGAAAAATATGAATCTCTTACAACTTTTAAAGATTACAAGGCTGAAGTTGAAAAGCAATTAGATCGTCAGATTAAAGTTGTGAGATCAGATAGAGGCGGTGAATATTATGGAAGACATACTGATGTGGGTCAAGCTCCTGGTCCATTTTATGAGTTTTGTAAGGGCCATGGGATTGTGAACCAATACACCATGCTTGGTACACCTCAGCAGAACGGTGTCACTGGAAGAAGAAACCGTACCCTTATGAACATGGTGCGCAGTATGTTAGCCAACACTAATTTACCATTATTCCTCTGGACTGAAGCGTTAAAAGCAGCTGTTCATATACTCAATAGAGTTCCTTCTAAGTCTGTCCCTAAAACTCCTTATGAACTTTGGACAGGAAGGAAACCGAGTCTTAAATATATGAAAGTATGGGGCTGTATTGCTGAAGCAAAACTTTACAATCCTTTCCTAAGGAAACTTGACCCTAAAACAGTTACCTGTTTCTTTATTGGGTATCCTGAGAACTCTAAGGGTTATCGTTTCTATTGTCCTTCCCATGTCACCTGTATTGTTGAAACCAAGCGTGCTGCGTTCCTAGAGGATTTCAAGGTCAGTGGGAGCAGTACCAACCCTTACGAAGAATTGCAAGAAGTACAAGACGAGGGGGGGGAGAGACTCGTCGCTTACCATTACTCCGATTACTCCTATTGTACCCAATGCAACTACTGTACCTGAAGCTACTGCACCAACTGCAAATTCACCTCTACAATCAGAACCCATTATACCTCATAACGAAGGCACATCAAACACTCAAAACCAAGACAACGCTGAACCCGATAATCCACTCAGGAGGTCATCTAAGCAAAGAAGGCCTACTAATTGGGATGATTATGTTACCTACCTGACTGAAATGGATCCTGGAAAGCTCAATGATCCTATCTCTTACAATGAAGCCATTAGCAGTGATCAGTCTTCTGAATGGAATAAAGCAATGATTGAAGAGCTTGAATCCATGAAGAAAAATGACGTTTGGGATTTGGTAGAATTACCCAATGGAGCCAAACCCGTAGGATGTAAATGGGTGTTCAAAACAAAACTGGATCCGAATGGTAACGTTGAACGCTACAAAGCGAGATTGGTTGCAAAGGGCTACACTCAGAAAGAGGGAATTGATTATCAAGAGACGTTTTCACCTGTCTCTCGTAAAGATTCATTAAGGATCGTCATGGCCTTAGTAGCTCATTTTGATTTGGAGTTACATCAGATGGACGTTAAAACTGCTTTCCTTAACGGAGATTTGGACGAAGATGTTTACATGAAACAACCTGAAGGCTTTAAACCTGAAGGTCAGGAGCATCTAGTCTGTAAGTTGAAGAAATCCATTTACGGGTTAAAACAAGCATCACGTCAATGGTACCTCAAGTTTGATGAAGTCATGAAGAAACAAGGTTTTATGAAGAATCAAGTGGATCAATGCACCTACCTCAAGATGAGTGGGAGCAACTTTACTGTACTTGTCCTTTACGTAGATGATATTCTATTGGCAAGTAATAGTTTAGACATGTTGCATGAGTCGAAGCGGTTACTCTCGCATAACTTCGACATGAAGGATCTCGGAGATGCTTCTTACGTCATTAGCATCGAAATTCACCGAGATAGACACAAAGGGATCTTAGGATTGTCCCAAAAGGCTTACATAGATCATGTCCTTACACGTTACAATATGCAATAGTGCAAACCCTCAGTCGCTCCAGTAGTTAAGGGAGATGTTTTCGGTTCATTCCAGTGTCCGACAACAGAGGTTGAGAAGGAGCAAATGAGCCAGATACCTTACGCGTCAGTAGTCGGGAGCCTGATGTATGCTCAAGTCTGTACTCGCCCAGATATCGCTTATATTGCTGGAATGCTAGGCCGTTATCAGACTAATCCTGGCCTAGATCATTGGAAAGCAGCTAAGAAGGTACTTCGATATCTGCAAGGGACGAAAGACTATAAACTGACTTATGGAAGAAGTGATCATTTAGAAATGGTGGGCTATTTTGATTCTGACTTTGCCAAGTGCAAAGATGACAAGAAATCCACTTCGGGCTATATCTTTATGTTAGCAGGCGGCCCTATCTCATGGAAGAGTCATAAACAACAGTTGACCACAACTTCCACAATGATGGCAGAGTACATTGCTGTTTATAACACAACCTGTCATGGAATGTTGCTTAGAAATCTGATCACTGGACTCGAAATTGTTAATTCCATTTGTAGACCATTGAAGCTTTATTGTGATAATTCGGCTGCCGTTAGTTTCTCGAACAGTAACAGTTCGACTGGAGTTGGTTTATATCTCGATACAAAATATCTGTTCGTACGTGAACGAGTTGAGGAAAATAATCTTTGTATTGAGTATATTAGTACTAAGGATATGCTTACGGATCCGATGACTAAAGGTCTCCCTCCTAAGGTTTATGAAGAACATGTTCGGAATATGGGATTTAGTAAAGACCTTATTTGAGCATATTGTACTAGCTTATGTTTTATGTTAATGAAATTTCCTCAGTTTGATTTTATATGTCTCTTAGAATATGTTCAACCGGTATAATGGCATATAGACAAATAAAGTTACAAATCAAACAAAGGGCTTATGCGTATTTTGATCATGACGATTAGGTTTTAAATTAAGGCTATAGTATGATTAATGGGGGTCCTGAGTCGCATAATGATTCAACGGCTGTATTTCTCTGCTATAGTACTTGTTTAAGGCTAAAATGAGTGTTAACTCCTGATCAGGCTTATCTAATACTCATAGTAAATGATTACTCGGCTAAGTGGGAGAATGTAAGATTAAATATATTATGTATTAATATTTAATCTATAGCCATTATAATCATTTACATAATATAGATCAAAATATATTATAACCTATTAAATAATTAGTTGGTAATTGTTGATGGACCATATTACCCTTATTAACTAATTAGGTTTCCTCCTGAGTGCTTATATAAGGAGAATTATGTGGAGGTTAAGGGGTTACTCAGTTACACAATTAGACACACCCCATTAGTCATAACATCATCATCGATCTCCTCTCCTAAGCCGATACCCCTTTTCGGTTTTCTAAGTCCCCATCATCAGTCAGCACCCTAAGGAGGAACCAGATCACGATGACAAGCATGTCAAACTCAATTACTGGATTCTCCAACGCACTGTCTGCTGTAACAGGTATGTTTTAATGTTTTCCTTCATGAATAAACAGAACTGATCCAACAAATTCTTCCAAACACAAGTTCCATTTTCCAAAAAGTCGTGGCCCCTTGACTCCATTATTTTGTGTTCTTTGCACATTCAAGCTATATTTTGACTCGTAACGGCCCCCAAATAATATAGTGTGTCTCGACTATTATCGTTGGTAGTTCCGCTTCATCACCAAATGGTCCAACTTTACTGATTTAAGCCGATTAACCTGTAACACCAGAAATACACGTAGTTATCACATTCGAAATATATAATCGCATAAACCGCATTAAATCACACAAGATAAGCACGTTAACACTCGGGTTTCACACCCTCCATCAAGGACGAAGACAAGACAGCTTTTCGGACCGATCTCGGGATCTTCTGTTATACAAAGATGCCGTTCGGCCTCAAAAATGTTGGCGCAACATACCAACGCCTGATGGATAAGACCTTTGCTGGAGATATTACGAAGCATATCGAGTTTTACATCGATGATCTAGTGATTAAAAGTCCCGAGGAGGACCAAATGTTAAAAGATATTGAGAAAACATTCAACTCGTTGAAAAGCGTGAATATGAAACTGAATCCAGCCAAATGTTCCTTTGGTATGGAAGAGGGCAAATTCTTGGGCTTCGTGGTTACAAATGGCGGTTTTAGAG
Source organism: Helianthus tuberosus (assembly GCA_030545235.1). Taxonomy (NCBI): domain Eukaryota; kingdom Viridiplantae; phylum Streptophyta; class Magnoliopsida; order Asterales; family Asteraceae; genus Helianthus; species Helianthus tuberosus. The sequence continues at coordinate 210,707,206 of CM060447.1, forward strand.
TCAATCCAGAAAAAGTTCAAGCCATAGAGCGGATGCCATTACCGCGAACGATCAAGGAGATGCAAAGGTTGGACGGCCGCCTAGCCGCGCTTAACAGATTTCTGTCAAACCACGCTGCAAAGTCATATCCTTTTATCAGCACTCTGCGCAACTGCGTGAAAAAGCAAGAATTCAAGTGGACGCCTGAAGCAGAAGTCGCTTTTCAGCAAATGAAAGAGTGTTTGATTAAGCTCCCTACCCTGACCGCGCCGATCGAAAAGGAACCACTCATCCTGTACTTATCTTCTTCGGACAAGGCAGTTGGGTCGGTATTACTGGTGGAGAGAGATGGAGTCCAGACTCCAATTTATTACGCCAGTAGGGTGCTTACAGATCCAGAAACGAGATATTCAACAATGGAAAAGTTAGTACTTGCGCTACTACATGCCTCCAGGAGGCTGCGCAGATACTTTACAGGCCATGTCATCACCGTACTTACTAATTTCCACATCGGCACAATATTGCAAAAACCAGAGACATCTGGGCGTTTAGCAAAGTGGGTGATCGAGTTGGGAGGCCACAACATTTTGTACAGGCCGCGCCCAGCCATCAAGGGTCAAGTTCTAGCGGACTTCATCACAGAAGTCCCAGTATATAAAATCAAAGATTGTGAGATTGTTGAGACTCCCGTAAAAGACACGTCCAATGAGTTATGGTTGTTGTATACTGATGGGGCCTCAAACGAAGATGGCGCAGGAGTTGGATTGCGCCTTGTGAGTCCTGAGAAATATGAATTTACATACGCCATCAAGTTGGATTGCGCCTCGCCATAAAAATGGGAGCTCAAAATCTGCGAGCGCATGTTGATTCACTCTTGATCACCAGCCAAATCAACGGACTATACGATGCAAAGGGCGAAGTTATGGCTTTGTATTTAGATCAAGCAAAAGAGTTGCTTCAACGATTCAAGTCCTACAAGGTAGTGCATATTAATCGCTCAGAGAACAAACCAGCAGATGCCTTGAGCAAGCTCGCTTCAACTTCTTTTCAACACCTCGCCAAAGATGTAAGAATCGAAGTACTAAAAAACCCGTCGGTTTTGTTGCGTCAAGTGAATGTGATAGAGATGGGGCAACCATCTTGGATGACCCCTATAATCCAGTATTTGCAAGAAGGAATACTCCCTGAGAGCAAAGCAGAGGCAAGGAAGATTCAGAACAAGGCCTTGCATTATAAGATGAATGGCGGTATCTTGTACTGAAAATCCTTCTTGGGGCCACTATTGCGCTGCGTGGACCCCCAAGATGCGAATTACTTGATCAGGGAGATTCACGAAGGAATCTGCAGCATCCATGCAGGCCCGCGCATGGTCGTTGCGAAAATTATGAACGTTGGATACTACTGGCCAGGGATGCACGTTGACGCTCTAAAGGAGCTGTGCAAATGCGACTCCTGTCAAAGGCACTCCCCGAAAACCCTGCGCCCGAAAAACGATCTTATCCATGTATCCACCGCTTAGCCTTTTCAGCAGTGGGGGATTGATATGGTGGGACCTTTCCCCGAAGCTCCCGGTGCCGTCAAGTTCATAATCGTGGCCATCGATTATTTTACTAAATGGGTGGAGGCCAAAGCTCTCGCCTCAACTACTGCAATGATGGTGCGCAAGTTTATTTGGGAACACATCATCTGCAGGTTTGAACTCCCACTCAAGATTGTAACCGACAATGACACTAGCTTCGCATCTGACGACCTTCAGAAGTGGATGAAAGAGATGAAAATCGAACACACTTTCTCTTCCGTTGCGCACCCTCAAGGCAACGGGCAGGTTGAAAGCGTAAACAAAAGTATTGTCGACGGAATAAAGGCCTGACTGGGCACAAAGAGAAGAGGTTGGGTAGATGAGCTCCCAAGCATCCTATGGGCTCACCGAACCATGCCGAAAACAAGTACTGGTGAAACCCCTTTTAGCCTAGTCTATGGCTCGGAGGCGGTTATCCCAGCTGAAGTTGGCCTCCCCTCGCCGCGCTTGACGGCAGTCAACACAATCGACAACGAGACGGAGCGCCGTCTTGACTTGGATTTACTCGAAGAGAGGCGCGAAATAGTGCGAATCAAGGAAGCCAAGTATAAGACACAATTGGAGAGGTACTATAATGCAAGAGTACGCATTTGTACCTTCACTCCAGGAGAATATGTCTTCAGAGACAACGAAGCTTCAAACGCTGAACGCCTCGGAAAGCTAGCACCTAAATGGGAAGGCCCATACTTGGTACACGAGGTGCTAGGAAAAGGGGCATACAAATTGCGCACATCCCGCACACGTGGAATGCGCAACAATTGCTCAAGTGTTATATGTAACTGATCTCAGCCTCGCGCCTTTATCCACTTATGTTGGCCGCGCGCCTATCTTGATTTCCTATGTTGGCTACACGCCCTTTATTTTATTTCGGCAGTGTATGTTGGCCTAAGCGCCTGCTTCCTACTTAATGAAAGCATATGCCTCATGTTTTCCTTTGATCATGATGTCTTCTACGTTATAAATGCAAGTTAAACTTTTGATTAGCACGAAAACACTTCAGTAAATTACGAGCTCTTGAGTCATGCCTCCAAGGTCCTCCGCGAACGTAGCGCGAGACCGGGCAGTTACACTCACACGAGCCACACTTACATTCATTCGCGCTAACTTAACCAAAGTTTCTAACAACAGTGCAATAATTGTAACTTCAAAGTTAATAGCAAACAAGGCTAAAAGACGCACCATGCAATAAACACACAAGAAATAAAGCAAAAACATCTTTGATTCATTTCAACGTAGTGCGACCGCGCGTCAATTACATTCAAAAACCTAAAAAAGAAAATTACAAGGCACGAAGCCTACCAACACTATCTACTCATAACCATCACCTCCATTATCATCATCATCATCATCATCATTTCCATCACCATCGCCACCATCATCATCACCAGCTGGTTCTTCTTCATCAGATAACTCGACAGTCTCTGGTGGATCGAGAATGGCCTTTAGCCGTTGACACCAATCTTCATGCTTCAGCGCCTCTGCAACCAAATCCTTCACAGGTAATGATAGATGATCATAAGCCTTTTCAGCGCGGGCTAACTCAGCATCAGCCTGATCGGTCGCTGAGCAATGACTAGTATCAAACTCTTGCCTAAACACCTCTTCGACATGCTGCGCACACTCTAGATAACCTCCACGGTGACCAACCGCGCGTGAGGCATCTATAAGAGCGGCGACAGCTCCATCAAGCTCGGAAGCATTCAGGATAGAGTTGGCCATCTACAACAAAGGCAATGGATTAGAAATAGGTTTTAGCAAATAAAGCTTAAGTTAAAAAAAGAGAACATACCAGAACTACTCCCCTGCCGCGCATCCACTCAGCCTCAGAGGCCAGAGTATCAACGATGCTTTGAGCCTCTGAGTAGTTATTTTGCGCTATGTTGAGGGTCGCTGTACTGACGTCTCGTGCCTCTTCAGCCTTCTGCTTGGCCTCCTCAGCAGTAGCAACCTTTGCTTTCTCAGCTTCAAGGTTGATATCCAAGGACTCACTTTTGTCAACCTGCTCTTGCAGGCGACGCTTTAACTCTGCAATCTCGACGTCCTTGGCCGCCAGGTCCTTATCCTTACTGGATAGCTGCGCCTTAAGCTCAGCCTACAAAGGGTTAGACTTAGATAATTTTACAAACAAAAAGCATAAGGACAAAAAAGGTCAACTATGTTCGAACCTCAGCATGCTCCTTAGCAGTTTGCCCATCTTCGACCTTCCCTGTCAACTCAGCAACCTTACCCTCGAGCTCGGTAATCTTGGCCCGAGCCGCATACATGAGCTGGTTGTCTTTCTCACAAATCTTCTTCCACTCGGCACACTCCTTCCCTAGAAGATCTTCAGCAGCACGAAGTTTGCCCCTAAGGCCCTCGCGGCCCCATTCCTCTGAATTCCTATCAGCCTCAAACTTAGACTTCTCCTCAGCAAATGTGGCATTAGCCTTCTCAAACTCCTTCACTTGCCTCACAAGGCGCTCACGATACTTCTCCCAATCAGCTCGCTCCTTAACCATTGTGCGCCACTCACGTACAATTTGGTGATTGACGGCGCGAGTATTGGCCTCTCCAACCATATAGGCTTGATACAGCCCATCGTGAGTTCACGCCCTTTGCCGATTAACCTCACCGGAAGGGAAGGAGTTCAAAAACCAGTCACGGCACGGACCAAACTTCTGAAAGGTATCCTTCTGTTTCAAACCCCAGGGAGCTTGGTAGGGAGCATTACCGCGCGCCTCCTCGGTATAAGTTTTGTAATAAATATCACCGAGGGTATCTTTTAGGCCGATTATCTGTGGCATACATCCTCCAGCACCACCAAAGCTAGCACCACCTGCATCATGAGATTTTTCCTTATGAATCGGAGAACCTGATCCCCCAGTAGTAGAAGTTACTTTAACGAAATGAAGGGGGCATCAGGTTGCGCAGTTTTGGTGGTTTTCTCAACCTCAGGTTCCTTCCTTTTCTCCTGATGGGGCTGGTCAAGCCCCAAGATAGGAACGACCTCCGGACCCTGCGCCTTATCACGGGCAGTTGTAGCAGTGGTCCCGGTCTCCTTCGAATCATCACCGACAGGCTTTTCAGAAGCTTTCTTCTCTTTTTCCTTCTCCTTCTCTTTCTTCTTCTCCATCTCAGCAGCCTTGTCAACAGGCTTCTCAGCAGCCTTCTTCTCCGTCTTAGACTCTACCCCAGCAGTCTTGAAAGGTTTGATGGTAACCTTGGGCCTCTTCTGCGCCGGCTCCTGGGGATCTTTAAAAACAAAACCCTTCTTTTCAGGGGTCTTCTTTTTGGCCTCTGCAAAAATAGAGTGTTAAAAAGAAATAAAACAGCAAAGAAAGTAAGGTAATCAAGAAACTAACCAGGAGAAAATCTATAAAGAGAGCGCAAGTTGCTCTGCTTTCCGATCAAGGGAATCCCACCAGCTTTCGGCGCAACAGACGCACCAGCTGTGGTCTCTTCCCTACTTCTTTTTCTGCTGACCAACTTTGCAGCAGGCTCCTCTTCTTCTTCTTCCTCCTTTTCATCGAACGCGATAGAAGATGGAGTGGCTCCAGCATCTGGGTTTCGAGAACCCGCGCCCCTGAACTCCTTAAGCCAGCAGCTCTGGTCTTCTTCTCGCCTATACGCGACAAACCTTCAAGTGAGTCACTGATAATAACGTAATCCTCCAAGTTACTCTGATGAAAGCGTAGAGTACCTTTGTCAGCAGCACCAGCAGTCGCGCAGCTACTCCCGCCCTTCTTGCTGGTCACCTCAGCGTCTTGGGTAATCACCTTCTTCCGCTTGTTGGGTTTTTTCTTCTTCTCTTCAGGGTCAATCCCCAATTCGTGCAACACACCTGCAAAGATGTTAGACCACGAACTTAGCTCCCCATTTGAAGACCCTACAGACTCCTCGCTGGAAAGATAGAGAATCTCTTTCCCGGCGGAAGTCACAGCTCGCAAGGGCCTGGGGTTAGGTATATGCGTACCTTCAGTCGCGGTAGGCGGATTGGCGAAAACTCCAGCAACAGGATACTTGAAGTGACGCCTAATTGCATCATACCAATATTGCTCGCCTGCTTCCAGCGGGCGCATGCCCATGGACCCACCAAAAGTGGGGAAAGCAGCTTGATAAAGGCGTACCTCTACATTCAAAATTCAACAAGTTGAGTGCTATGAAGTTAAACAAAAATAATCAAGGAAACAACTAACCTCGATCTTGAAACTTCAAAACCGGAACTTCGTTGCTCTCAGGCGGCCATTGATCACTCATTCGCGCCGCAATAAGGCGTTTTCACCAAATACTCGGTTAGGTATTGCGGTGAGCTTCACGTACCAGTCATCCTTCTTAGGTATCGCCAATTCCTCCTTCTCAATCACGTCCGGCGCACGGAAGGTCATAGAAATGGGGATGACTTCCTCCCGGATGAAGAAATTTTTTTGTTTCCAGTCATGGAAACTCTTAGGGGGGTTCAGGAGTATCTTCTGCGCAGACCCTCGACTGGCAAAGGAGTAGAAGCCCATGTTCCTGATCAGTTGATAGAAGGCTCTAAACCTTTCCACCGTTGGCTCAACACCATGGGAACGGCATAGAAATTCGAAGTGTCGCACTTTAACCATCCCAGGTGGACTCATCTGAGAAATATGGAACCCGTAATACTGAAGTATATGGGCCATAAACTCCGTCGCCGGCAACCGGAAGTTGCCTTGCAGGAAGAAGTCTTCAAAGAGGGTAATATACCCCGGCGGTGCATCGGCGGCCGTCTGATTCTGGCCGGGGTATCGGGTATCCCATTCCGGTGGGAATCGGAATCCTCGGGTGATCTGCTCAAACAACCCTAAGTCCCATTTGAGGACAGGAACGGGGCCTTCTTCACTAGGATTTTCTTCTTGATGATGTTCTTCAGCCATGGATATTCAAAGAAGAAACTTTGAAAATGTTGAAAACTTGAAGATCTGCTAAAGATCTTGAAGATCTGCTACTGCGGTTTTGAAGATTTGAAGATATGAAGAAGACAAGTGGAGAGAAAAGGTAGCAATAGTAGAAGAGGTAAGGGTCTCCTCCCCTTCATCGGATATATATACCCGTCGCATTTAATGCGATGGGTAAACGTGCCGAATCCACCGCGCGCGTAGCCTATCAGAAGCTGCCACGTAAGGCGAGATTCCCGGAGTGACGGTTGCCACGCGCGCGTGGCCCTCACTCGCCTGACAGAAAGCCGAACCGCCAGGAACAGCGTCAACATAACCGTGTCAGCAGTCAACTCAAACGTCGCCCTCAACGACATTTGCACCAACCTGTCAGAATTCAAAATTCGAGGTTTTTCCCGCTCAAAAGTACTACAAACTTCATGCAGAAGTTGCTCAGGCCGCACAAAATTCTTGTTTACCAAACGAGCCTGCGCGCTTACAATCAGAAGCGAAGAATCATCAACAGTCAGATATGGTAGTCGCGCCGTAGCATCTGTCAAACATTTACACACGCGCGTCTGCCCAACACAAAGAAAGCATTTTTAGCACTTTTCTTTTTCTAAGTCCAGAGCTCCAACCACTTGCTTCGCGCATGGTGCAGCACTGGACTGGGGGGACTTGAAGGGGTATGATCCCAAAAGCCGCACAGACCTTCATTCAGGTCGCGCGCAGGACCGTACTCCTTATTCATCAAGTTGCTTACTGTTAACCTCGCGCGGGTTACGTAATCATATATTGATCTCGCGCGAGGTCTGAACAAGAAAGCACACCAAACTCAACACTTAGCATTCTGAATAGGAGTCTCCAGCTCCTATAAATCCTGCGCGGGCTAGTTACGTGCTCTACAAGGGTCGCACAGGAACTATAGCGCAAGGCCACTTCAGAAGGTACGAAAGGTACAAGTGGCAGATGAAAAGAGCCAATCTGCGTCCTCTATGCTGTGCTCAATCGTGCTCCACGATCTTCTGACATGCAGGAGACAGGAAGTACACAAGGACGCCTATGTGGCACCAATCACGGGGCAGCGACACCTGCCCCATGATCTCCACTTACCTGCTGATGGCAGAAGGACGGCTAAACATTCGATTCCCTCTACTCTCACCCTTAACACACATTTATCTCCTCAGAACAGTCACTTATTCTCACGCCGGATCCAGGTTAAGAGGGAAACTCCCATATTTCCCTCTTAACGAGTAACGGTGTTCTGTTTTGCAGGATTAACGGATCATTACGGAGCTCAGAAAACCATAAGAAGATTAACCATTGTGGTAGAAACATAAACCAAACTAATTAACCCCAGGATTAGTTCCGTGTTTCTTCAACGGTCTTGCCCTAAACCTTTAAAAATAGTCATTTTCCTCCAATAGTTTGCTATGGTTTTTCCATTTTGCTCCCTGCTTCTAACTCCAACCAAATTGTATGTTTTTCCATTTTGCTCCCCGCATGGATCAAAATGGAAAAACCATAGCAAACTATTGGATAAAAATGACTATTTTTAAAGATTTGGGGCAAAATCATTAAAGTGACCAAACCACATGGAGCAAAACAGAAGTTTACTCTAAAATTTAATATACCGGATCTACTAATTTCTTAAAAAACATGGGGTCCGGAGACCCCGACCCGTGCTTGTACAACACGTTGTAGTATTTGTAGATTACATTAGGATCAGTAGAGAGATTAAAGTAGAGAGATGAAGTTAAGATAAGTGAACAGTGAAGATTACATTACAACCAGACAACACGTAGCACATAACACAACCACATAATTTTTTGTCTTTATGTGCACCGACCTTTCTCTTTAAGGTTTATATTTATATATATAATTTAAGATATGAAAAATTATGAAAAGCTTTGCATGCGCATTTCATTCCACGATTTGTTTAATTTTCTTTCGAAGGTATAATACCGGCCCACGTTTTATTTATTTTTTCGTATACATATTTTTTCAACTATATATACTTCTAACATATTTGTTGAAAATATGAAGTGAGTGAGATATGCATTTAAAGACAAATTTCTAATATACGACTATCAAATTTGTGTTGTATGAATACTCACGTGTAAATTATTTGTTTAAAGTCAAGGAAGGCCTAAGGGTAAACAAGTATTAATATCTTCTAGGCAATCAAGTGTTTGATTTTTCAATGGGGTTTGTTCTTGTTTCTTTTCCCGAACAAAAGCAAAACCTACTATTTTGTCCAATTGGAAAATGTATCCTTTTTTTAATACTACTGATAATTATCTTTTAATAATTACTATTAAAACTTACATTTCATAGATAACTAAGACAATGTGTAGTGGAAGGGGAAGATAATGCCCCCACTCTAGAGCATTTTACGTCATGTGGCGGTCCAGTCAGCAAAGGGGCATTATTGGGCGTTTTCTAAAATGGGTGTAGTGGGGATGGGGCATTATTAGGCATTATGTTTTGTAATAAAATATAAAAAAAAAGAACTTAAAATTCTTATTGGCTAATTAATGCAAATTGAAATATGATTGGACAAGCATTCCCCCCTTCAGCGTTTTTTAAACCACGCCAAGGGGGCTTTTTTTGAATTTAAAAAAAAACGCCCCATGTAATGGTTTGGGGGCGTTTTTAGGCGTTTTTTTTTTTTTTTTTTTTTAAACCGCCCCACTACGGGTGGTCTAATAATACTAAAGTTTTCATTCACACTACTTTTTAAGGGTATGTAATTGACCTTTTTAATTTTTAACTTTTAGTTTAAACTCTACCGGTTTTACTACACAGTAGAGAAGCTAGAATAATATCGTTTGGTGTAATGTAATGTAACTAGTAGATGCCCTGCTCGCGTTGCGGGGCGATTATCGAATAATTCTCAATCAATTAAAAAAGGACTACTATAATTTTGCTAGGAAAAAAAAAACAAAACGATGATAAGACCATAATTTTGGGCTCAGGGCAAAACTGTAATTTCTCAGGACTAATGAGCTAGTGTTAGGCAACTCCTTGACACGAAAAAAAATTAAATCGAGTAAACCAATTAAAATAAAAAACCTTTATAGTTTTGGTAAAAAAAAAAACGATGGGAAAAACGTAATTTTTAACTGAGGGCCAAATCATAACTTTAATTCGGGGATAAACTGTAAACTAAATGGACCAACGGGGGAGTGCCAGGAAGTTGCCGGCAAGTAAATAATTTTACGCTGGGGGCAAACTTGTAATGTCAGCAGGAAAACAAAGAAAAACGATGGGGAAAATGTAAATTTAAGTTGAGGGTAAAATCGTAACTTGGCTGTGAGGAAAAAAAACTAATGGCAAAACTATAAATTTATACGGGGCAAAATCGTAATTTTGAACCGAGGGCAAAATTGGAATTTTTAGCTGGGAGCGAAAGCGTAACTTTATTTTTAAGTGGGGTAAAAACATAGCTTTGAACTGATAGGAAAATCGTATTTTTAAGGGAAAAAATCCAATGGCAAAACTATAAATTGAAACGGGGCAAAATCGTAATTTTTAACCGGGGGCAAAATTGAAATATTTAGCTGGGAGCATAAGCGTAAATTTATTTTTAAGCGGGGGCGAAAACATAATTTTTAACTAATGGCAAAATCGTAATTTTAAAGGGGGGTAAAATCGTAAATTTGTTGGGACAATAGGGGAGTGGCAGGCAGCTGCCTGACACTATTATCCTTGCCGCCCATTTAGCCCAATGATAGCCCACAACTATTACCGTGTCGGTGGCCGACACTTGAGTTTGTAGTAGTTGAGAATGTCATTGTTAGATTTCTAAAGACGTCATTTTTCTTATTTGTTGTCAAGAATATGTAAAAAAGGAGTTAAAAACAGTTTAGTTGAATCATATTTTGTTTCTTTAGGGTGAAATAGGTCCTAAATAAAATATGGGCCATGGAAAAAGTCTAGTTGAGGCCCACCAATGATATTTTTTGCACTAGAAACATGTAACACATTCCAAAATGTACGGCGATAAAGAATACGTGAAAGGAAGCAACGTGACTGAAACATGACCCAATATATATATATATATATATGGTCAGTATCCTAGTTGTGAATCCCTTGATCGTGTTCACAACAAAAACAAAACGAAAAGTTGACATTTGAGAAGCAACCTACCATCTGGACCCACCCGCAAGCTGGGTTTATGCGACCACAAGACAATATTCAACTTATACATGGCCATGGGGGTGGTCAAAACCAAAATCTGGCTTGTATGGAGAAGCAAGGGTATAATGAATCCGATAAATAACCGGCTAGCTAGTAGGGTCGGGTATAGAACCGGATACGGAAAAACCCGATTTTGAATATCTGGTTGGTTACAAGTTTTTTTTCCGAGTAGGATTTAATACCTAGTTTTTTTTCTTCTTTTATTGCATGTATATTTTTCTTTTTTCTTTAGGAATGATGATGGTAAAGCATGTAATTGGCTACCATACTTTTTTTTTTTTTTTTTTTGCTTTTTAAATGCATCATGTATACGTTGATTTTGTCTACCTAAGTCTTCACATTGTGTTGTGTATTCTTGTCACCAATAGACAATAGTCATTTAAATCTACCTTTTTTGTTCTAATAATAATAAGCGTCACTCACAAACAAATCTTTTTGACCAATTTCCTTGAATAAGTAACAAAACAAGCAATAGACTCGACTCGTTTTTTCATTATACTCTAGCCACTTTGTAGATAGTTCAAACCAAGTCTTGCTATACTGTCTTTCAACAACACCCATTGGAAAATCATGGCTTTTTAGTTGTCATTGACCTTTAGCAAAATATGCTCGTCTGACATCATCTTTTTGATTAGTATGATAAGATGAAATTTGAATCCTTTCGAAATAATCCTTGGAAGATCATCCAAATCAATCTTCGCCGGTTTACTATTTGAAGATGAAACATCAAATGTTGTTGATTCTCTTTGTAAATCGTCCAGGAACCTCTAAACAAGTCAAAATCAACAAAAAATTAATAATTCTATAAGGTATCATTAGAATCAATAACCTAACCCTAAAAGTCTATACTTTGAACTTTAATCAAGTCTAAAATCAAATAATCAAGTTTACATAATTGTTTCTTTATTACATATACAGAGTTTGTCATGCAATGTGGTCATTTTTTATTTTAGAAAATCAATGACGTCGTTCGAAATTTTCTTATTACATGTTACATATGATATACAAAATTCATTAGTGTCAGATTAACTGAATCACCCTAATATACCGTCATTATGAATCCAAATTAACTTACGTGTAATTGATGTGGATCCAAATTTAATGTTAACATGGCTTGCAGTATTTGGTTGAACACCCGAGTAAACATCTCTCCCTTTCGGGACCTTTAATAAAAGTTAAGTTTTAATAAAACTATAATTCCATATCTTACCAATTAGGTTATTTAATTAAGTAATATAATTATACCAAATAAATTTTATCTCTTATGTTGAACACCTAATATATATGAGCACCTCCGACGCATGCTTGCGTGGAGGTGCCCGGTTTTGCAAAGTTGCACTCACGGACGGAATAACGTTGGAGTGTGAGGTGGATGTTTGGTGTTAACGGAAATAGAGTTATTTTAAAGAGGTTCGAGTCTCATATAACATAACATCCTAAAATAGAGGTTTGTAAATACAAACTATTTTTAACATTTGTACAGACATCTCTGTCTCTATCTATCTAACCATTGAAACATTTAAGGTCAATGGTTTCATCTCTCATCCACCATGGTACCATTTTCATTAACGTCACCGTTACCGTTGCCGTCAAAAGCTTGTCTACACGTCATCCTGTGACGAAATTTCCAGTCAAGCGCTTGACAGGCGCGTGAACAATAATTCACATCCCCACACACCGAACATCGTCGAAACTCATGCCGCCGCGTCTCCACCCTACCACAACCGCTATGCGAGCACAACCTCATCTCCACACTCGCCGTCCTCTCCGCAAACCAACCGATAAGAAACCGGTTCGCCGGATGAGGCTCCGGAACCGGCACATTGCAACCGAAATCACTAAGCAGTGGTCCAACTAACTGTTTACCGGAAAACAACGACGACGGAGTGGTTGTTAAAACTCCGGCGAGCTCACGGGCATTCGCTTGGATCAACAACCGCCGGCCTTCGGTTACGTTTTTACTCACACCGTGACCGTCTTGTAGACAATGTCCGAGCTCCCGGAGAGCGTCCACGTGGCCGAGAAACGCCGCACGCGCACACAGAGCGACTCCGGCTCGTGAATCCTTGTCGTTCTTCATTCCTCCACTGCCGTTGAACTGAATCACCGCTAGTGAGTACAGCGCCGGAGCGTGAGAGCGAATCGCCGCCTTCGCCATCAACGATGCTCCACTTTCTCGGTTTTGGAAGCAGTAGAAACGAATCTGTACATAACACAGTCACCAGATCTAAATCTGTTAGCTAATAATTCAATAAGAAATCTAATTATTTCGATAATTTTGATATTTAAAGTTTAAACTTACCATGCCGAGTGTGTAAGAAGCCTCTGCATTGCCGGCGTCGGAGCACCGTTTTAGAAACCGGTGAGAATATTCCGACCAGTTTTTAGTTTTTACAGCTAAACAATTCGGAGATGCCTTCGATAATACAACAGAATGTGTTGCTAATCCGTTTAGTCTCTTGCATCTGTTGAATAAACATAATCAGTTACAGAATTATTGCAAAGCAGAGTAGTTATTATACATATTTTTTTCCGATCCATACGTTGATAAAATGGTGATGAAATCTGCAGGACAGCTGGCGGTGAAAGCGAGCTTTGCAAGGATGGATAAAACGATGTCGTCTGGAAGAGTGTCGAAAGCGTCATGCTGCGTCGGTGATCCGGACAACAGCTTGAATCGTTTCCGTGCTCCGGTGAAATTAATATCTGTTGTTCTCTTTTGGCGACACATGTTATGGACCTCCTGATAACAAGTTCCACTTCTTGTTCTCATTCTCTCCCACTAAAGAAAGAAGATGTGGTGTAAAGAGAGGTGTAGATGCCTAAATATATATATGTATAGATGGTGACGGTTACATGCCGATTCTTTTTCTTCTAATTTTGTAAGTTATTCAGATACCATATAATTATAGTGGGCTAATAGTTTAGCATGTATTTTTTATTGTGCAATTAATGTATCACCTCACATATATTTATACCATCTTAAATCTGAAAGTCGGTCACATTATTATTATATTATACTATCTTAAATCTTAATGTCGGTCACATTTATACAATCATTTAGGGTGAGGGGCACCCTCGGTGACCCCATGCGGGGGGTTTGTTTGCCGAGCGGGAAGGGTGCCGCCATCCATGCGGGGACCCAAATCGGAGAAGGGTACCGAGTTCATCCCTACGATCATTCCTCAATTTTAGACTTTGATTTATAGCCACAAATGGTCCTTCTTTTTTGGCTTTTACACAATTAACCCCTCTATTTTCCCACCCACAATACAAATCCTTAACTTTTATAAAATGCATGTTTTTAACCCTACATTATTACTCTATTTTACAACCCTTCAGCTTTTGAAAATTGCAATTTTCATCACACCTCAACTTTTAAAATTTGCAGTTTTAACCCACACGTTATTACTCAATTTTACAACTCCCTCAGATTGTTGTCTACGTTTTAACGTAAACTTTTTTTAGAAACAAGTCAGGTCAAATATAATACGTTTTCATGCTTAATTTATGTACGTTTTCAGTAGGTCTACGCATTACGACGTATTTTTTTTAATCAAGTCAGGTCAAATATAATATGTTTTCGTGCTTATTTTATGTACGTTTCCAGTAGGTCTACGTTTCGCCATAAATTAGTTCCGAATCAAATGGGGTCAAATATAGTACGTTCTTATTGGACGATATAGATTCAAGTTACTCTATGCTTCGACCCCATCACAACGTGATAGGGGTAAAATTTCCACCCTTAATTATGTTTCTTTTTACGTTTCCTACATATGAGTTGGGTCACATATAAATACGTTATAATTGAACGATATAAATTTACTTTACATTTTTAGTCCAATCACAATGCTATTTAGTTAACCTAGGTACGTCAAAAGGTGTGTTTACAAATGGTTAACGCATAACATAACATTTGGACTAATTCTTTCGATGTTTGCTATGTACTCACGCGGCAACGCACGCGAGTCTAAGTACTAGTTTTACCTTAAATAACCATGTGTCGAATTATGACTTCGAATTATGTTACATTAATATTAAAGAATCATGTGAGTTCCTTCTCTTCGGTTTCTAATACAAAGATATCCTCGCGCGTTGCAGTAGTAATTGGTCGTTATCGATTCGGTTTATTATGGTCCGGTGTTGTACTGACACTTCGTATAACAACAGAAAGATAGAAACATATATCGGTACTAGTAATGATATTGTTCGAATGCTATAAGGTATGCTCAACATTGAACAAGTACGATGACAATACTTGGTATAGCTTAGGATATCAAAAATATACTCTAGTACGAATACAACTCCTTTTTACAACAAAAACTATAAAAACAAATACTTGTAACGATACTGAAGTTGTGTCACACCCCCCAAAATACCACACGCGGAAACACCGCGGGGCGAGTGACGTACCAGGATCCAGCCACCAATCACATTGAACCACAACATTGTATTTAATAAAAAGTTTCCATTTATTTCATAAGAAATTCCAACACACAACTTAAACCAAATTCGTTCAGCGGAAGCATAATGTAAATAGTTATTCAAGTAATTCAAAACAAATGTGCAAGATCAGTAAACAAGCATCCAAGAGCTACGACCCATAACCACTCCAGCACTCCTAGATAGCAAGTTCCATCCGTGAATCTAACGACCTCCAAGCATGCAGACAAGTGTGTCAGACGACGCTGGTGAGTTCAAAGTTTGTTAACATGTTTTAGTTACCAGATATAAGTATAAAACATTTCAGAGATTTGATGTTGTCAATAACTCGATTACCGCCGATGGCTCCAGATTATTTGCCCTATTCCCCAATGCCTCTATCAAAGCAATGGTCAAGACTGGGGTCATTAGTTCACGCCCGTCCTCCCCGGTACGGTGTGAGGGTGCCAAACCTAAATAGCGCTATTAACTAATACCCCGTTGCCTCCCCGGCAACAAATTGGTAGAAGGGACTTAAATGATAGATATGAGTGTATTAACCAACATCCCGAGTTTAACATTCCAGTCAAACCCAATAACCCGACATTCCTCCCCGGAACGTTTACCCGATGTCCCTCCCCGGGACGCATGCTTGGAAAAAGAGCAGTGAACTCACCTTAGATTTGCTCGGTATTTAACAAGTTACCCGTTCCAGTTAATCAACCAACCCTACCGTGGTTACCAATCAAGATCAGTTTCATAAACTACTAAGTCACGCATTTTCACAGTTTGTATACTTCACAAGAACACCGTATGATAAGTAGCAAATACTCAGTTTTCACACTAGTCCACATTCCACATGCGTATCATGCAATAACATTCAACAGTTAAAGTGATTATTCACATTAATACTTACAAGATTCCTCATTTCCAACTAGTGTTGTCATCATGCACACACGAAATCGTGTAGCCAAACATTCACATCAACCATATTATACACTACATGAATTGGTCTGTTAACTTGTTCTCAAACAGTATCCCGACGAAGATCCTCCTCGACGAAGGTTTCCCCTCGACGAAAATCATTCTTCGTCGCTAACAGGTATGTCGACGAAGATTGACATTCTTCGTCGACTTGAGTTATTCGTCGGGGGTTGTACGTCGGCAACCAGAGCAGTTTCAACCTTTCCCTAAACCCTAATGTTTACAGTTACCTTATCGCCGATCACAATCTAATCGGTTTCTAGGTTCATCATGCAATCACATCATCGTTATTACTATCAACAGTTTACCAATAACATCATTAATCATCATGGATAGTAATCATCATAACATTATCGTTCATCATTCTTACGAAGCCTTACAGTTAGCATGAAATCATTATTGTAACCCTAACAATTCATCAATTATATACGACACCAGAATCACATTTAAGCGATCATCAACCATAAGGTTTCCTAACCTCTAGCAACAACCTAATCATTCATTCATTCATCTAATTGCATGATGTCATAGACGAACCCTAGCCTCACATAAGGTTATCACACAACTACACCAACGATGAATACTAACCGATGATAATGAGATGATAAGTCCAATCGAGATGTAGAGCCTCGTAAACCCAAGGTTGTTGCCGCACAGAAAAGAGAAGGTGTTCTAGGGTTTGCGGTAACAGCTTATGCCCGGTTATGTACTGAATTAACATTAAAACCATGTTGGGCCTATACTGGGCTGTGGGCCGGCGAAGTTCCCATACGAAGTTCATTCTTCGTCGGGCAAGGGAATGACGAAATACATTCTTCGTCGAGCCCACATGCCTATTCTTCGTCGGGCAGTGATTTTGTCATAATAGGTTTTTATTAAACAATAACCAATGCATTTACATTCACATTGCACAATTAAATATTCATTAGGATCAATCCTTCAAACTGTTACACATTTCATAACATAAATAAATTATCAAAACATGATTTCGACACAAGAGATACGTAATTGAAGAACTTGGAATCTCGGGTTGTCGGATCATCCCCAACTTGAAAGAAATTTCGTCCCGAAATTTGATAAGCAGCACAGTGTTAGGTCAGGATGACTGTGGATTTTCCGCGGGTGCCACATCATCCCCAACTTGAATGGGAATTTCGTCCCGAAATTCACTAGTTGCATCAGATTTAGATTTGTCAGCTGGGAATAAGTGAGGGTACTTGAGCTTCATCTGATCCTCGCGCTCCCACGTGAACTCCGGTCCACGTCTTGAGTTCCAACGAACCCTCACAATCGGAATTCGACTATGCTTACGGACCTTGACCTCCCGATCCATAATTTCTATTGGTTCTTCGACAAACTGCAACTTGTCGTCAATCTTCAACTCTTGGAACGGTACCACAAGTGTTTCATCGGACAAACACTTCTTTAGTTGTGAGACGTGGAAGACATCATGAACGTTACCCAACTCAGCAGGTAACTCTAACTTGTAAGCCACTTTACCAATACACGTTTTACAGAGACCCGTAGCCAAAGTTATGGTTGTTTCACAAATCACCATTGTTAGCGCGATTATGAACCTTTAGAAATGCAATGATTTAATCTTCTACACTTCGGCCTACATCAATTTTAACTAGAAACAGTTGATATTTTTTAAGCCTTGCGATTATGACTTGAAATTATCTTTTTAACCCAACACAATACACACGTTTTACTTGACTTGCATTTGTTTGTATATTTAATGTGCAACAAATTTTAACATGTAACATTTGAAAACAGCATTTGTTTCATTGCCTTTTTATGGTGTAACAGAAAATTGCTATAGTTGGAAAAAGCAGACATGCATGGAATGGAAAGGGTATAACGTATATGAGAGTTTAAGTGAGTAATGAATGGTATTAAGGAAACAGGCAGGCAGGCAGGCAGGTTGATTTGTTCCCCGTAAGGGATCTTTTCTGATACGACACGTAGATGGAATCGTGCTGAGTCAGCGAAGTTGTGGCAATGGCATGCGTATGCCACGTGAGACGATGACCTTAGAAGTATAGGAGTGTAGTAGAGGAAAAGCATGCATGCGTGAGTGGAGTGTACGTACAATTTAAGTCAACTATTCTTGTTTTTGTTAGACGGCTTGTTAAGCTCATCATGCCACGTGTATCATGACGCCGCTTTCTCACAACCGTATAACTAACTTTATGGGTTTTATTACAAAAAATGAATACATTTTTGAAATACTAAAAAGATTCATCTAGCATAATTTGAAGAACCCACTACTTACAATATGAAATGAAACTAAAAAGACATCCAGTGGCGGACCCATGATTTTTGGACAATGGGGTCCTATTTTTTCGGTGTTCAAATTTTTTGGATCGGTCGTTGTTCGGGTCGGGTCGAGAAACATAATAGAAAACAATATCATAACAAAATTACAAGTTTCATTTACTACACATTCAGCTAAATATAGGTGAGAAAAAATTGAAATAGGAAAAAAAATAGAGTGATTAATTTAAAATCAGGTTTAAAAAAAACACAAAAAAACGAAACAAACAAGTATTGAACCCAGGACCTTTGGTGTGTAAACAAGGGGTTTTACCACTGCACCAGGCTCACTCTCATTGTTATGGGGTCCAACTAAATTATTTTATGGGGTCCATAGAAAATTTTATATACCGCTTCTACTACTTTTTAAAAAAAGATTGGGGTCCGGGGACCCCATTCCGCTTAACGTGGGTCCGCCCATGAAGACATCACGTTTCGGAAATCTAGAACTTGAACGTCATTAAACAAGAACAAAATTGAGACTAAATGTAAACCAGAAATTAGATTAACCTCCAAAGTCACCGAACCACACGCTTTAATTTGAACTCGATCTCATCATCGCTACAATAAATCGAAACTAGTAAATTATAGTAATTGCTATGATTAATCGCAGTCACATATAGAGTTTTTCTCTCATCCATAACTGATGCATCCAAAATAAGTTGATAACTTAGATGTGACTATTAAACATAATACACACTTGGATTTGAATTTCATAAGGTGATTTAATAATATTTGTGACAAGACATTCCTTACGACAATTATCTTATGTCCGGACATTGTAAGAGCATAATAAAAGTTTTGTTAGCAACATTATAATCAAATTAAAGATAAAAGTTGCTCGCTTTTATAATAATTTTTTTTATACATTAATACAATTGTTACTTTGTATATACATAGAGATGAAATAGAGTTTGTATTTGTTTAATGTAATGAAAATGATAAGCAGAATTATTCTAATGTAATGATTAGTTGATGAAAAATTACGAAACATGACATTATGTGGCCGTCCTGGTGACCAACATATTTGTCTTTGGTAGTCTTAGCACCCAAAAGAGACCCCAAAATAATTCAGCCAGCAACCTCTCTTTAAATAAGAATATTATTGTAGTTTTTTATGAGAGAGACTTGAGTTTCTAAGAGACCCAAGTTCAATTTCTGTTTCTTCCCATTAATTTTCAGCGGCACCTGGTGATGATAGGAGATTAGACGAGTAGACGGCGATCGCTAGTTCGATCATTGAACTGAATGTGTTTTACCTCACCGCACTGTCGTGCCTTCGGGAGATTGTTCACGGCTTCTGCCCTAGGTGAGGGTTTTCCCCAGTTCGGAGACGAGTATATCCCGATGTGATGAATTTCGTCAGTAATCAATTTGAAGGATTCGTTGATCGTTAAAAAAATAGTTAATAATTGTTCTAAGAATATTATCTTTCCAACTTATCCGTTCCAAAGCTTGTTAAGAAAGTATACACTCCCAAAAAATTTGTTAAGTTTCTTACTTTGCACTTAATTTTATTCTTATCGGTTTACTATATTAACGTCTAATTTTTTTAACGGAAAATTTGAATCACTGAAGGACACTAAATAAGATAATTAAACATTTCAAAGTTTGTTTTTAACTTTTTTTTATTTGAACATTATCACTTTGGTATACACTTTCTATCTTATATTAGAGAAGTGTCGATTTTTGTTAGGGTAAATTACAATGTTCGTCCTTTATGTTTATATCGGATTACAATGGATAGACTTTAACTTAAATAATTCCAACCACGGTCTTTTATTTAGAAAACTCACTACACCTTACGTCCTTTAGCACTAACCTTGTTAAAATTTTAAGTTAAGCCTAGTCACATAAGGGTATTCTAGTCATTTCACGCTTTTATTAAATACTATACCTGCTTCAATAATTTAAATTCAAACCCTCATCGCCATGTTTCAACCCCAAAACCTGCAATTTCTTGTTAAATCTCAATCAATCTAATCATCAAAAACATATCAAACTTATTAAAATCACTTCACACTTTGATATTTTTGTTTGATCCTTATGTTTTCGTATCTGAATAACAACACCCAAATATGTTCGGGTCTCCTTCAACCTGCAATCATAACCTCATTAACACAAAAAAAACTTCAACTTGATGATCCTAACCTTTTATGTTTTTAGCACATTTTTACAGTGAATAAGTGTTTAGCTTAGAGAAAGAACAAAAATGTAATAGGCTTTTCTAAAAGAGTATGGATCAGTAACCCTGACTCAGATCTCAACCTCAGATCTGCGCAACAACCTCTCCGACATTCCCACCACCTCATCGCTACCGTAATCCGCAACAACCTCTCCACTATTATCTCCGGTAACATATTCGAGCTCTAAAATTGGTTTGTATAAAATGCAATACTTTAAATCGGTTTTTATAGAAGCTCCGGCAAGATGCTTGATTGCTTGGTGTGAGGGTTCGAGAAGATGCAGTCGGTTGTCTCCGGTGACCCACAATCTTTCCCGGCTGGTTGTCTCCACAACTACAAACATGTTTTTTAGTTCAGCCGGAGACAAAGAGATGATGCAACCTATTTTGATTTAGGGATTTGGGGGGGGGGGGGTGGATTAGGTTAGTAGGGATTGTGGTGAAGATGAAGGGAGAGAGCGCGCGCGTGTGAGAGAGAGAGCGAAAATGGTGGCAGTGGTGGTTTGGATGGTACAAAAAGAAAGAAAATGGTAGGTTTAGATAGAGAAAAGAGAAAGAAAATGACATATGGTGGTGGGGATTGATTCGGTGGTTCTGGTATACGTCAGTGGTGGTGGTGGGGCTCGATTCGGTGGTGGTGAAGATGGTGACAGTGGTGATGGTGAAGGTTGGTTGAAGAGGGAGAGGGGGGTTGAAGAAGGTGACCAGAATTAACTGGATTTATGTGCATACTGTAACAACCCGACTCTTCGGGTCACTACTTAATGTTGACTTTCTTCTGTAATCGCTTGTATTCCCGAGATTTCGATTGTCGCAATGGGTTACACTAATATTTTCAAACGCATTTTTTAAACGCTTATTCAAAACGCAGTTATCGCAGTTAACGTTGTTTACAACGCTTACTATTTACACGCATTTTTATCGCATCTTAGACTAAAGGCTATCACAACGCTATCGCAACGCAAACTCAAAACCCGGATTTACTTTAAGCATTAGTTTATGTGTGTTAATTGTGTGATTATTTGTTTAATTGTTATGTGGTTATCAACGCAACGCTTACACACTCAAACGCTTACTCGCAACTCGCTTAAACGCAACGCTTAACACACGAAACAAAAGTTGGAAAACTAACAAAACGCAACTCGGTTGATCGAATTGTAACACCTCGTAAAATCGTGTCCAATGATGTGTTGACACGTGTCCCTAATCCTAATTATGTCAAATGTTGACTAGGAGGGACTATTATTGCCAAACGGTTAAAACTATGAATATGAGAGGACTAAAAGTATCAACATGCTTAAACTAAGCCTCTGAGTGACCTTATACAGTATTTGCATTCTCATATTAAGCCATTTGTTGGATAATCGAAACCGTTTGCAATATAATTTAAAAGTTTGTGCATCGAAGGGTTAAAAGTGTCGACATGTTAATTCTTACCTCTGAGTGACCTTTTAACGAACCGGGTGCTTCATAATATTCATTCATACTCTCGGGAATGCCTATGTTGGCCGTTTAGGGCTTTGATGCCGTTAAACGACATTATGCACAAGTTGCGAGTTAAAAGGGTTAAAGGCGTCAACGTGTAAATCTACACCTTTGAGCGACCTTTTAACGAATCCTGAACTTAACGGTGTTCGGTTATACTTCCATGAACACCTATAATCTAACTTGAAGGGCCATAAGTGCCAAAAATGAAAGTTATTTCAAGTTATGAGGTTAAGGGGACAAAAGTGTAAAATTTAAAACTTGAATGGCTGAACCCGGAGGGGGTTGCGCTTCGCGACAGCACCCTTGGTCCTCTGTCGCGCGACGCGACATCGTCATCTGCACAGATTGGGTTGACAGCTGCAGGTTGTTCAATCTTGGCTACCACACAACCTCCTTACTCACATAATTCGAATCAAAGGGCTCTCTAATGGTTTTAAAACCTGGTAATACACTTGGAGTGATCTTGGAACTCCTCTAAACACTTGGCATGATCCAAGGGATTCATGTTCAAGTATAAATAGAGGTCCTTGGATGCCTTGAATCCTTGTACCTCTCATTTTCTTGCTTTCTTGGAGACTCCCAGCATAAAGGGGACTCCACCTCAGTTTAAGATTCAAGCTAGGACCCTTTGTAAGTGTCCTTAGCCACTAGTTTTCATTTTATAGGCTCTAAAGCCAAGAGTCAAGCGTTATCGTAATAACGCTTTGACTTTTAGTTAGACCTTAAATGGGCAAGCCATTGTTCACAACAAACATGGCTACGTGATCGTAATTAGGTAGATGTTAATCCCTCAAAAGGGCACCTCCTAAGAATCACTTTTGCTTTGTCAATTGACGAGTCAACGTATTGACATTTTAAAAGTCAACGGGTCAGATTTTTAAAATAATTGCGATCTGAGTTTAAGAGTGCTCTAAAATATGTTTTATCACTTAAACAACTTAACAATAATTATTAGAACATGTGTAAACATGTTCGGCTCGTCAATTCCAGCTTTAGGGTCAATTCGCAACCGAAAGTCGCGAAGTTTGACTTCTGCTTTGAATTTCGATTATGAACCGAATTAGACTAGTATTGTAACATCCAATAAATGGGTTTGGTAATCAAACCCCGTTAATAGTAAAGACGAGTAAAATACCGTTAGTGGTAAAATTAACCCGGTGAATATTAGGATTTAAATAATTAATCCTATATTAATAAAAAAGAAGAATAAACGCTTTGAGAAAACACGGTTTATTAGAAGCCCGAGTTAACGGGACTTAAAAAAATAAAACGGGTTATAATTCCCCACACCCACCAAGTTAACTAGGAATAGTAACCTAGTTAGTAATGGGTAACTACATGAAAAGCTATGAGATATAGCTTCTTTTATAATAAATGAAACAAGAGGGACTAATATGGCCAAGAAAGGAAACTTGTTTTATTAAAATTAAAAATAAAACACAACACACACACTCAGTGTGTGTGTGTGTGCGTGGATCGACCAGAGGACAAGGGAAAAAGAAGCAAACCCTAACTCTCACAAATCTCTCAAATTGAAGGTCCAAATCAAGTTTAAATCAAAATCCGAGTACGAATTAGTGATCTCCACTGAAAAAGGAGTCACGAGGTATGTAAATTTCATGAGAAATCTCTAGTTGAATTTCTGAGCAGACCTAGAGAATTCGAATTAGATGATTGCATGCTTGTTATATGATGAGATAGGAACATTGTAGTGTCTAGGAGTAAATCCTAGACAAGTATATGATGAAGTTAGGCCTAATTCTTGTGAATTCATGATCACCATTGAAGGTGATAAGTGGGTTTAGTATGAACATGTTAAACACTAGAAATTGATAGTTGTTCTAGTGTAATTTGAATTTTTCGTAAGTAAATTATGATGTTGTAGATGCGAAAAATTGATATGAACATGTTAATTGATGTTAAAACATGGTTAAAACAATAACCATGAACTAGATAAAAGAAGAATACAAATTATGCACATTAGGTGTTTGTTAAAATGCCTAAATGAGAACTAAAGTGTTGAAATTTAGAGTGAAAACGCATATTTGAATGATATGGCAATTACGCGTAATATGAAGTGATGAGGGTTCTACATATTATGTTGATTTAGACTTAATGTTGTAAACCAAGTGATTGAAAGTAGTTAACTTTGATAAATCAAGTTAACTAATCATGAAGTCGAATAGTAGTTTCGACATAGAAAAAAAAAGTGAGGTGGAATAGTCGTGATTGTTAATGACTAATTTAACCGCCTTGTAAATGATTGACAATAGTTTGACGCTTAAACGAGCTAGGTGGAGGCTTGGGAAAGAAGCGGTCAAATAATCGAGTACGAGAAGGGAAGTGTAAACCGGATGCGAGGTAAGTTAAGCTTACGCCTTTTTATTCTTACTACCAAATACTTATAATGCAAGTCAGAATGTGACAACCCTCGTAATTACATGTATCCGTACGATTTATTAATGATAATTAAAGTGCTTAATGACTGTGCTGAATTACTTAACTGCTTTCTGGTTACTGTGTCACACTTACATGTGCTTGTTAACATACTAGTCTAGTGCAGAAAAGTTACTAAATGCTTCTACATACTTTCCCAAGTGTTGGAAATTAAAAGTGTTACAAAAAGATATATATAGGACACTATATGGAATAACTTAGCACTTTAACGGAACGGTATCTAACCGAACAACCGGACATTACCCGGAACACTAACATATTGCAAGAGGCATTGTTTTTATTTTTCTGAGCTAGTTATGGTCCCGAACATCATAACACCTCCTAAAATATCTAATAACTAAATCATGTAACTAATACTTGGATTGGAACTAGTAAGTAATCAAACTAGTTAACACCTAACCTATACCCCCCCCCCCCCCACCTATCTCACGGCCACCAAGGCCTTACACACTTGATTTTCTTTGAATTAAAAATTAGATCATGTAGGATCTTTTGAGACATAATAACCAAGGGATTATGTGATGGCATGGATTATAAGAATGCAACAAGGACTTAACTTCATTTCATCATCACACCAACAACACCAAAACTCTTTCTTCTCTCCTTCTTGGCTTCGGCCGAACCCAAGGCACACCACCATCACCATCATTCACTCATTCTCATCCAATCTACAAGCATACAAGGGTGCTAAAGGTCACACAAAGGAGTTAGGGGCTTTTGGAAGTACAAGGACCTTCTTCGTTTGCTATTAACCACCTCATTTCCTCTCTTGATCTTCCCTAGCTTAAAAGCTAGTAGTAAGTCTCTTGAATCCTTATTATGCCATGTTTATGGTGGTTAATAGTTAGATTATGATGAAAATACAAGAACTCTAAAAGATTACAAACAAAAGTCTTGAACACAAAGTAACATGATGATGAACTAAGATGAACTCATGATTAAATGAAGTTGTTTTGTCATGTTGTTGATTACTTGATGTTTATTTGGTGATTACTAGCAATATGATGTTTGACCATCATATGGAGCTTGTTAAGTTATGATTAAAAACATGACTTAACAAGTTAGGGATGATTATGTGTACATAAAATAATCATCTTCTTGTTAGAGCATGAACTTGATAATAAAAGTGATTTTCTTATAAAATAATGAACCTTTTGAACTAGTAAACTTGTAAATCCAAGTCTTGATGATGATTTTTCTAAAACTAACCAAGATAAAAAGACGGGTTTTGAAGGATCATAACTTTGCTTGCATATACATTGTTTTTGGAATTTAAAAGAGTATAAGGATGCAAGTGAAACATGAAAATATTGTAAATGGATATTTTTGTAAAACGAGTTCACAAGTTGTGAACATCTAAAAACCCCGAGAGTAAGATTTTACTAAAAGTAAACACACTTTGAAGGGTAACTAAACCCACTAAACACCCTACAAAGTTACTACGCGTTTTTACGAAAAGCCAAGTTCATGTTATTGTGTAAAGTGCATCGTTTTTGCACTTGGTTAGTGTAATGTTGTTTAATAAATTGTTGTTGATTGATTGAATGAATTTTTGAAAAGAAAATGATATGCTAATAAGCATGGACACCTCCGTTTACAAAGGAAACTCTGGTGAAATTTTCTAAAAATTCCAACACTTAGAAAATATTTTTCTAAACAAGTGTTACAAGTATATTTTATAACTTGTGTTTCGAATATAAACTTCGCCATAACATTTGTGACAAAAATACAAAGTGCCGGAGGTTGATTTTATAAATAAAATGGTTAAATATATATTTAGAATATATATTTTATACTAGGACACTTGTGTGGAATACTTGTTTATTTTGTGAGATAGTTATATTATTTTAGGGTAAAATAATATAACTTAACAAAGTACCATGACATTAGAATGGTGTGGTACGTAATAGAAGTAATGAGTAGGTAAACCATACGTAGGATACGTGTTATGCATGCATGAGAAATTGATTGTTATCTGTACCTTATTAGGACGTGCTTGATTTCTGATTATTAGAGTAACTAATCTAACCGAGCAAACCAAGGTGAGTTCACACACTTTCTAAGGCATGGGATTCCCGGTGGTTGGGAATGGGTTAAAGAATTAAAATGGAACCTACATATCCTCCTTGGGTAGGATATGTACCGCCATCCTCCATAGGTAGGATGACAATATTAATCCTGCGTATTCTCCTTGGGTAGAATACGTACGTTCGTCCTCCTTGGGTAGGACAACAACCTTAAAACTTACTAGACAAAACTCTATCATGAAGTCCCTCATTTTATATCGACTTAATCGCCGAGGCCAATGGCGAGCGGGTCATTAGTTAATAGCGCTATTAGGTTTAACAAACCTCACACCGTGCCAGTCGGACGGGCGTGTACTAATGGACTATGGCAAACTGTCAATGATGATAGACATTGACATAGGGCACAACTATTGTTCGTCAGTTGTCGATATGGTAACGGTCTAGTGGTTCTCATGGGGAAGCCCCCACTGATCATGGATATGGTTTGGGTAATAAAGAAGGAACTGGTTAATCATACTTTCAACTATGGGGTAACCCCCACGACAATTAAGCCAACAAAAGACAAACCACGTTTTCGGAAACAACTTAAAACTAAACAACCAACCGTGAACTCATTCAACTTTGTTGTTGACTCGTTGTTACATGCCTTACAGGTCGTTAGATGCTTATGGAGCTTGCACGAGGAGGAAGTCGTTGTGGAATATGGATTGTTATGTCCCATGCTAAACATTTAATCCTTATGAACTTATTAAACCTACGTTCGGACTTTAAACTTATGAACAATAAACTTATGTTTTGGGTCTTTACCTTCAATGCTTCCGCTGTTTAATTTGAACTTGGTTAACTAGTGTTGGTCACCAATTGTATTGTGGTTGGTTTTATTTACTTAATTACGTTGTTCAATATGATTGGTGGCTCGATCCTGGTCATGTCACGCCTCCAAGCGGTGATACTCCGCGTGGTGGATTTTGGGGGTGTGACAGATTGGTATCAGAGCCATTGGTTATAGTGAACTTGGTTTTAAAAAGGGAAAAGCTTTTTGACAAAACCAGACTATAACCTGTACAGTGCTCAACAATCCACAACGACGCTTCGCTCCACGTGCAAGACTCGACACAATAAGTGGTATGATTTATGTTATATTGTCGGTTAGATAGTTCACACTGTGCATTAGTTAACGTGATAACTGCTATTTGAACCTTGTATGCTTACTCTCTACTGTCGTCCCACACTTACACACTTTCGCGACACTTTTCTCACTTACGTTGCTTCGTTGTGAAGATCATGAACGGACGCGGAGGACGTGGTGGTATCAATCTAACTCAAGCCCAGTTGACGGATTTGATCAACGAACGAGTTGCTGAGGCACTCGCAGCAGTTCCAGCAGGTGGTATAACCTACCATTTTGACCTATCCTAGGATGATTAGATCCTACTATCGCGAACCAAATCTTGTGCTTAACCTTGTCTTTTATTCTCGCACCACAGGTCAACATGCTCAGCCTCCCGTATGTACGTTCAAAACGTTCATGGATTGCCGACCTAGTACTTTCAGCGGCACAGAAGGAGCTGTAGGTCTTCTTCACTGGTTCGAGAAGCTTGAGTCTGTTTTTGAGATTTGTGAATGCCCTGAAGATCGTAGGGTGAAATATGCTACTGGAACACTCGAAGGTGCTGCGTTAACCTGGTGGAAAGCACAGGTTCAACTGCTAGGGCTGGCGGTTGCTAATGCCACCCCATGGAACGGTTTCAAAAAACTGATCAAAGAAGAGTACTGTAGTCGTGACGACATCCACAAGCTAGAGGTAGAATTTTTCAATCTGAAGATGACGGGGTCTGAAATCGAGGCATACACAAAGAGGTCGAACGAATTAGCTATCCTGTGTCCCACTATGGTGGATCCTCCTATCAAGCGTATCGAGCTGTACCTTAAGGGTTTGGTGCCAGATATTCAAAGCCACGTGATCTCAGCTAATCTTGGCACCATTCAGCAAATCATCAAGTTGGCTCATCGTCTCACTGATCAGGCAGTTGAGCAGAACAAGCTGCCCAAGCATTTTAGCGCTACTACTACTGATGCTCCCAGTGATAACAAGCGCAAGTGGGATGGAAATTCGGGCAAGGGTTCTACTTCAGTTCAGTCTCAGTCCCAGCAGCGAAAGACTGATGACTACCAGAGTCCTGGTCAGCAATCTTCCGGTAATGAAGGACAGGGTGGATACCGAGGGAACCACCCCAAGTGTAACCGGTGCAACAAGCATCATAGCGGGCAGTGCCACAAGGGTCGTTGTCTGAGGTGTAACAAGTTTGGTCATGAAGCAAAGGATTGCAGGAGCACGCGACCAGCAAACCAGAATCGCCAACAACAACAACAAGCTCCACAGAACCACCAGTAGCAGCAACAACAGCAATAAAGGATGCTTTCAGTGTGGCGCTGAAGGCCACTTTAAGAGGAACTGTCCTCAGTTGAACCAGAATCAGAACAACAACAACCAAGGAAATGGGAACAACAATGGAGGCAACAACGGAGGTAATAATAATGGCAATGGTGCCAGAGGACGTGTGTTCGTATTGGGTCAGGGTGATGCAAGGAACGATCCCAACGTTGTGATGGGTAAGTTTCTTCTGGACGACTTCTTTGTTACTGTTTTATTTGATTCGGGTGCCGATACTAGTTATGTGTCCTTAAAAGTTAGCCAAATGCTTAAGCGCACTCCAACACTTTTGAACACCAAACACACGGTAGAACTAGCAAACGGGAAAAGTCTTGAAGCCACACACATAGTTAAAGGTTGTAACCTCGTCTTAGCTGGTCAGACCTTCTCTATCGATCTTATTCCTATCGTTCTGGGTAGTTTCGACGTTGTTATTGGGATGGATTGGCTATCCCAACATCAAGCGGAGATTATTTGCAACGAGAAGATTGTCCGCATCCCTCGTTCTGGTAAAGAACCCCTCGTGATTCATGGCGACAAGAGTGGTGCTGTCGTAGGCGTTATCTCTTTCCTTAAGGCCCAGAAGTGTTTGCGAAAGGGCCACACTGCCATTCTAGCACTCGTTACTGACACATCAACGGAAGAGAAGATAATAGAAGACATCCCTATTGTACGCGATTTTCCTGAAGTATTTCCTGAGGAATTACCTGGTCTTCCGCCTCATCGTCAAGTTGAGTTTCAAATCGAGCTAGCTCCTTGAGCAGCGCCCATAGCTCGAGCACCTTATCGTCTAGCTCCATCAGAACTTGAAGAACTATCCACGCAACTGCAAGAACTCTTGGAAAAGGGTTTCATACGTCCTAGCTCTTCGCCTTGGGGAGCTCCAGCGTTATTCATGAAGAAGAAAGACGGTACCTTCAGAATGTGCATTGACTATCGCGAACTCAACAAGGTGACCGTAAAGAATCGTTATCCTCTTCCACGCATTGATGACTTATTCGACCAGCTGCAAGGGTCGAGTTTCTATTCCAAGATTGACCTAAGGTCAGGTTACCATCAACTGAGAGTCCGAGACGAGGATATCTCTAAAACAGCATTCAGGACTCGTTATGGGATTACGAGTTTCTGGTTATGCCTTTCGGGTTGACGAATGCACCTGCGGTCTTCATGGATCTCATGAACCAAGTGTGCAAACCCTACCTAGATAAGTTTGTCATAGTTTTCATCGACGATATCCTGATCTATTCGAATAGTCAGGAAGAACACGAGCAACACCTGAGGCTTATTTTGGAACTTCTTAGAATAGAACAGTTGTATGCCAAATTTTCAAAATGTGACTTCTGGCTCCGCGAAGTCCACTTTCTAGGCCACGTGGTGAACAAGGATGGGATTCATGTGGATCCATCCAAGGTTGACTCGATCAAGAACTGGCCTGCACCCCGTACACCAACAGAAATCCGCCAATTCTTGGGTTTGGCAGGATATTACAGAAGATTTATCAAGGATTTCTCAAAGATTGCGTAACCTCTCACTTCACTGACTCAGAAAGGTGTCACCTATCGTTGGGGTGATGCACAGGAATCTGCATTTCAGCACCTAAAGGATAGACTTTGTAGCACGCCTATTCTCTCATTGCCTGAAGGCACATATGATTTTGTGGTTTATTGTGATGCTTCCATCCAAGGACTTGGGTGCGTGTTGATGCAACGTGACAAGGTCATTGCCTACGCATCACGCCAACTTAAGGTTCACGAAAGGAACTACACTACACACGACTTGGAATTGGGAGCAGTTGTTTTCGCACTTAAGATATGGAGGCATTACCTGTACGGTACCAAGTGCACCATTTACACCGATCACAGGAGTCTCGAGCATATCTTCAAGCAAAAGGAGTTAAACATGCGACAACGCCGATGGGTCGAGCTTTTGAATGATTACGAATGTGCGATCAAATACCATCCGGGCAAAGCCAATGTTGTAGCCGACGCCCTCAGTCGAAAGGATACTATACCTAAGTGAGTACGTGCGTTACAGCTTACCATTCACTCTAACCTTCCCGCTCAAATTCGTGATGCTCAGGTTGAAGCATTGAAAGCAGAAAACATCAGGGCTGAGTCCCTGCGAGGAGCAAGGAAACGGTTAGAACAAAAGGAAGACGGCGCCTACTATGTAAACGGGCGCATCTGGGTTCCACTTTATGGAAACTTACGCGAGCTTGTGATGGATGAAGGGCATAAGTCTCGTTATTCAGTACATCCTGGTTCGGATAAGATGTACCACGACCTAAAGACTATGTATTGGTGGCCTAGCATGAAAGCCCACATAGCAACCTACGTCAGTAAGTGCTTGACTTGTGCGAGGGTCAAGGTCGAATACCAGAAACCATCAGGCCTACTTCAACAACCAGAGATCCCGGAATGGAAATGGGAGCAAATTTCCATGGATTTCGTTACTGGCCTGCCTAGATCTCAACGCGGAAATGATACCATTTGGGTGATCGTGGATCGACTGACTAAGTCTGCACATTTCCTGGCTATCAAGGAAACGGATAAGTTTTCTACCCTAGCAGACATCTACCTAAAGGAAGTAGTATCAAGGCACGGAGTGCCAACCTCCATCATCTCTGATCGAGACTCACGTTTTACATCCGAATTATGGCAAGCTATGCACAAGTCCTTTGGTTCTCGATTAGACATGAGCACGGCATATCATCCACAGACGGATGGGCAATCTGAACGCACCATCCAAACCCTTGAAGACATGCTTAGGGCATGTGTAATTGACTTTGGTAATGGCTGGGAAAAACACCACCCGTTAGTGGAGTTTTCGTATAACAACAGTTACCACACCAGTATCCAGGCCGCTCCGTTTGAGGCATTGTACGGACGTAAATGCCGACCACCTCTTTGTTGGGAAGAATTTGGTGACAGTCAAATCACTGGCCCAGAACTTGTAGTGGATACAACTGAAAGGATTGCTCATATACGACAACGAATGGCGGCAGCTCGTGACCGTCAGAAAAGCTATGCGGATAAGCACAGGAAACCACTCGAGTTCCAGGTTGGGGATCGAGTGCTACTCAAAGTCTCACCTTGGAAAGGTGTAGTTCGTTTTGGCAAACGAGGCAAGCTTAATCCGCCTTATGTCGGACCGTTCTAAATCATTGAGAAAATTGGCAAAGTCGCTTACAGGCTGAATCTACCTGAAGAACTCAGCGGAGTTCACAACGTATTCCACGTGTCGAATATGAAGAAGTGTCTGTCAGAAGAGACCCTCATAGTTCCTCTCAAGGAACTCACTATCGACGACCAGCTGCGATTCGTCGAGGAACCAGTAGAGATTACTGACCGAGATGTTAAGATTCTCAAGCGTACCAGAATACCTCTTGTTCGAGTTCGTTGGAACTCCCGTCGTGGCCCAGAGTATACCTGGGAACGAGAAGACCAAATGAAACTCAAGTATCCCCAGCTGTTTGAGAAAAGTGCAACCACTACTGAGGCTGAAGCTATTGCAGAATTTCGGGACGAAATTCCAAACCAACGGGGGGATGATGTGACACCCCAGGAAAACCACGCAACTTAACTAGCTTCCTTAGTAACCACGTGCTAAATTTCGGGACGAAATTTTCTTAACAGGGGGAGAACGTGACAACCCTCGTAATTACATGTATCCGTACGATTTATTAATGATAATTAAAGTGCTTAATGACTGTGTTGAATTACTTAACTGCTTTCTGGATGCTGTGTCACACTTACATGTGCTTGTTAACATACTAGTCTAGTGCAGAAAAGTTACTAAATGGTTCTACATACTTTCCCAAGTGTTGGAAATTAAAAGTGTTACAAAAAGATATATATATGACACTATATGGAATAACTTAGCACTTTAATGGAACGGTATCTAACCGGACATTACCCGGAACACTAAAATATTGCAAGAGGCATTGTTTTTATTTTTCCGAGCTACTTATGGTCCCCGAACATCATAACACCTCCTAAAAATATCTAATAACTAAATCATGTAACTAATACTTGGATTGGAACTAGTAAGTAATCAAACTAGTTAACACCTAACCTATACCCCCCCCCCCCACCTATCTCACGGCCACCAAGGCGTTACACACTTGATTTTCTTTGAATTAAAAATTAGATCATGTAGGATCTTTTGAGACATAATAACCAAGGGATTATGTGATGGCATGGATTATAAGAATGCAACAAGGACTTAACTTCATTTCATCATCACACCAACAACACCAAAACAATCTCTTCTCTCCTTCTTGGCTTCGGCCGAACCCAAGGCACACCACCATAACCATCATTCACTCATTCTCATCCAATCTACAAGCATACAAGGGTGCTAAAGGTCACACAAAGGAGTTAGGGGCTTTCGGAAGTATAAGGACCTTCTTCGTTTGCTATTAACCACCTCATTTCCTCTCTTGATCTTCCATAGCTTAAAAGCTAGTAGTAAGTCTCTTGAATCCTTATTATGCCATGTTTATGGTGGTTAATAGTTAGATTATGATGAAAATACAAGAACTCTAAAAGATTACAAACAAAAGTCTTGAACATAAAGTAACATGATGATGAACTAAGATGAACTCATGATTAAATGAAGTTGTTTTGTCATGTTGTTGATTACTTGATGTTTATTTGGTGATTACTAGCAATATGATGTTTGACCATCATATGGAGCTTGTTAAGTTATGATTAAAAACATGACTTAACAAGTTAGGGATGATTATGTGTACATAAAATAATCATCTTCTTGTTAGAGCATGAACTTGATAATAAAAGTGATTTTCTTATAAACTAATGAACCTAGTGAACTAGTAAACTTGTAAATCCAAGTCTTGATGATGATTTTTCTAAAACTAACCAAGATAAAAAGATGGGTTTTGAAGGATCATAACTTTGCTTGCATATACATTGTTTTTGGAATTTAAAAGAGTATAAGGATTCAAGTGAAACATGAAAATATTGTAAATGAATATTTTTGTAAAACGAGTTCACAAGTTGTGAACATCTAAAAACCCCGAGAGTAAGATTTTACTAAAAGTAAACACACTTTGAAGGGTAACTAAACCCACTAAACACCCTACAAAGTTACTACGCGTTTTTACGAAAAGCCAAGTTCATGTTATTGTGTAAAGTGCATCGTTTTTGCACTTGGTTAGTGTAATGTTATTTAATAAATTGTTGTTGATTGATTGAATGAATTTTTGAAAAGAAAATGATATGCTAATAAGCATGGACACCTCCGTTTACAAAGGAAACTCTGGTGAAATTTTCTAAAAATTCCAACACTTAGAAAATATTTTTCTAAACAAGTGTTACAAGTATATTTTATAACTTGTGTTTCGAATATAAACTTCGCCATAACATTTGTGACAAAAATACAAAGTGCCGGAGGTTGATTTTATAAATAAAATGGTTAAATATATATTTAGAATATATATTTTATACTAGGACACTTGTGTGGAATACTTGTTTATTTTGTGAGATAGTTATATTATTTTAGGGTAAAATAATATAACTTAACAAAGTACCATGACATTAGAATGGTGTGGTACGTAATAGAAGTAATGAGTAGGTAAACCATACATAGGATACGTGTTATGCATGCATGAGAAATTGATTGGTATCTGTACCTTATTAGGACGTGCTTGATTTCTGATTATTAGAGTAACTAATCTAACCGAGCAAACCAAGGTGAGTTCACACACTTTCTAAGGCATGGGATTCCCGGTGGTTGGGAATGGGTTAAAGAATTAAAACGGAACCTACATATCCTCATTGGGTAGGATATGTACCGCCATCCTCCATAGGTAGGATGCCAATATTAATCCTGCGTATTCTCCTTGGGTAGAATACGTACGTTCGTCCTCCTTGGGTAGGACAACAACCTTAAAACTTACTAGACAAAACTCTGTCATGAAGTCCCTCATTTTATATCGACTTAATCGCTGAGGCCAATGCCGAGCGGGTTATTAGTTAATAGCGCTATTAGGTTTAACAAACCTCACACCGTGCCAGTCAGACGGGCGTGTACTAATGGACTATGGAAAACTGTCAATGATGATAGACATTGACGTAGGGCACAACTATTGTTCGTCAGTTGTCGATATGGTAACGGTCTAGTGGTTCACATGGGGAAGCCCCCACTGATCATGGATATGGTTTGGGTAATAAAGAAGGAACTGGTTAATCATACTTTCAACTATGGGGTAACCCCCACGGCAATTAAGCCAACGAAAGACAAACCACCTTTTCGGAAACAACTTAAAACTAAACTACCAACCGTGAACTCACTCAACTTTGTTGTTGACTCGTTGTTACATGGCTTACAGGTCGTTAGATGCTTATGGAGCTTGCACGAGGAGGAAGTCGTTGTGGAATATGGATTGTTATGTCCCGTGCTAAACATTTAATCCTTATGAACTTATTAAACCTACGTTCGGACTTTAAACTTATGAACAATGAACTTATGTTTTGGGTCTTTACCTTCAATGCTTCCGCTGTTTAATTTGAACTTGGTTAACTAGCGTTGGTCACCAATTGTATTGTGGTTGGTTTTATTTACTTAATTACGTTGTTCAATATGATTTGTGGCTCGATCCTGGTCATGTCACGCCTCCAAGCGGTGATACTCCGCGTGGTGGATTTTGGGGATGTGACACAGAATAAGTGAGATTGGCAAGAAACCATACATTATGGTAAAAAGGGTAAAAACGGAAAATGGTAACCCGGACATGGGTTAACGAATAAATAAAAAGCATTTGAAAGGACACCAGTTTGCATAAGTCAAAATGGGTCAAACAAAGCAAGAAAAGACCTTTAAGCAAGATGAATTCAAAGAGTAAATCAGAATAGGTTAAAGGGATGAAATGGAAATTAAATACCATCTCATAATTATAATTGGTCATTTTGACTAAACAGGTCAAATGGTGTTGTTAACACCATTTGACAATAATATCTTATGATCGCTTGTTGAGTTTTGTAATCGCAGAAATTTAACACATGGTTCGCGTTGCTATTTGATTAGTAATTAATAGCGAAAGGTATTTTAACGGGTCAATCTTATGACCCGAGCCAGGTACGCATGTTTAGAATTATAGCTAAAGGCGATATTTTGGTCAATTAATAGCAGAAGTCCTTCGTCGCACAAATGAAGGGCTAAATTTTGACAAAAAAGCCCTTGATGGGTAAATAGGACAAACAACTTTTAAAGAGTTGTTTTAAAGTAAACGACTTGTTTAAATTGAGTCTTTGGAATTCGTATAAAAATGGGGATAAGATGTAAACCAATAGAAGCATGATTTAAGTCTAAAGATGTAAAATACTCGTAACGGGTCAAAACGAGTATATATGCAAAACGGGTTAAAATTTCTTAAGGAACCCGTAAAGTTGAATCTTGATGATTAGTAAACGGATAGAATATGATGACCATGGTATTTTGAAGGAAAATAACAAGTTAGTTTGGTAAAAGCATGAACGGGTCAAAAGTGTCTTAAATGAATTTCAATCCGAGAGCTTGAAATCTAAGATTTTGTAAGTTCAGATGTCGGATTTTTACTTCATGAGATGGCGGATTAAATTACGAACGCGTAGGAAAAAGAATCGCGTAAAACAGAGGTCTAGATCAAAAGTTATGCCATGTTGAAGTTTGGTTTTGATTAAAACTTAGTTGGGCGAATATGCAACACCAGCATCAACACATTCTGTCAAAACGGTGCCGTGGCGTCGCGCCACGGCCAAAGCCATTTGCCGTCGCGCGCGGCGACGGGCTAAAATGTTGAAAATTTTGTTTATTTCGATTATTTGACCCAATTACCTTGTTGTAATTGTTATTTTACTATCAAAACTTACTTCTAAGTTGGTTTTGATCATAGGTGAATGTCGAGAGTCCCGGATGAAGATCAAGCGTCGAGCAAGAACCGAACACACGTTAAATGAAGCTTCCGCGTCAAATCTAGATTTATATTTGTTATAAGTGAATTATGTAAACACTTACAAATATGATTTGAAATATTGTAATCATATGGGAATGGAAGTAAGTCAAGTTTTTGTAAAGTCACATTTTAGCATTAAAATGTGTATCTTAATTATTAAAATCTTGATTTATTAAAACGTGTGTTACAAGTATTGTAAGGACCTTCAAAAATGTCCTAAAATGACCCACAAATAACAAGCCAGACCCCTGAAACTTTACTATGCTTGAAAAACCAAGAAAACAAAAATCTTGGTCTTCAGACGGGCCGCGTAAAGGTAAGCTTAACCTTACGCGGGCCGCGTCAAAGTAAGGTTTGACCGGATAAGCGTCCAGATCCACATGTCACACGCGTGGCAAGTCTAGTAATGACACCGTAGCCCTAGTCTACGTTTAGCTGGCCCTCGCAGGCCGCGTAAGATTTAGAGGAGGCTTACGCGGGCCGCGTAAACCTCAAATTTAACCTATAAATAGAAATGGCCATGCGCAGTTCACTGATGTCGAAACCAAAACTCAAAAACGAAGTTTGGCTTCTCAAATTCGAAATTTACTTTTACAATAACGAGGCGCTGCTACGATACAGGGTATTAACTCGATCGCTGCTACGATTCAATGTCCGATCGATTGAAATCAATCCAATGGATGTTTAAGTGTTGCCCAAATTAGGGCTATACTTTGTCATTCGTCGTGAATTCGATGGATGTTTAAGTATTGCACTTTGTCATTCGTCGTGAATTCGATGGATGTTTAAGTGTTGCACTTTGTCATTCGTTGGGAGGTTTTTTAATCTCGTGAATTATCGTAAATGCTGTATTAGTTACTGACCTAGTTCGTGTGCATTGTTATTTAAATTAGGTTACAAGGCTAATCAGTAGGCTAAACTCTGCCCGATTAAATCTGCAATGTGAGTCATTCTCTTTTATCAAAAGTATTTTACAATACTCCATTTATTTTCAAATGTTATAATTACAGGGATTAAGTCGTGGTTATCTTAAATCACTGGCTAGTGGGGTATTGTGCACATTACTAATTTCTCACGGTTAGGCTAATAAATCCTAACAGTGATAAACGTCACTACTTGGGGTGGGACCCAATAGTGGTATGACCATCGTCTCACGGGTGACAAGGCGCCAGATAAAAATAAGATAGAAGCCATTGTAATCGTTCTTATGCTGTAATTAATAACTATGTGTCGTTTTATCAAATTTGAGTGACTCACCAGTATTTCCCCGCTGACAAAATATTTTAAAACATGTTTCAGGCGACCTGCTGTGAATCAAGAAAAACGTGCTACGGAGCACTAACCAGCTTAAAGAGGTGGCTCAGTTAAAAGTGAATAAACATGTTTTATAAATCAGGGAATTTACTTGTGAAATTCCTCTTTTGTAAATTACGGGGTTTATCCCGAATTATGGAATAAAATAATCGGGCATTTTCGAGTTTTAAAAGATCTTGGTAAAATCTTCCGCTGTCAAACTCAATTAATAAATACCACGCGAGTTTCTGCCCCGCAGCTTCCGGCCCAGGTCAAACCGGGGGCGGGGGCCTTGACAGAAAAAGGTGGTATCAGAGCCACTGATTTAAGCCTATTAAGTATTTAAAATACTTAATTTTCCTGATTATCGTCTTGTGATTATGTGTTTTTAACTGACTATCTGTTAGTTACAGTATGGGTAAGCATAGAATCTCGGATATCTATCTTAAATTAGATAGTTCACCGAAAGATAAGGGAACTTCATCCCAATCAAATTCCTCAAGATACTCAGCAAATACTGTGGAGGGAATATTTGTTCGTAAAGCACAGAATGAGAAACCACTTACCCCTAATAAAAGAAGTTTGATTATTAGGAAAAGTCAAGAGAAAATAAGGAAGTCACAACAAAAAGGAGTGATGATCAATAAGGAAACTCAGGAAATAGACACTAAACCAACATGGGAAGATGAGTTAGAAGAAAAATGGGCAAATCTCTACATGTTAGCTACTACAACAGTAAATGCTAACTTATAGTTAAATCACCAAACCAGTATCATCACCTATGCTACCTACAAGCCAGAAACTTTAAACTATTAAATAACCACTAGTATATTTCAGTTGTAATAAATATCTAGCAATAGTTCGTTTTAATCAAATAAATTGTATTTAAGTTTTCTAAATTTCCATTTTGTAATTATGTGAATTACAAAATTTTAACCTAGAATTTTGTGTGTTTCTTCATAACTGCTAAACAGCATGAATGAATTATCCGAAGCTCTTGAGAATCTCAACCTCTATTCTGTTAATGTGGGAGTTTCTAGAGACTTTACCGGTTATCTTGTCGACGTAGAGGAACCTATAGAATTTCAAACTCAGCCACCGGAGAAACCCAAGCCAAAGAAGAGAAGAAGATTAGTGGGCTGGAGGCGTGTGCGTAAGAGGAAACCAGCGACACGGAAAGTTATAAAGACGGGGGATCTAAAAGGTAAAGGCAAGGTAATTGAGATTGGGGAAAGTTCCAGGCAAGACCAGGAAATGCCACCCTGGGAGGAGTTGGATCATAAATTAGCACTTACTGACCTCATCGGACCTGTCGGTGAAAATCTTTTTAATTACCCAGCAAAAGCATAACTTCCAGTTGACTTAGAGCCTGAAATCTCAGATCCTATTATCCACACCCAACCTCTACCTGCAGAGCTAGAAGAGTGGTGGACCACCGACTGGCAGTTCCAGAATCTCCTAATCAACGCTAATACCTTTTCCCTCAATTTGACCCCGAACCTCCACTACACCCGCCTATGAGCAATGAAAACTTGGCTGAACTCCGCCAATTTGGCGAAGAGCTGGTGGATG
Source organism: Helianthus tuberosus (assembly GCA_030545235.1). Classification (NCBI taxonomy): domain Eukaryota; kingdom Viridiplantae; phylum Streptophyta; class Magnoliopsida; order Asterales; family Asteraceae; genus Helianthus; species Helianthus tuberosus. Next base: position 210,746,973 of record CM060447.1, read on the forward strand.
CAGGAAATAGAATCCGAGAGGTAGGGGAGAGGATCTCCTGGAAATACGACGAGAGGGAGCATCGTTTCTAAGATAACAGCAGATGAGGATGGTGTGACTGTGGTTGTATGGTTGTAGGAATATGTGTTTAATAATAATAATCATAAAAATATAATTATGTGAAATAACTTAAAAATAAAACTTTTTTAAGATAACCAATGTGTACGGATGCCTAATATATATAAAATATCGAAAGTCGAAAGATCGACAATTTTGGCTATACGTGTTGACATGATTATATGCAATTGTTTCGTTATATTTAGTTATTAGAAAGGTCACCCATATACAGGCCAATTAATTAGTATAATATTTCAACCAACTATATATAAAATAGTTTTTAAAACTATTTGGGTTGAATAATTATATTAGAAATAAAACTAGTTACTAGTGGTTAATAAATTTAAACAACCCTAAAATTCTTATATGATAAAAATTGGAATGTTACATCCTCCCCACCTTGTTTTAAATCTCGTCCTCGAGAATTGAGCTAAGATATCTCTTTTAGAGTTATGTCACGTCTTAATCAATAAAAACAATATTAAGGTAAATGACACCGAATTAAAACATTAAATTTTGTAAATACGAGTTGTACAATAAATATGACTCAATGGTTCAACTGAATTAGTTCAAGAAATCGATGTCAAACGAATGAGATGAAATGATACAATTTTCAAGGTGACTAGGTTCAAGCCAAAAGAGATATATGATCAAATAGATATCTAAATTGAATGTTTACAAGTTTGTGAATGACTTTTAGAATCAATAAAATTCATTGTCAAAAGAAAACTTACTTTGATTGTTAACTGAGGAAGTCTCAGAATCAACAAGCTTGAATAAAATAGAAGTACGAAAATGATTTGTCAATTATCGAATTATGATATGAGAAAAATCAATGGGTTGACATTTATCGAATTTACTAGGATACACCGATATATAACAGAGTTTAGTGTATCATCGTCTTAACACATAGTTGTATTAAGACTATTTTCAAGAATGAGTCAAACGAAAGATATACGTGGGTTTGAATAACTCGTATGATTATGATTAGCCCAAGCTACAAGTTTATACCGACATCGCAAGGTGTCGTAATGATTGAAATAGTTCAATAATTATGGTGATCGAACAAATTCACCGTGTAATCAACTGAAAGCTTTAATGAAGTAAATTTGGATATTTATTTCGAATAGGATTTTCAATTGATGATGAAAAGACCAAATGAATATCATAGATTTTTCGATTAATGATGAAAGAAACATTAAGAGGTACACCGAAATATGATATGAATTTGTGTACTCTTATCTTAACACATAATTGTATTAAGATTGTTTTAAGATAATGAACCAACAGAAATTAAAATCCGTACATCAGATGTGAAAATGAGATTAGCTCAAGTTTCAAATTAAAGAAAATGCCACCACAAGGTGTCGTAGTAATCGAAATAATAATAGCGGTGAATGAAATGAGTTTCACCATGCTTTAAATCAAATGAAGTAAGTCAGAATGTTTCAAATAAATCTAGTAGAATTTTCGATTGAAAATGAAACAATTGAATAATGTTTTTCGATTGAAGATGATAAAGCAATAAAGATTATGAAACGCTCAATTGATGATGTAAGAATCATTAAGAGATACACTGAAATATGAAATGAATTTGTGTATCATTATCTTAGCACATGATTGTGTTAAGATTGATTTTATAGAATAAATCAACAAAGCGGATTCAATATAATTAAATAAATAATTAATTATGTATATGAGGTGTGCAAACGAGATTAGCGCAAGCTTCAATTTTTGTGAAAACGTCACCACAAGGTGGTCGTGATCAAAGAAATGTTTTAATGAAGTCGAAGACCAAACAAGCATGTTATGGTTCAAGAGAATTGAAGTGCTTGTTGAGATTATTTCGAATATGATGGCTTCAATTCATCATATGGGACCTTGAATTGAATATGTAATGCGAGCAAGTCAAACAATTAAACTTGGTTTAAACACAATGAGTTCATTTATCAATAAGAAAGTTCGGACATGGTCACAACAAAAACCATGTATGCCAAAGAAATTTGAGTTTTTCAAAAATTCATTGACTCGATATCAAAGAGTCATCGTTTTGCAATAATGCGGTTCACAGTGCAAAAATCAAGTATAGCGAAATGATATTTGAGTTTGGATAAAACAACAAATTAGAATGAAGCCCTCCAGTGGTCTTCATAAATCAAACGAACCACATGCGTAACAAACAGTGCATGTGTAACGTGTGGATTTACCAAGAAATGAAATGGATCAATATTTGCTACTATGAAAGAAATCCTTAAGGTATGATGACCATTAGGGGAAGTAGAAACGCGAAAGTCAACTCATTATATGCAGAAGTCAGAATTTCAACGAAAGAAATATAAGAACTTTATCTGGAATTTCGTGTGATAACCGTTGTTAAGTGACATTGTCGAATATGGCATATTTGTCATAAAGGAAATAGGGGAATTGCAAAGGTATGTGACTTCTTTTGCAGTGCCAATAATTATGACTCTGATTAGACTGTGCACCGATGGTTGTGAAATCTTGTTCCAACGTACCTCAGCGAGATTCATGTCGTTTGTAGGATCATGTGGCAAAGTGCCGCTTTAGTAGTTCTACCACTGACGGGATTCGTATTGGTGTCGTCATGCCCAATTATATTTTCCAAAGGTCTTGCCTTGAAAGTCATGTGTGATATACTTTGATGTCTGTGGACGTTTAATTTACGTTTCATGTGTTTTCCTTTGTGTACTAGCACAACTTTACATGCTTCTTACTTGCGTTAATAGTCTATGGTAACGCATTGGAAATTCTTATACTTTTGATGGTGTCCCAACTAAAAGGGTTTCCATTGTTTATATTGTCGCACGAGTTACGAGGTAGATGATCAAACGAAATAATGTTTGATATTGGAATTAAAGAGATTCTTAATAAAGAAATCTAGACACATATGCTTGTGCTTTATTCCAAATTGTCAATCCTTATGGTTTTTGGATTTCCTTATAGATATACATATCTATATAATCATATATTTCACATGCTGTAATATACATACCCTTCATAAGGTCAATGTATTTAACAGATTTATTTTTCCAAAAACCAGTCAGATATCAGGTCATAATACTATTTAGGGAAATCTTGTCACTTGTTTGACATATTATATACCTTCTTACCCGATTCTAGGCCGGAGAGGTAACCCCAGTATATCCGGACAAGCTGGAGAGTCTGCTACCCCATACCCAGTTTTGTCGGAGAAAAATTTATATTTCCCATAAATAGTATTTTTCTTAAATCCTGATTTAGAAAGTGCATTATGACTTTCAACAACGCATCAGGAAATTAATATTCACCTGACTGATCATATTCTAGAACAAAGTAGTATAAATAAATAAGAAATAACAGTGGTCAAGTGTTATTGCTTATTTATTATACTTGCAACGTTCTAGTTATCATTCTCACGGCATACCAAAACCCATCACACTTTATTTACACAAGTATTTAGCTTATCTCGAAGCTGATACTAAGGCATCTTTTCTTAAGTTCAAGTCTAAATGCTATCATGTGTGCTACCAGTTAATAGCAATCTCCTAACTCTTTTATATAAGTTTAGGTATTATTATCACAACACTTATAGGCTTAAATCAGTGGCTCTGATACCACCTTCTGTCACGACCCCCGACCCCACCCTGGATGGAATCGAGAGCCGCGAGCAGCCAAGTGGTACCGGTGGTTATTTTGAAAAGTAGTGCAGCGGAAATTTCGTCAGAACCGTGAGTTAGGAAAAATATCAGAGTTTAGAAAACACCGGATTTTTATTTATTAAATAGATGGGATAAACCCATGTTTTACAAAGGTAGCTTTAATAAAGGATAAGTCCAATTACATAAAACAATATTTCTTAATTTGATTTAATTAAAATAAGCCACTTCTTGAAGCCTTTCAGTGCCGTATCCAACTCTTACTCCAATCTACTGTAATTACCTGAAATGCGTTTTAAAAAGGTTTTGTCAGTAGGAAATACTGGTGAGTTCATTCAGGTTTTATAAAATGACCATTAGTTATAAATGACAGCATAAGAGCGATTACAATGGCTTATATCTTATTTTTATCTGGCGCCTTGTCACCCGTGTGACGATGGTCAAACCACTATTGGGTCCCACCCCAAGTAGTGACGTTTATCACTGTTAGGATTTATTAGCCAAACCGTGAGAAATTAGTAATGTGCACAATACCCCACTAGCCAGTGATTTAAGATAACCACGACTTAATCCCTGTAATTATAACATTTGAAAATAAATGGAGTATTGTAAAATACTTTTGATAAAAGAGAATGACTCACATTGCAGATTTATTCGAGCAGAGCTTAGCCTATTGATTAGCCTTGTTCCCTAATTAAATAATAATGCACACGAACTAGGTCAGTAACTAATACAGCATTTACGATAACTCATGAGATTAAACCCTCACAACGAATGACAAAGTGCAACACTTAAATATCCATCGGATTCGCAACGAATGACAGAGTGTACCCCGAGTTTGGGTGGCACTCAAACATCCTGTCGGATTCACGACTAATGACAAAGTATAGCATTTAAACATCCTGTCGGATAGTTTCAATCGATCGGATATTTTATATCGTAGCAGCGATCGAGTTAATACCCGGTATTGTAGCAGCGCCTAGCTATATTAATTGAAATTTCGACTTTTGAGCAGTCATATTTCGTTTTTGAGAATTTTGATCGACACCAGTGAACTGCTCGTAACCCCTTCTATTTATAGCTGAAATTTGAGGCTCTCGCGGCCCGCGTGAACCTTCGCTCGATCTTTACGCGGCCCGCGTAGCCACCTAGTCTACGTATAGGTTTGCTGAGTCACCAGTAGGTCTGCCAGGTGGATGCCACGTGGTCTGGGAACGCTTATCCGGTCAAACACATGTTGACGCGCCCCGCGTAAAGGTCTGCTTACCTTTACGCGGCCCGCCTGAACACTAAAATTCTTGATTTCTTATTTTTGATATGGATTGTGGGGTTTCAGGGGTCCGGGTTTTTACTTATGGATTCAATTAGAAAATCTCCTGGTATAAATCTTGGGTATAATTCCCGAGCTATATTAAAAAAAAAATATATATATATATATATATATATATATTTATTTGTACTCGTGTTAAGTATAGTACCCCTAATTCAACCTTATCCCCATGTCACGAGACAGAACCCCAATGAACTTAGTTAGGCAGAGCCTTGACATGCGTTATGGGGCTCAGATCAATCGGAAAGGATAGCGGTGATCGGGAGTTAAAACACTTAAAACGAGGCAGGGCTTTATTATTATTAAATAAATAATAAAAACTATAGAATATTTTAGAGATAGAGGGGAACGAGATGGATGGAAAGGTAAGTATAGATTTTTGAAAGATTGTTGTGCTATTTATATTGCAATTCAACTTGAGGGCTACGTAATTCAATTGTCCACATACACTAAATCATTAAATTCTATGCATGACACGTACTTAACAAAGTTCAATACTCATATTTCATTGTTGATTATTTTATTTAAATGGGACACGTTCATATCTATCTATATATTTAAAAATAGATTTTGATTTAAAGGGTACATATGTATCTATAAATTCTAATTCAATATTTTGATTTTAATGTTCACGAAACATTAACAATGTTTTAAGTTTTATTATTTTAATATTTTATTTTTATAATTAATTCAACATCTTCACTTATTTGGCGCTTATAACTTCTAAAATATATCGTTCTAGAAAACAATGAATATGTCATTAGAACGAGAATAATTTTATCTACAGTTTGAACCAAGTTTCATTAAAAACGGAGTAGGTTCAATTATTTTATATTTTTATAATTTAATTATTAAACGGTTCCTGGGCTCGTTTAGGTACTTCATATTTCTAACATTCAACTTACCCGTAATCTACCTGTCTAATAATATAAGTTTTTATATACTTTTATTTTATTTAGAAAGGTCACCCATATACAGGCCAATTAATTAGTATAATATTTCAACCAACTATATATAAAATAGTTTTTAAAACTATTTGGGTTGAATAATTATATTAGAAATAAAACTAGTTACTAGTGGTTAATAAATTTAAACAACCCTAAAATTCTTATATGATAAAAATTGGAATGTTACAAATTTCTGCAAAATTCCTGGGCATCAAGAAGAAGATTGCAGAAAGAAGAAAGCAACAGTCTGCTACAATTGTGGAGAAGCTGGACATTTTAGGCCAGACTGCCCTAAATTGGTCAAACCAGCTGATAACGAAGCCAAACCTGCAGAAGGAGCCACCAAGAGAAATGCAAGAGCCTTCCAGTTGACTACTCAGGAAGCAGAACTAATTCCTGACATGATAACTGGTACGTTCCTAGTTCACAACGTTTATGCAAAAGTATTATTTGACTCTGGTGCAAACCAAAGTTGTATAAATACTTCATTCTGCCAAGCTCTTAATCTACCATTAACCAACCTTAGACAGATTTTTACGGTAGAAACGGCAGATGGAAATTCTGTTAACATAGATAAGGTTTTGCGAAAAGGAAAGATAGAACTCGTAGGCCATAAATTTTCTGCAAACCTATTACCTATGAAGTTAGCCGAATTCGATGTGGTATTAGGAATGGATTGGTTAGTAGCCAACCATGCTCGAATTCTTTGTGACAAGAATTCCATAGAAATTCATACACCCACAGGAGAATTAGTGGTGATTACAGGAGATAAGCCACGTAAGCCAATGAAATTCATTTCAGTAATGAAGTTGGCCAGTTATTCAAGAAAACAAGAAATAGTGTATATGATTTCAGTAATCATTAACACTAAGGGTAAGGAACTTAAAGAAATTCCAGTAGTATCAGAATACCCGGATGTATTCCCAGAAGAACTATCGGGATTACCACCCAATAGGGAAGTCAAATTTAGAATTCATCTAATTCCTGAAACTACACCGATAGCCAAGGCACCTTATCGGTTAGCACCCACCGAAATGTTAGAACTGAAAAAGCAGTTAGATGAATTATTAAGCAAAGGATTCATACAACCTAGTTCATCCCCGTGGGGAGCGCCAGTGTTGTTTGTGAAAAAGAAAGATGGTTCGATGTGAATGTGTATCGACTATAGGGAATTGAATAAGGTTACAATTAAAAATCGATACCCCTTACCTAGGATTGATGATCTTTTTTATCAACTTCAGGGAGCTAGATACTTTTCTAATATCAATTTACGCTCCGGATACCATCAGTTGAAGGTACAAGAAGAAGACATACTTAAAACTGTTTTCAGAACTAGGTATGGTCATTACGAGTTTACAGTTATGCCCTTCGGATTAACAAATTCTCCTGCAGCATTTATGGACATGATGAATAGAATCTGTAAACCGTATTTGGATAAATTCGTAATTGTCTTCATCGACGATATACTTATTTATTCCAAAAGTCAGGAGGAACATTGTGAGCACTTGCATGCACTCTTAACATTGTTAAGAAAGGAACAACTTTATGCCGAATTCTCGAAGTGTGAATTTTGGCTGCAAGAAGTGCAATTTTTAGGTCACATGGTGAATCATGAAGGTATTCACGTAGATCCTGCTAAGATAGAAGCGATCACCAAATGGAAGGTCCTGCAGTCAGCTATGGAAATTAGAAGTTTTATAGGGTTAGCCGGATATTATAGACGTTTTATTAAGGATTTTTCCAAGATAGCTGTACCATTAACTAAGCTTACCTGTAAAGCAGTTAAGTTTGAGTGGGGAACCAAACAAGAAGAAGCTTTTAAGATTTTAAAGCAGAAATTAACAAAAGCTCCAATTCTAGCTTTACCAGAAGGAATGGAAGATTTTGAAGTATAATGCGATGCTTCAAAGCTAGGATTAGGATGTGTGCTAATGCAACGCAAAAAGGTAATTGCGTATGCATCAAGGCAATTGAAAAAGCACGAGGAAAATTATACGACTCATGACTTAGAACTAGGAGCCATAATTTTTGCCCTTAAAATTTGGAGACACTATTTGTATGGAAGTAGGTTTACTGTCTATACAGATCATAAGAGTTTAAGATACATATTCGGGCAAAAAGAATTAAACATGAGGCAAAGGAGGTGGATGGAAATCCTAAGTGACTACGACTGTGATATTCAATATCACGAAGGAAAAGCAAATGTAGTTGCAGATGCCTTAAGTCGTAAATATCAGGAAAAACAAAAACGAGTTCGTGCTCTTAGATTAAGTTTACAATTAGACTTAATGGAACAACTAAATAATGTTCAAGAATCAGCAATCAAGGATGATGCTGAAGGAATGAAGGGAAGAATAAAGGAATTAGAACAAAGAAATGATGGAAATTGGAGATTCCACAAGAAAAGAATATGGGTACCTAAGCAAGGAGAATTAAGAAATAAGATTTTAGAGGAAGCCCATAAATCTAGGTATACCATGCATCCTGGTAACAATAAGATGTACCAAGATTTAAGGAATGGTGGTGGATAGGAATGAAAAAGGACATAGCTAGATATGTTTCTAAGTGTCTTACTTGTTCACAAGTCAAAGCAGAACACCAGAAACCTTCAGGTCTACTACAACAACTAGAAATGCCTGTATGGAAATGGAAACTTATAACAATGGATTTTGTTACTAAGTTGCCCAAAACCAGAAAAGGTAATGATGCGATTTGGGTAATTGTGGATCGATTAACCAAATCAGCTCACTTTCTACCCATGAAGGAAACCTTTAGCATGGAAAGGTTAGCCAAGTTGTATGTAGACGAGGTAGTATCCTTACATGGAGTCCCACTCTCCATTGTGTCGGATAGGGATAGTCGTTTCACTTCGCATTTCTGGACAAGTTTCTAGGAAGCAATGGGGACGCGAGTAAATTTAAGTACAGCATATCATCCTCACACAGATAGACAGAGTGAAAGGAGGATTCAAACCCTGGAAGACATGCTCAGGGCATGTGTGATAGATTTTGGTGGAAATTGGGATGACCACCTACCTTTAATTGAATTCTCCTATAACAATAGTTATCATTCAAGCATCGAAGCTGCCCCATTTGAAGCACTGTACGGACATAAGTGTAGAACTCCAGTTTGTTGGGCAGAAATAGGAGAAAGTCAATTATCAGGACCTGAAATAGTGCAAGAAACTACTGACAAGATTACTCAAATCAAGGAAAGACTGAAAACGGCTCGAGATCGTCAGAAGAGTTATGCCGATAATCGTCGCAAGCCGTTAGAATTCCAAGTGGGAGATAGAGTACTATTGAAAGTTTCTCCTTGGAAAGGAGTAGTACGATTTGGTAAGAAGGGAAAGCTAAGTCCAAGATACGTAGGACCATTCCAGTAGTCCAACGAATAGGACCAGTTGCTTATCGTTTACAACTACCAGAAGAGCTAACTGGAGTACATGATGTATTCCATGTATCCAATCTCAAGAAATGTTTATCTGATGAATCACTGGTAGTACCTCTTCAAGATGTAGAGGTAAATGAAAAATTAAAATTTGTTGAGAAACCTCTTCAGATAGAAGACCAAAAAGTCAAGTTTCTCAAACATAAACGACTAGTACTAGATAAAGTCAAGTGGGATTCAAAGAGAGGACCCGAATACACTTGGGAGCTGGAATCAGAAATGAAGTGAAAGTATCCTCACTTATTTCAAGTAAATCTCGAGGACGAGATTTTAAATAAGGTGGGGAGGATGTAAAGACCTTCAAAAATGTCTTAAAATGACCCACAAGTAACAACCCAGACCCGTGAAACTTTACTATGCTTGAAAAACCAAGAAAACAAAAATCTTGGTCTTCAGACGGGCCGCGTAAAGGTAAGCTTAACCTTACGCGGGCCACGTCAAAGTAAGGTTTGAATGGATAAGCGTCCAGATCCATGTGTCACACGCATGGCAAGTCTAGTAATGACACCGTAGCCCTAGTCTACGTTTAGCTGGCCCTCGCGGGCCGTGTAAGATTTAGAGGAGGCTTACGCGGGCCGCGTAAACCTCAAATTTCACCTATAAATATCAAATGGCCATGAGCAGTTCACTGATGTCGAAACCAAAACTCAAAAACGAAGTTTGGCTGCTCAAATTCGAAATTTACTTTTACAATAACGAGGCGCTGCTACGATACAGGGTATTAACTCGATCGCTGCTACGATTCAATGCCCGATCGATTAAAATCAATCCAATGGATGTTTAAGTATTGCACTTTATCATTCGTCGTGAATTCGATGGATGTTTAAGTGTTGCACTTTGTCATTCGTTGTGAGGATTTTTAATCTCGTGAGTTATCGTAAATGCTGTATTAGTTACTGACCTAGTTCGTGTGCATTGTTATTTAAATTAGGTTACAAGGCTAATCAGTAGGCTAAACTCTGCCCGTTTAAATCTGCAATGTGAGTCATTCTCTTTTATCAAAAGTATTTTACAATACTCCATTTATTTCCAAAAAGTTATAATTACAGGGATTAAGTCGTGGTTATCTTGAATCACTGGCTAGTGGGGTATTGTGCACATTACTAATTTCTCACGGTTAGGCTAATAAATCCTAACAGTAATAATCATCACTACTTGGGGAAAGACCCAATAGTGGTATGACCATCGTCACCAGGTGACACGGCGCCAGATAAAAATAAGATAGAAGCCATTGTAATCGCTCTTATGCTGTAATTAATAACTATGTGTCGTTTTATCAAATTTGAGTGACTCGCCAGTATTTCCCCGCTGACAAAATATTTTAAAACATGTTTCAGGCGACTTGCTGTGAATCAAGAAAACGTGCTACGAAGCACTAACCAGCTTAAAGAGGTGGCTCAGTTAAAAGTGAATAAACATGTTTTATAAATCAGGGAATTTACTTGTGAAATTCCTCTTTTGTAAATTACGGGGTTTATCCCGAATTATGGAATAAAATAATCGGGCATTTTCAAGTTTTAAAAGATCTTGGTAAAATCTTCCGCTATCAAACTCAATTAATAAATACCACGCGAGTTTCTGCCCCGCGACTTCCGGCCCGGGTCAAACCGGGGGCGGGGGCCGTGACAAGTATGCTACTAATTTAAGGTTCCGTTATGATTGTAATATGATGTAGCATAACCCTATAAGGTTAAATTACATGATCATATTAGTAATCTGAGTTTTATGCAAGTTTCGGTATTTATGCCATACTTTGACTTTTATGCCATTTTTTTGCAAAAATAAGGTTTTAGACACAAATAAGCTTGCAAATGATTTAGATACAGATATGTTAACATGTTTAACATATTTTGATGTTTATAATCTGGTCATAAACTAAGTTTACGCATATAATCGTAAACTATGCTTTTAAAAGGACTAAAATGCCCTTTTTCATTTAAAATGAGTTTTAAACGTAAATTATTGACAAAACTCATCATGTACTGATGTGATATCATATTTAGGATTTATTGGGATTTTAAGTCAGATTATATACTGAGTTTAACTTCAAGTTCTTGTACAATGCTCGTAAATAACGATAATGCCCTTACAACACATAAAATGCGTTTTAAGCATAATATTCAAACCAAACCTTTTGCTTAATGATATGTTATGAAAAATAAAATATTTTAACTATTCAAAGCTGGTCATAACATCAGATTTCATAAATCTTTGCATAAATCGTCATTTAAGGACATTAACGCCGTTTAGTCGCGTAGTATGGTTTTAAACCATATGTATGAACCAAGACTTGTTACCTACTGATTTTATAAACCATTTAAATGTTTTTACAGTAGGTTTAATTCAAGAACTCAGAATCCCAAATAAAGTCTCAAAACTATGTGTGAAATGACCAAAATGCCCATACGGTGCATAGTTTGGTCATAAAGCATAAACCATACATATATTTGATGTCCTACTGATATGATATCATAATTTAAACATTTTTACAGAATGTTTATGACCATGACATCAGTTTACTCGCAAGCTCCTTTTATAAAATGTAAAATTACCAAAATGCCCTTATGATGCATAGTTTGATTTTAAAACCTTAATGGGCATACAAGTTGATATCCTCCTGATAGTATAACTTGTTTAAAGTATATTGGAATATGAAACTTGTTCATGACTCATCCGGTTACCCGTTATCGCTTATATGCGTACGATTAGACTTACGTAACTAGTTTACATAAGTTTACCTAAAAGGGTTTGACCTTATCGTATTTATCTCAAAATACAGAATGTACTATGTTTACCCATATTATACAAGTCCTAGTACTTATTGGGTTTAAACCACATTCTTTACAGTATACGCTTAATCTAGCGAACCTATTCTTAAGTATCGGGTCATATCTAGAGGATCTACCTTTGGCCCATATACATTCTAACAGATAATAAATAAATCTGTTCATTCCAGACTATAGTACCCCCCCAGATAATCGGACTTGAGTCAATAATACTTAGACTTGCGGCTCTTAGCCAAATATAATCTTATTGATTGTAAGCTAGCAAAAAGGTAAATACTCTTGACTTATTTAGTGTAAACTTGGGATGACAAATATGCCTCTTGGGACGGTTATTACACAAGTAAGTCGCCTATGATTGCGCAAAAGTGTATGAATACGGTTTAATCCGTTTACTTGATAACTGATATAATTGGGGGTTAATGATACCATGTCCGGACAACCCAATGGGTTAATCAAACATATAATTTCGTAACAAGAATAATCCCAAGATATTTTTAAAATATCACCTACGGGTTATCTATATGTATAAAACTCTTTTCGAGAAACTATTTTTCCAACGAGTCAGTTAAGTGTATTTACCAGCTTTGTCTAACATATTTTCAAAAGATTGAACAACAGGTACCGAACCTTATAATAGGCTGGGAATATGGGTCGGCTAGAATGAAGGCTAAGGAAATTGCACTCCTGATGCTTAAGGCCTATGATGTCAAAAGCTCTGTTTATTTGGATCCTGCCTGTGGGTTTGTATCGAACGCTTGTAATACTTTTATAAATTCAAGCTTTATTTTGATAATTTCAATCCAATACTTCCGTTGCAAAATATTATATTGTGACAAATGTTATACAATCGTCACGATTGTACCCTTCCGGGCCCACCGGAGATCGGGGTGTGACACGAATGGACAACCGATGTCACACCCTGACCACGATAAAACAACAAATCGTGGTGGAAACGTCGGGGAGTGTTGCAACAGAATCATTGTTTCATAACACATGGATTGAAGTTCTGTTTTATTAAATTAAATGCATTACATTACATTGAAATTAGAAACAAAACATGAACAAATAGACTTTCATTGTTATTAAGTCACTAAGGCCTCGTCCGTTCTTATGTGAGCATGCATCAATATCATCATCAAATATCACCAACTATGGTACCTGAAAAACATGTGAAAATATGTCAGCATAAAATGCCGGCGAGTACATAGGATTTTATGAGAGTGTCAGATTCATGGCTCGTTTATGTTTTGAAAATATAACTTAAACACCTTTGTAAATTGATAATTAGAAAACCAAGTTTTGTAAAATGTTTGTAATGTAATGATGCGTGTGTAGTGTGATAGGTTTTTAATGTATATTTTAAGCCCTTTTACACTTTTTTAGTCAAGTTTTAAATTTATAAAACACGATATTTACTAACACTAAACACACATATGGGCAAGTGCACCCATCGTGAGCGTAGTATAGTGTTGGTAAGATACCGAGGTCATCCAAGGACACAAGAGCTTTTAGTACCGGTTTATCCTAAACGTCTAATCAAATCAAAAGTTAGAAAAATGTTTTTTAAACAAGAAAAATAAAACTAACTAAAATGCTGAAAAATAAAATAAAAATAAAAACAGATAGACAAGATGAATCACTTGGCTCCGACTCGTGTTTAGTGTAACCTTTGATTATTTCCGCACTTTTGCATTTTTTAAGAGATTATCTTAGTTATTGTAGTAGGCCCCTCTTTTGAAGGTGACGTTACCCTCAACCCAGTAGTTTGAGTCAACAAGGATACAATCCTAAATGGTCGGATTATTGAAAGATAATTAATTAAGTTATTAATGCATATTATGGTAGGCCCCTCTTTTGAAGGTGACGTTACCCTCGGCTAAGTAGTCTGAGTCAGCAGGGATACAGTCCTAAGTAGCCGGGTTAAAGTATTAATAGTAGCTTACATATGAGGGGATCAAAGAGTTTGGACCCCCGCCATCCAATACCGGTGGGTATTGAAGGAGGTCCTACTAAATTTGACCCAGGTCCTTGCAGGATCTATACACTGAACAAGGCAAGACTCTTACCAAACCGTTCCCTTAACCCCCGACCAGGTAGCCAACATATCTCCATATAGACCGTGGAGATATGAATGGTGAAAATCTTTTATTTTATATAGACAGTAAAATAATGCCAAGACACCACGGACAAACGATAAGGAAGAATCACCTTCAACATAAGAAACTAGTTATTAAAGTCATTAATACATAACCAAGTAAAAAGTGCGAAAAGATTAAAAATAAAAAGTATTACACTAGACACTTGTCTTCACCAAGTGATGTAAGAGACTTAGGCAAACATGGCCTTGATTGTCAAGAACTCTTACGATCAATATTGGATCCCGAGACGACTCACACACTCTATGATGGACGATGGATGATGGTGGTGGATGATGGTGTTGTGATGGTGGTGGGTGAAGTGTGAGAGAGGTGGTGTGCCAAGGGATGGTTTGCAAATGAGCCAAGCACCCCTATTTATAGCCTGAACAGCAGCTCGGGCACGGCCCCGTGTCCATTGGGCACGGCCCCGTGTCCATCCTTTTCTCTGTCTTCATTAATTGCAGTTTGTCTGCATTAGTTGACCACGCCCCCGTGTCCGCTGGGCATGACCCCGTGTGCAAAAGCGTATCTGTACTATCAAGATTTCCCCAGATTCTGCGAATCTTAGAGTTGACCACGGCCCCGTGTCCACTGGGCACGTCCCCGTGGTGGGTGATAGAAGCTTCTACATCTTTATCTTTTCTGCAGACACTTGGGCACGCCCCCGTGTTCAGCCTTCTGTTCTCTTGTTTTGCTTGGGAAGATGCTGTCGGGGAGGCCGGGCATGCCACGTTTATTCCTTTTCTTGTATTTATGTTAGATTTAGCTGTCTTTTTGCTTCTTTTGTTTATTTGAGCTCATTTAATCCTGAAAATACAAAAGGAAGACAAAAACACACTTTTTCCAACATTAGTACTAAAAAGGGTTAGTTTTATGCCACAATTGATGTAATTTATATGTTGCATTTTGTGCACATCAAATACCCCCACACTTGAATCTTTGCTTGTCCTCAAGCAAAACTCTTTATAATGTGGCTTTACACTCCCAAATGGAATGGGTTGAAGAGAAGGTTTTTGGGCTTGTCATAGAGTGTCGGGATTTCCAAGATTCTTTATTAGTTTTATTTTTATTTATTTACAATCCTATTCGTAATGATTTATTTAAAACATTACATAAGATAAATTACTTATTAGGGCATAACATGCCTTTTTAAAATTCCACTTATATACAAGTTCACATACCTCACGGGGATCACTCAACACTCGGCCGAAGATGTATTTTAGTGCATCACTCGAGAGCGGCATGGAACTTATTCCCACCATAGGCTTGCCAAGCAATCAACCCTCCTCCTTTTTAACTATACACCTTTGTAAATATCAAGAGGACTTTTGGGGTGAAGGGTAAGGCTTGGGTTAAAGGTATGTGATTGGGTTAATGGTTAGTAAGAGGGCGAAAGGCGTAAAAAGCGTCGGTTTTCGTAAGACTTTTTTATTTTTGCAAATTTTATTTTGATGAAGCCATTATTCAAACAAAGTTATTTTTGATAAACTTGTTTGTTTATTTCTCTTTTGCTTCATCATCATCATTTTTTTTTCAAAGTCATAACAGAAACCGAGCTTATTACTAAAACAAAGGGTTAAAAATAAAAACGGTTCTGGTGGGTAAAAGGGTGTTTGTTTTTGGGTTAAGAAATGAAAAGGTTTAGGCTCAAAGGGGTTAACTAGGGGGATTTTGGGTAGGTGGTAGAAAAAAATAACGGTGTAGAAAAAAAAGGGTTAGTCCTAATGCCTCCGTCATTTACTTACTCGGGTTTAAGTTGGTAAGGACCGGGAATGTATTGTCGTGGCAAGTTCTAGAGTCGTAAGAACCAAGCAGCTATTCACACAAGAAACGAAAAATGAGCAATTAGTTTAAAGATATGTATTTGTATGCTCAATAAAGGCTCAAAACTCACTTTTTGTGGGAATGGGTTTTTATGTGATCAAGTATATATAATCAAATTTTAACTAAACTTGTCATGCCGTTTCATAATTTTCTTATGTTGGTTCTTTTTATCACGACGCTATCGGTTGTAAATTTGTAAAAATATAACCTTTTTTAAACTTGAAATTCCCAAATTAAACCTACACAAGTAAAAAAAAATGAAAAATCTTTGAAAAAAATTTGAGGTGATTAGCGGTTCCAATAGAGTTTTGTGTAAGGCTTGTGTTTAGGACTTGCAAGATTCAAGGTTTTAGCATCCCCCCCACACTTAAATTACACATTGTCCTCAATGTGCCAAAAATAAGTTTTTAGGTTGATTGAATGTGTAAAAAGGTGTGAAAAAACAAAAATTTATGTTACTGGGCGTCTGGACACGGCCCCGTGTTCAGATCGCCAGTAACAGAAAATAAAATAAAGAAACAGAAGTCTGGACACGAGGGCGTGCTGGGTGAGCACGGCCCGTGTCCAGTTACCTGAACTGGGCAAGTTTCTGCAGATGGTTGAGCACGGGCCGTGTTGGGTGAGCACGGCCCCGTGCTGAACTTGCTGTATTGAAGAATAAATTGTCGGATGGCCCTGTTTTCGTGTATGGGGTGCTGGTGCAAGTTTCCCTTGTTATCCTTCACCATCCCGAGTGTGTTTTATTCCTGAAAATTAAAACTAAACTAGAAAACATAAAAATTAATCTAAACTAAACTAAGGATAGTTCCGCGGAATGCCTCCGTGGTGCGCCACGTTTATAAGGGTCCTTGGCTAGACCCAAAGCCTGGTCATATGTTACCCAAGTGGGATGTTTTGCATCCCATGCTACACCGTCGGAGAGCATCATCCAAACTCGAGTCAATGACCTTCATGTAGTTGACCGGGTCTTCGTCTTCTACTCTTTTTCCTACTCCGAACTTCATTTCCTCGTCCCCAATCCTCAATGTTAGTGTTCCATCATTCATATCTACCACCGCTTGAGCCATAGCTAGGAATGGCCTCCCTAAGATGAGTGGTAATTCGGTATCTTCCTCTATATCTAATATGACAAAGTCGGCCGGGAAGACAAATTCGCCGACTTTGACCAATAGATTTTCAGCGACACCTTGTGGATATTTGACGGATCTATCGGCGAGTTGTATGTTTATTTTTGTAGGGCTTGTTTTTTCTAAGCTGAGTCGGTTGAACATTGATGAGGGCATGAGGTTGATGCTTGCCCCGAGATCGGCTAGTGCATTACGAATGGGGGATTCCCCAATCGAGCAAGGAATTGTGAAGCTTCCGGGGTCAAGCTTCTTTTGCGGGAGTCTGTTGAGTAGCAAAGCGGAGCATTCTTCGCCTAAATTAACTAATTGCAATGATTCAATTTTCCTTTTATGGGTGAGGAAGTCCCTCATAAATTTTGAATATTTAGGCATTTAAGTTAGGACTTCGATAAATGGAATATTAACATGCAATTGTTTTAGTAAATTTTTGAACTTTGCGAATTGCTCATCGGTCTTTTGGCGAACTAACCGACCGGGGTATGGAACCTGAGGATTCTTTGCGGGCTCTTGAATTGGTGGAGAAGTCGTCTCTTGTTGTTGTGTGGGCGAAGTTGTGGTTTGGCTAGATCGGCTCTTTTCAGTTTGAGGCATTGGAGCTTCCTCGGGACCCACGGTACGGTTTCTTAACGTGATGAGATGTACTTGCGCTTTTGGGTTGGTTTCGGTATTACTTGGTAACGCGCCTTGTGGTCTCTCGGAGAAATTTTGAGCTAGTTGGTTTAATTGTTTTTCGATGTTTTGAATACTAGCTTGTTGATTTCTAAAATTCGATTCCAATTGTTGAAATCGATCCGAGTTTTTCTTTTCGGAGTCGGAGATGAGGCGAGATACGGTATCTTCAAGCCTTTCTTGTCCCCCTTGTGATTGAGAGAAATTTTGTGACTCGTTTCTTGGTTGTTGAAAGTTTGTTCGTTGATTTTGTTGGTTACTACTATTGCCAGGTTCTCTCCAACCAAGGTTAGGGTGGTTACGCCATCCTTGGTTGTAGGTACCCGTTGGAGGACCTGACGGCCTATGTCTATTATCAATGTAGTTTACCAATTCTGTTTGATTATCTATTTCTTTCATACAACTCCAATTTTCATGTGGCCCACCACACCCCTCGCAAGCCATAACCGAGACCGTTTTTGCCATTTCTAACTTTTTTATTTTTGAAGTGAGGGCCTCGATTTGGGCTTGCAAGGAAGTGCTTTCATCAACCTTATGGGCGCCCGGGGCAATGGATTTGTTGCCTCGGGGAGTGTGCCACTGAAAATTGGTTTGAGCAATTTCCTCAATTTGATTATAAATTTCATTCGGACGACGATTACCTAAAAGTCCCCCGGAGCTAGAGTCAAGTGTCTGTCTTGTGTGTGGCAACAATCCATTATAGAAAGTGGAGACTTGTTGCCATACCGCAAGACCGTGATGAGGACACTTTCTTAGTAGCTCATTGAACCTTTCCCAAGTTACATATAAGGATTCCCCATCCTCTTGTGAATATGTATTAATTTCAGTCATTAGTTTAGCCGTTTTAGCAGGAGGGAAATACTTATATAGAAACTTTTGGGCTAGTTCATCCCAGGTGTTTACCGAGCCAACTGAGAGGGTGTTAAGCCAAGCCTTAGCTCGGTCTTTTAGTGAAAACGGAAACATTCGAAGGCGGATGGCGTCGTTTGATGCCCCATTGATCCGAAAGGTATCACATATTTCTAGGAAATTAGTAATATGTAGATGGGGATCCTCGTCCGCAAGCCCATGGAAGGTTGCGGAGTTTTGAAGCATTTGTATCAAATGCGGTCGAAGTTCGAAGTTGTTGGCTTCGACATTCGGTGCATTGATAGCGGCGCCGAGATTACCTAACAGTAGGTCGTAGGTAATCCATGAGGGTACGTTGGTCCGCCATTGGAAGTGGGTCCCCCGAAACTTTCTCTTGGTTTTTAGCTTTAAGTCTTTTTCTGAAAAAGCGTTCGGGTTCTTCAAGAGGTTCTTTTATGTCTCTACTAGAACTGGAGCTCATACACTACGTAGAAAGTTCAGATGTGGCGCCTGGGTTCCAAGTCCTGCAATAAAAAAATAGAAAAGAACGTTGGTCAGAAGCTTCACCACGGCCCCGTGCTCAGATGAACACGGCTCGTGGTCGGAGATACAGTGATTGTTTTCCGGATCCCTGTTACTGGGGAGTTCAACACGGCCCCGTGTTGCACCGACACGGCCCCGTGCTCAACTCTCTGTAACTCGGAAAATAAAAACTGCCAGTAACAATGCTGGGCACGGCCCGTGTCCGACCAGGCACGACCCGTGTTGAGCTCTGCAGAAACTGAAAAACTAAGAAAATCCTAAAAAAACAGAAAAATTACAAAAAACGATTAGGCCGTTGATTCCTAACTTTCTTAAAATCCTTGTATCCCCGGCAACGGCGCTAAAAGCTTGATGCGTGTGTAGTGTGATAGGTTTTTAATGTATATTTTAAGCCCTTTTACACTTTTTAGTCAAGTTTTAAATTTATAAAACACGATATTTACTAACACTAAACACACATATGGGCAAGTGCACCCATCGTGAGCGTAGTATAGTGTTTACTAACACTAAACACAGATTATGCGTTTTAAGCATAATATTCAAACCAAACCTTTTGCTTAATGATATGTTATGACAAATAAAATATTTTAACTATTCAAAGCTGGTTATAACATTAGATTTCATAAATCTTTGCATAAATCGTCATTTAAGGACATTAACGCCGTTTAGTCGCGTAGTATGGTTTTAAACCATATGTATGAACCAAGACTTGTTACCTACTGATTTTATAAACCATTTTAAATGTTTTTACAGTAGGTTTAATTCATGAACTCAGAATCCCAAATAAAGTCTCAAAACTATGTGTGAAATGACCAAAATGCCCATACGGTGCATAGTTTGGTCATAAAGCATAAACCATACATATATTTGATGTCCTACTGATATGATATCATAATTTAAACATTTTTACAGAATGTTTATGACCATGACATCAGTTTACTCGCAAGCTCCTTTTATAAAATGTAAAATTACCAAAATGCCCTTATGATGCATAGTTTGATTTTAAAACCTTAATGGGCATACAAGTTGATATCCTCTTGATATTATAACTTGTTTAAAGTATATTGGAATATGAAACTTGTTCATGACTCATCCGGTTACCCGTTATCGCTTATATGCGTACGATTAGACTTACGTAACTAGTTTACATAAGTTTACCTAAAAGGGTTTAACCTTATCGTATTTATCTCAAAATCCAGAATGTACTATGTTTACCCATATTATACAAGTCCTAGTACTTATTGGGTTTAAACCACATTCTTTACAGTATACGCTTAATCTAGCGAACCTATTCTTAAGTATCGGGTCATATCTAGAGGATCTACCTTTGGCCCATATACATTCTAACAGATAATAAATCTGTTCATTCCAGACTATAGTACCCCCCCCCCCCCAGATAATCGGACTTGAGTCAATAATACTTAGACTTGCGGCTCTTAGCCAAATATAATCTTATTGATTGGAAGCTTGCAAAAAGGTAAATACTCTTGACTTATTTAGTGTAAACTTGGGATGACAAATATGCCTCTTGGGACGGTTATTACACAAGTAAGTCGCCTATGATTGCGCAAAAGTGTATGAATACGGTTTAATCCGTTTACTTGATAACTGATATAATTGGGGGTTGACGTGCTGTCGTAGTACACGCCTATAATTTGCAATTAAACTACAATTAACCTAATTTGCAGAAAATAAAGATCAATGATTTGAATTGTTTGTTTTAGAAAACTAAATTATCAATTACTTACTAATCAAGATTGGATTTTAATTCAGATTATGAGAACAATGACCATCTTAGGATTCAGTTTCTTTTAACACTTGTGTGAAATTCCAACTAGAAAGAGTTACATAGACATAACCCGTGTATAAACAATCGTTGTGATAAAAGGGAACAAAGTACTCGGATTATATGAATGCGAGGTTGTTTCCCGATGACCAATCAATCAATATCCAACCCTAACCCTGCCCGTGATATCTCAATTGCCAACAGCACCAAGAACGTACGATTTAGACTAGAATTGCAATACCAATTAACAAACTACAAACAATTACTCATACACCACGATAATCAAAGCAAACACAATGTTATCATTATAGAAATAAAGGAACAAACACACAAGAGTTTAAGAAAACCTTCACCAAAGATGATCACCACAAGTTTAGCCGGACATTGTTCGGTTGATCATCATAACATCCAAATTCAAGTTCATACAAATCAAAAACAAGAACCAAATGTTTAGAATTGTTTAGAACAAGGTAGAACCAGCCAAAATCGCCCCCAGGATGCCAAGAAAACGTCCAATCATGAGATATGTCAAAACACACCCATAAAAAGGTTTAATAGGGCAGTTACACTTTTGTCCATCATCTCCACCGTAAATTACGGTGGACCAAAAAGTGTTACGGTGCATATCTCCTGTGTTACGGTAAGGATTAGGCATGTTTCAGGGCCACCGTAAATTACGATGGCCACCGTAATTTACGGTGGTACCCTGAATGTTGGGTTTTGTTTCTTTGTTCCTTCCATGCACGACTCGTTCCTCTCCAAACCGTCCAAAGCTGCGTTTTATCCACTTTTAGCTCCCAAAACATACCTGAAACATAAGCAACTGTAGTTATCTAATTCAAGATAATTACGCGATTAAGTGAAGGATAAATTCGTCTTTTAACATCATTAAGAGTTGTCCAATGGACCACCCGTCACATCCCCACACTTAACCGTTGCTTGTCCCAAGCAACTCATCAAATTATTTTCAAAACAAGCGATCAATGTAAACCAAGCATAAACATGTAGTCCTTTTTCTAACCCCTTTTTAACACCCAAAATAATGCACCCCTCACTATGTCTCTCCTCTCGGCAACAAGTAAGCACTAGCAACTATGAGCTAGACACACAAAGGCTAACGGCGGTTGCACAACTATAGGCTTGTACCTAAATCGATCCTTTTCCTAACAAGTGCCAAACATGAATGCAAATCAAAGGGACTTTTAAGGTTGTAACGTGGCTAGGTGTACGGGTAGGAAATGGAATATATATGAAGTAACGAAAACTTAACCCGGTCTTTTATTACACAAAGAAACAAATAAACAACTTCC
The DNA here is from genome assembly GCA_030545235.1 of Helianthus tuberosus. Taxonomy (NCBI): domain Eukaryota; kingdom Viridiplantae; phylum Streptophyta; class Magnoliopsida; order Asterales; family Asteraceae; genus Helianthus; species Helianthus tuberosus. Next base: position 210,769,484 of record CM060447.1, read on the forward strand.
AAACTTAACTACTATATACAAGAAAACTAAACATCACTTTTTTTTCATTTTTCATTGCTTTTTCCTCGTTTTTTTTTTCTTTTTCTGATTTTTTTACATATAAAGCAAACATACAATATAACATCAAATATATCTACATACTACTAAGCTATTACTAACACTATAAGACCGGGTCAAGTTGGGTAAATTTTTAGGTAACTAATTAAGGGGTAACAAACGATAGGCTTTTAGGCACAAAATTAGGCAACTAAATGTCCAAACCCCCCGCCCCTCTCATAACCATGCTCATATATATAATTTATGAGGTCCAACCCCCCAAATCCCACACTCGCACACACTAAAGACGAGGCTACCTAAATGCCCTTATCCCTTTCGCATTCATATCCAACTAAGGACTCAAACCGTATCAAGGCACAAGTTCTAATACACCCCTACCCGTTGCCACTCTCATCAAGAACAAGAATTATTTATTTACAAATGTGGCTTTAACTCTCACCAAGAATAAAGGAATTTAAGGGTTGCCGGTGCATTATTTGGAGTTAATCCAAGGTGTTCAAATTCTCACATTGTTTCGCTTGATTTAAATTTTTTTTCAAAAACTTCAAAAATTCCCCCCCCCCCCATCCCCACACTTGGGATACATTGACCCCAATGTATGGTTTTAGGAGGATTTGATCGCTAAACTCTTTAACACCAACTAAAAGCTCTTCAACTCAAACCACAAATTTCTTTTTGGTTTTTTCTTTTATATATTTTTTTTTATTTTTCTTCTTTCAAACATTACACCACCAACTCTTCCAACCCAAAACATAACATCACAAACTAACACCACCCAACCATCAACATATCAAACTAAACACATATCCACAAAATGTACAAGAAAGAACACGACCTGACTAGTAATAGTGTGGCTGCGGAGGTCCAAAAATGGAAGACATCATATCATTCCATTTTCCAAACGTGAATGCGCCGCTACTACCCCCACCTTGTTGCAAAGCTCCTTCTTGTTGGCGCGGGTCGATCCACTGTGAATGATGGAGCGGTGGGGTCGGATACGATACACTACCATCGTAAGGTGGTAGAGACGCATAATCCACATGTTGTGGATCCACAACCACCGGCCGCCCGGCGTGCCAATCTGCATCCATTCTTCGAGCTTGGTCATCATTGTATAGATTATTCATTTCTAACTCATGGGAATACACATGAGTGTGATTCCACGCCTCTTGACGATCAAAATTGTGTTTCAAAGACCGCTCCATGCTAGTACTCATCATTGTTTGTTGATCAAATAAAGTGCGCTCCGAACCCGACCATGACTCAAAAACGGGTGCCGGAGGACGTTGGTTCTCGATAACCTCTTGCATCGTGCCATCATAAGCCCAATTCGGCTCATAGGAACGCCCCGTGTAATCGTAAAGGGCACCACCATAACCCCTACCTAGGCCCCCTTGGCCCAGATTCACATTCTCACTGCCATGAGGCTCATCCGCATAATCATCATCACCACTTGGAGCTTCCGCCTCACTCTCCGGCTCATCCGCTTCACCCGGTAGAAGATCCCTTGCACCCACTTTCAATGCTCGCCATCTTTGACCCTCTGACTTGAGCATATGATACCTTTCCGATTTCGTTTAAGTCCAACCAATTCCCAACTTTTGTAAAGTAAAAGGCTGATGCCTTTTTGGTGCCCCTTTATCCTCTGACGTGATTGCCTTTTGCTGCTTCATCAATCCCGTGATAATTCGGCAATACGGGATAATATCTCTCCCCAACTTGTTTCGGCAAATCCAGAGGTGGTTCATGATCAAATATCGGATTGGAAAACGCGGAGACCCATTGAGTAACGAATAGAGGACGGGTACCTCACTTGCTCTTTATCCCCTCTTCGCGGAATAACATTTAAAATGCAAATCGCTAGCAACAACTTTGCTTCTATCTTCAAGTTCCTCTGGTACAAAATTCCACTATAAGTACCGGGCAAAAATAACGCCGCTAACATATCATTCCAACGAGGATGCTTCTCCGGTTTAAGCAAAAGGTCATCAAGACTAGGAATCATGTAATCACGAGCCGGTAGATTGTCATATTTCCCCAATTTCTTTAGTGTGTCAAATGACATCTCCACCTTAATCCCATTCACCTCACCCGTTAACTTCATTTGTGACGGCCTATCGTATGTGTTGCACTTGAGGGTTGCCATCCATTCTTGAATCTCAGTCATGAACAAGTTCTTGTTATCTTTATCATAGCAACTAAGAGTCGCCTCCCATCCCAAGGCGCGGAATTGATTAAACACATTGAGTGGCCCAAACTCCACCTCTCGAACTTCCCGCTCACAAAGAAACACGGCAGCCCTGTTTTTCAATCGGTTCATACTGTCGTGAAACAGTGTCAGTTGCCAATGCTCCGGCTGATCATCTAAAGGACCCGATTCCCATTTTGGCTTTTCAGCCGGGTCCAACTCTAACATCTCTTCATCCTCGCTTTCACTCTCACTAACTCGACCCAAGTATTGTCTTTTCTTCGGTTATTCTTCCGGCTGCTTGCCCTTGCCTTTAGACGAAGAAGATGAACTAGCTCCCGCTCTTTCCTTCGTTCGTACCATTTTCCTACACGCATAGCAAAGCAAACAACACAACCAAACACAAAAATTAGACCCTTCTCTCCAAAATATCCCCACACTTGCTTGTTACTATTGTTGTAGATGTTAGTGAACCAAGAGTTTTATAATTATTTTCTCAAAAATTGGGCATGGTGTCTCTACAATGTAGAGACTCCCAAAAAGTTCACAACTTTACATCAACCCTACATCTACAAACCATAACAATGTTCAAGTAACCATTTTCATAACAAAATCTAAGAACAAGCAAGTGGGTATGAGCAAGTAACACTAATAACCTTCTTTTTCACAATGCATCATCAAAACATAGCAAATAAACTTCCATACCTTTGTTTGAAGATGCTAGCACACAAGTGAAACAAAAACTTCAAAAACCCCCAAAATTTTCGGACCTAGGGTTTGTGATTCGGACCAGAAAACTTCGTTTTCTCGCAAATCTCTTGACAAAATCAGCAAGTTCGTGAAAAATTAGTCAAGTTAGACCTAAATTTCACTTGATTTGGCTAAGAATTGAAGGAGATATGAAGCTTGGAAGGTTATGGAGTTTGAGGATTTTGTGGGGAACTTGAGAGTGTAGATGAGAATGAATGGATGAGAAAAGTGAAGGAAAACTAGCGGCTGGGGTTTATTCACGTGACCTGATTGTTATTTTTTTATAACTGCTGTATCTGAAACGACCCCTACACTCGCCAGGTCCACCGTAAGTTACGGTGGATGCTGGCACAAAAGTTTCACCGTAACTCAGTAGGATCCTACCGTAACACCCACACTTTTTCACTGGCCACCGTAAATTACGGTACCACCGTAACTTACGGTGGTACCTGGACATCCATGGTTTGCTTTCTAAATGCAATTTTTGAGTACTTTTTTTTTAGATTTTCTTTTTCAGTTTTCAATTTTTTTTGTGTTTTTAAATTTTTTCAAAAACATGTAAGAATTACCCTACCCCCTCGAAAGTCCCGTGTTGTCCTCAACACAATGTTAGAGTAATTCGTGACCCGAATGTCCCCACACTTGTTTCAAACACACGATTCAAGCAAGTACGGTAAATATGCAAACTTTACAAAACAAACTAAACAAAATGCTAACTATTTACACTACCAAACCAGGGCCTCTTATGGTTGTTCATCGTCTACTGGGCGTAAAATGTAGCCCGCTTTATCAAGCTCCAAGTTGTTGATGTCGTTCCCTTCCAAGTATGGCTTCAACCTATGACCATTCACCGTTTGTTGTTTATTTGTTTGCTCATCTTGGATATCTACATCACCAAACCTCCCAACTCGCCGAACGACATACGGGCCCATCCATTTGCTTTTAAGCTTGCCCGCAAACATCTTGAGTCTTGAATTGTACAACCAAACCTTTTGACCCACTTCAAAGGTTTTCTTCCTCAACTTTGCATCGTGTACCTTCTTGAGCTTGTCTTTGTAAGCCGATGCACACTCATACGCCTCATCTCTAATTTCTTCAATTTCACTTAATTGCAACTTCCTCATCTTCCCCGCTTCATCATAATCCGCATTTATCGTTTTAATTGCCCAATGTGCCCGATGCGCTAACTCCATTGGCAAGTGACAACCCTTTCCATAAACCATCCGATAAGGTGTTGTGCCAATTGGAGTCTTGTAGGCCGTTCGGTATGCCCACAATGCATCGTCTAACTTGCTCGACCAATCCTTCCTATCTGTTCAAACCGTCTTCATGAGAATTTCTTTTATTTGACAGTTGGACACTTCAACTTGTCCACTCGTTTGCGGATGGTAAGGTGTGGCAATCCGGTGATTCACGCTATACCTCTTCAATACTTTCCCGAAATTAAAGTTCTTGAAATGCGAACCACCGTCACTTATGATAACTCTTGGAATGCCAAAACGGGAGAAGATGTTGGATTGAATGAATTTACAAACAACCGAGTGGTCATTTGTTCTTGTTGCAATAGCCTCAATCCACTTAGAGACGTAATCCTCCGCCACCAAAATATATAGAAAACCATTTGAATTCGGGAAGGGACCCATAAAGTCAATGCCCCATACATCAAATATTTCTACAACCAAGATTGGTTGTAACGGCATCTCGTCCCTCTTTGAAATGCTTCCCATCTTTTGACAATTAATACAATTTCTTGCAAACACACACGCGTCTTTGAAAATTGTGGGCCAATAAAACCCACATGAGAGAACCCGGTAACCCGTTTTATGCCCACTAAAGTGACCTCCACATGCGGATGAATGAGCATGGGTCAATATTTCCAACACTTCCGTTTCGGGCACACACCTCCGAATAACTTGATCCGGCCCGATCTTGAAAAGATCCGGTTCATCCCAAATGTATTGCTTCACTTGGACCATAAATTGTTGTCTTCGCTTCTTGGTCCAATGATTTGGGATGGCACCCGTGGCTAAGTAGTTGACATAATGAGCATACCACGGTGCAACAAAGGTAGATACGGCAAGTAGTTGCTCATCGGGAAACCTTTCATTTATCTCACTAACATCGTCAATCCCTTCCACCGGAATCCGGGACAAGTGATCCGCCACTACGTTTTCACTTCCCTTTTTGTCTCGGATCTCTAAATCGAACTCTTGTAACAACAACACCCATCGAATTAAATGGGGCTTCGCGTCCTTTTTCTTGATCAAGTACCGGACCGCGCTATGATCCGAATATACCACCACCTTGCTCCCCCAAATATACGCACGAAACTTATACAAAGCATACACCACTGCTAGTAACTCTTTTTCGGTTGTGGTGTAATTCAGTTGCGCTTTGGATAAAGTCTTGCTTGCATAATAAATTACCACCAGCTTTTTGTCAACCCGTTGACCCAAAACTGCACCAATTGTAGTGTCGCTTGCGTCACACATGATCTCGAACGGCTTTGACCAATCCGGCGGTTGCAAAATAGGAGCTTTGACTAAATGTTCCTTCAAAACAGTAAATGCTTGCAAACATTCGTCAGTAAAGTCAAATGGAACATCTTTTAACAACAAATTACATAAAGGTTTCGTGATAACACTAAAACCTTTAATGAAGCGTCTATAGAAGCCCGCATGTCCCAAAAATGACCTTACACCCTTAACATTTTTCGGTGGTGGCAAAGATGCTATTACCCGTATTTTTTCCTTGTCCACCTCCATTCCCCTTTCCGATATTACATGACCCAACACAATACCCTCTTGCACCATAAAATGACTTTTCTCCCAACTAAGCACTAAATTTTTCTCAACACATCTTTTTAAAACTTTTTGTAATTCATTGAGACAAGATTCAAAACTAGTGCAAAAAATTGAAAAGTCATCCATAAACACTTCAAGCGACTCTCCAACCATGTCCGAGAAGATACTCATCATACATCGTTGGAAAGTTGCCGGTGCATTGCACATGCCAAATGGCATTCGCCGAAAGGCAAAGGTGCCATATGGACAAGTGAAGGTGGTCTTGTGTTGGTCATCCGGGTGTATTGCTATTTGATTATAACCCGAATACCCGTCCCAAAAACAGTAGTATTTTTGACCCGACAGTTTTTCAATAATTTGGTCAATAAAAGGTAGCGGGAAATGGTCCTTAGAAGTGGCGGCATTCAATTTTTGGTAGTCAATGCATACACGCCACCCGGTGACCGGTCGGGTGGCAATTTGTTCACCATTTTCATCTTTGACTACTTGAATACCGGCCTTCTTAGGCACAACTTGGGTAGGACTTACCCAAGCACTATCCGAAATCGGATAGATAATTCCCGCATCTAACCATTTAATTACCCCTTTCTTTATTACCTCCCTTAGGTTCGGATTCAATCGCCTTTGTGCTTCTCGTGTCGGTTTTGCATCTTCGGTGGTGATTATCTTGTGCATGACGATTGATGGACTAATTCCCTTGAGATCGGCAATCGTCCATCCAATAGCTCCTTTGTTCTCTTTCAACACTTCCAATAAGGCTTGCTCTTGCGCCAACTCCAAATTGGAGGCAATAATGACCGGTAGAGTGTCATTATCCCCTAGGAAAGCATACTTCAAGTGGTTTGGCAAGTCCTTGAGTTCCAACTTCGGTGGTTCTTCTAATGATGGTTTAGTACCCGAATTTATCTCCACCGGCAAGCCCTCGAATTGGTGAGTCCATGGCGGTCGACCTTCTTTCAAAGCCATAACATCCTATTTTTCCTCTTCAACCCGTAGTGCATAAGCATGTACCTATTCAGAAAAATCACACAAACAAACATCTATGCCATCCTCCTCATACTCATGCGGGTTGCATCCGTCGACTAAATCTGCCATAAAACACTCATCAACACCATTAGCATTAGAATTGTTTGTAAAAACATTCAAGCGCATTTTTCGATTCCCAAAAGTCATATCGACTGTACCAAATCTACAATCGATCACAGCTTGCGCGGTGCTCAAAAATGGCCGACCCAAAATAACATTTTGTTGTTGTTTTGGGTCCGCGGATGAGTAATCCAAGACTAAAAAGTCAACCGGGTAATAAAACTCGTCAATTTTCACAATCACATTTTGAACCATCCCCCGAGGTAGCTTATGAGACAAGTCGGCTAAAACAACCGTTGTCTCCACCCTTGCTAACGGACCAAAATCATATTGGTCATATAAGCCCCCCGGTAAAATGCTCACCCCGGCTCCAAGATCTAGTAACGCCTTTGCCATTTGAAAATTACCAACTTGTATATTAATTAATGGCGTGCCCGGATCTTGGAGCTTAGGAGGAAGCTCCCCATTCAAAACCGCACTTACTTGCCCGGTCAAATCCACCCGCTTAGGCATTTTCTTCTTTTGTTACCTTTTTTGTGTGCATAATTCCTTTAGGAATATAGCATAAGCGGGTACTTGTTTTATTGCATCAAGTAGTGGAAGATTAATTTTTACTTGTTTGAACATGTCCCACAATTCTTCTTTTTGGGGACCTCTTGGTGCAATAAAATTTTTCCTACCCGGGTCAAGTAAAGCCGATGGAAACGGAACTTGACTCGGTTCACCTTCATCTTTTTCACTTTTCTCATTTTCACCCAACCCCGGTTTGTTAACATTTGATTCTTTAGGTTTAACCGGTGAAACTTCATCATCGTCACTTTCATTACCCGTGACATCCTCAACTACCCCCTCAACCAAATCGGGTGACAAATTGGCTTTAAATTCTTTGCCACTTCTTAAAACACTAACATGATGAACATTAACATTACCTCGTGATGAACCATGTGAAGGATTTACCTTGGTGTCACTAGGAAGTTGACCTTTGCTCTTCTTCAACTCCGCCACATTGGTTGCCAATTGACCCATTTGGGTTGTTAATGATTGAATGCTCTTGTCACGAACCTCATCCTTTTGCATTCGAACTTCATCAAGTTGATTCCGTTTTTGTATGTCTTGTTGCATAGCCCGAAGCATATCCATGACTTCATTCCCGCTTGATGAACTTTGACCCGAACCACTTTGACCCGTTTGTTGAATTTTCCCTTGGTACCCATAATTGTTTCCACCCCGATAATTGCCTTGATTATATTGTTGACGAGGTACAAAGTTACCTTGAGCTCCTTGAAAGTTTGGGTTAGCTTGGTTCGCCGCATTCCTGTAACAGAAATTAGGATGGTTTCGTAACCCGGGGTGGTATGTGTTTGAGTTCATGTTGAAATTTCGACCACCCCCTTGAATTGCATTCACTTCCTCTACTTGCTCATCAACCACCCCCACTACACACACTTCCGCCGTGTGGCCTATTTCGTTGCAATTAGTGCACACGTTGTACACTTGATTTGTAGCTTGAACATTACCACTCTCTACTCTATGCACTTGCGGCCTTTGTATCACATGCTTTGCCCATCTTGAAGATTGGGCCTTCCTCTTGGAATTCACCGCCATTTGCTCTAAAAATGACCAATCAACATTTTCGTAATTCGTACCGAATGTACCATTGATAATCGACATTAAATCTCGTGCATCCTCCGAACTCAACCCTTCGTGAAATGCGTTCAACAACTCCCATAATTGGATCCCATGATGAGGACAATTCCGTAACATCATATTAAACCTTTCGAAGGCTTCATGAAACATCTCCCCCGATTGTTGTTGGAAGCTTCTTAAACCTCTTCTTGCATCATTAGTCTTTTGAGAGGTGTAATATTCATCCAAGAATATTTGTTGCATATCGGCCCATGTAAAGATCGATGCGGAGGGTAGAGTGTGAAACCATCTCTTTGCCTTGCCTTCCAAAGAAAATTGGAAGAGAACTAATTTGACATCATCCGAAGAAAACCCTTGGCCTCCAATAATGTTGCAAATGGAGTCGTACGTCTCCAAATGAAAATAGGGTTCTTCCGTTGCTAATCCCTTGAACTTTGGTAGACTTTGGAGGGTGGTTGTTCTAACTTCAAAAGTTCTTCCATCCGCATGATGAGGAATCACTACCGGCGAAGGATTGTTAGTAATAATAGGCCGGAAGTGAGCTTCAATTCCCCGTACGACCTCCCGAGGGCACCCAATGGTGCTCTTGGTTGACCAATTTGCATAGGCCCTTGAGGTGCAAAGGGTGGCTAAAATTGGTATTGCGGCATTTGTGGTTGTTGTTGAATCGGTCTCTGAAATTGTGGTTGCATATTTTGAGGACGTACTTGATGTAGCGGTGTAGGGCGTTGCAGTTGTGGCCCTTGTGGTCTAATGTGTTGCACCCCAACCGGTAGTCTACTCGTTTCTTGAAATTGTTGGATCGGTTGACTTTGTTGACCCACTCCTCCTTGCGGTCCCAAGTAGCCTCCATCACCCCCATAGTAAAAACCTTCCTCTTCATACCCTCTAAACTCCTCTTCATAGCCATCATCATATCCATCTCCTTGAATACCCGAGGATTGCCCGAATGGAATGGATGAGTATTGAAAGCCCAATTGGGTTGATGGTCTAAATGTAGAGGTAGCATGGACAATAGTTGAATTTGGTGGTATTGTGTAAGTAGAGGATGATTGACCCGTAGTTGGGGGAAAGAAGTGTGACAATGGTGGTATTGTGGATGAAGGGCTAAAGGTAAGATTAGGTTCAACTCGAGTAGTGATCGGTTGTGTGGTGTTGGTTGGTGTAGTGTCATGAGGTGGAGTAGAAATGGTAGTGGTATTAGGTATGGTTGTGTTTGGTGATGGTTGTGTGGAAGTAGGTATAAATGATGAGGTCGTTTGACTCGTTGTGGGTGGTATTTGAGATTCTTGCATGATGTTTCGTGGTGTGATGGGTGAGGTAGGTGAACCAATAATTCTGTTTTCTCTTACTAAAACTCTGTTTTGCCTTAACGTTCTTTCGATCTTCGGATCAAATGACAATGGTGACGACTTGTGAGAGCCTCTAGTATGCATGCACCTGTAGAACCTGCACACTAAACACACCAGTGTAAACCCGAAAATAACAAAGCAAAACTAACAAACTGACACACGTTGCGCACAACTCCCCGGCATCGGCGCCAAAATTTGACGTGCTATCGTAGTACACGCAAATTTAATCCAAATAACAACTAATAGATAGTGGTAAATGGGTATCGAACTCAGGGAGTATGTGGAAATGTGTTGATTTTATAGCTTTGCAATTAAACTACAATTAACCTAATTTGCAGAAAATAAAGATCAATGATTTGAATTGTTTGTTTTAGAAAACTAAATTATCAATTACTTACTAATCAAGATTGGATTTTAATTCAGATTATGAGAACAATGACCATCTTAGGATTCAGTTTCTTTTAACACTTGTGTGAAATTCCAACTAGAAAGAGTTACATAGACATAACTCGTGTATAAACAATCGTTGTGATAAAAGGGAACAAAGTACTCGGATTATATGAATGCGAGGTTGTTTCCCGATGACCGATCAATCAATATCCAACCCTAACCCTGCCCGTGATATCTCAATTGCCAACGACACCAAGAACGTACGATTTAGACTAGAATTGCAATACCAATTAACAAACTACAAACAATTACTCATACACCACGATAATCAAAGCAAACACAATGTTATCATTCTAGAAATAAAGGAACAAACACACAAGAGTTTAAGAAAACCTTCACCTAAGATGATCACCACAAGTTTAGCCGGACATTGTTCGGTTGATCATCATAACATCCAAATTAAAGTTCATACAAATCAAAAACAAGAACCAAATGTTTAGAATTGTTTAGAACAAGGTAGAACCAACCAAAATCGCCCCCAAGATGCCAAGAAAACGTCCAATCATGAGATATGTCAAAAGACACCCATAAAAACGGTTTAATAGGGCAGTTACACTTTTGTCCATCATCTCCACCGTAAATTACGGTGGACAAAAAAGTGTTACGGTGCATATCTCCTGTGTTACGGTGAGGATTGGGCATGTTTCAGGGCCACCGTAAATTACGGTGGCCACCGTAATTTACGGTGGTACCCTGAATGTTGGGTTTTGTTTCTTTGTTCCTTCCATGCATGACTCGTTCCTCTCCAAACCGTCCAAAGCTGCGTTTTATCCACTTTTAGCTCCCAAAACATACCTGAAACATAAGCAACTGTAGTTATCTAATTCAAGATAATTACGCGATTAAGTGAAGGATAAATTCGTCTTTTAACATCATTAAGAGTTGTCCAATGGACCACCCGTCAGGGGTTAATGATACCATGTCCGGACAACCCAATGGGTTAATAAAACATATAATTTCGTAACAAGAATAATCCCAAGATATTTTTAAAATATCACCTACGGGTTATCTATATGTATAAAACTCTTTTCGAGAAACTATTTTTCCAACGAGTCAGTTAAGTGTATTTACCAGCTTTGTCTAACATATTTTCAAAAGATTGAACAACAGGTACCGAACCTTATAATAGGCTGGGAATATGGTCGGCTAGAATGAAGGCTAAAGAATTTGCACTCCTGATGCTTAAAGCCTATGATGTCTAAAGCTCTGTTTATTTGGATCCTGCCTGTGGGCTTGTATCGAACGCTTGTAATACTTTTATAAATTCAAGCTTTATTTTGATAATTTCAATCCAATACTTCCGCTGCAAAATATTATATTGTGAAAAATGTTATACAATCGTCACGATTGTACCCTTCCGGGCCCACCGGAGATCGGGGTGTGACACGAATGGACAACCGATGTCACACCCCGACCACGATAAAACAACAAATCGTGGTGGAAACGTCGGGGAGTGTTCCAACAGAATCATTGTTTCATAACACATGGATTGAAGTTCTGTTTTATTAAATTAAATGCATTACATTACATTGAAATTAGAAACAAAACATGAACAAATAGACTTTCATTGTTATTAAGTCACTAAGGCCTCGTCCGTTCCTATGTGAGCATGCATCAATATCATCATCAAATATCACCAACTATGGTACCTGAAACACATGTGAAAATACGTCAGCATAAAATGCCGGCGAGTACATAGGATTTTATGAGAGTGTCAGATTCATGGCTCGTTTATGTTTTGAAAATATAACTTAAACACCTTTGTAAATTGATAATTAGAAAACCAAGTTTTGTAAAATGTTTGTAATGTAATGATGCGTGTGTAGTGTGATAGGTTTTTAATGTATATTTTAAGCCCTTTTACACTTTTTAGTCAAGTTTTAAATTTATAAAACACGATATTTACTAACACTAAACACACATATGGGAAAGTGCACCCATCGTGAGCGTAGTATAGTGTTGGTAAGATACCGAGGTCGTCCAAGGACACAAGAGCTTTTAGTACCGGTTTATCCTCAACGTCTAATAAAATCAAAAGTTAGAAAAATGTTTTTTAAACAAGAAAAATAAAACTAACTAAAATGCTGAAAAATAAAATAAAAATAAAAACAGATAGACAAGATGAATCACTTGGCTTCGACTCATGTTTAGTGTAACCTTTGATTATTTTCGCACTTTTGCATTTTTTAAGAGATTATCTTAGTTATTGTAGTAGGCCCCTCTTTTGAAGGTGACGTTACCCTCAACCCAGTAGTTTGAGTCAGCAAGGATACAATCCTAAAGGGTCGGATTATTGAAAGACAATTAATTAAGTTATTAATGCATATTATGGTAGGCCCCTCTTTTGAAGGTGACGTTACCCTCGGCTAAGTAGTCTGAGTCAGCAGGGATACAGTCCTAAGTAGTCGGGTTAAAGTATTAATAGTAGCTTACATATGAGGGGATCAAAGAGTTTGGACCCCCGCCATCCAATACCGGTGGGTATTGAAGGAGGTCCTACTAAATTTGACCCAGGTCCTTGTAGGATCTATACACTAAACAAGGCAAGACTCTTACCAAACCGTTCCCTTAACCCCCGACCAGGTAGCCAACATATCTCCATATAGACCGTGGAGATATGAATGGTGAAAATCTTTTATTTTATATAGACAGTAAAATAATGCCAAGACACCACGGACAAACGATAAGGAAGAATCACCTTCAACATAAGAAACTAGTTATTAAAGTCATTAATACATAACCAAGTAAAAAGTGCGAAAAGATTAAAAATAAAAAGTATTACACTAGACACTTGTCTTCACCAAGTGATGTAAGAGACTTAGGCAAACATGGCCTTGATTGTCAAGAACTCTTACGATCAATATTGGATCCCGAGACGACTCACACACTCTATGATGGACGATGGATGATGGTGGTGGATGATGGTGTTGTGATGGTGGTGGGTGAAGTGTGAGAGAGGTGGTGTGCCAAGGGATGGTTTGCAAATGAGCCAAGCACCCCTATTTATAGCCTGAACAGCAGCTCGGGCACGGCCCCGTGTCCATTGGGCACGGCCCCGTGTCCATCCTTTTCTCTGTCTTCATTAATTGCAGTTTGTCTGCATTAGTTGACCACGCCCCCGTGTCCGCTGGGCACGACCCCGTGTGCAGAAGCGTATCTGTACTATCAAGATTTCCCCAGATTCTACGAATCTTAGAGTTGACCACGGCCCCGTGTCCGCTGGGCATGCCCCCGTGGTGGGTAATAGAAGCTTCTACAGCTTTGTCTTTTGTATAGACACATGGGCACGCCCCCGTGCTCTCTGAGCACGGGGCGTGTTCAGCCTTCTGTTCTCTTGTTTTGCTTGGGAAGATGCTGTCGGGGAGGCCGGGCATGCCACGTTTATTCCTTTTCTTGTATTTATATTAGATTTAGCAGCCTTTTTGCTTCTTTTGTTCATTTGAGCTCATTTAATCCTGAAAATACAAAAGGAAGACAAAAACACACTTTTTCCAACATTAGTACTAAAAAATGGTTAGTTTTATGCCATAATTGATGTAATTTATATGTTGCATTTTGTGCACATCATGTAAATTGAAATAACTAAGTCAAAACAGATTTGTTTTATAAAACCTCGATACCATGAATCTTAACTCCAAAACATTTGTTTATATAAACCCAAATTGTAAATCGTTTTTGAAATAAAACTCGAATGTTTTATATTGTTAGAAAAAAAACCTTGTAATATAACTTTGTTTTGATAAACTTGCCCAAGTGATATAGATAACGCAACAATATATAATGTATTAAAAGCACTTATATATAGGAAGTATCAGCGGCGTATCCACCATGCTTTTAACACATTACACCCGCCCCGTTACCTAATCGCTTCCCTAACCCAACGGTTCAAACAATACCAAACGGTTTACATAATCAAACAGTTACAAACTGTTCATATAAATCAAATAGTTACAAACGGTTCATATAAATCAAACAGTTACAAACGGTTCACATAATCAAACAGTTACAAACGGTTCACATAATCAAACAGTTACTAACGGTTCACATAAATCAAACAGTTCCAACGGTTCAAAATGTAAAACAATGTGTCCATATGCTGGGTGAACATATGCAACAAAATGTAATATAGGAAAATCAATGTGTTATCAGGCTAAGTGAACATACATAGCAAAACATAATGAAATCATGTACTATACGTGTACTAATGAACATAGCATGTATATATTATAAAAGCACGTAAAACATGAAAGTAATATGTAGGCACATGTGTTTCACCCCAAAACAGTTTGAAAACAGTAAAAGAGGGGACTATGTACTCACTTGAGGATGCTTAGAAGTCTTGATTAACAACCAAGCAAAGCTAGAGGGATCACGGAAATCAAACGGCACCTAATATAGGTAACTATGTTAATAAACCGGACCTAAATCGGAGGATTGGATAAAATGAGGTTTCGTAAACCAAATGAGTGTAGGGACTCATGTAATATGGTTTAACAAAGCCTACATTCTAAAACGAAACCTAACCTAAGTGCTTACGACCCATTACGACTCGTTAAGGTAGCTTATGCCACTTTAACGCGTTGTTCGCGTAAAACGCGTTCGGACCGCCTAACTAGTCCTACGACAAGTATTATATGCCTTAACATGTCTAACAATGTTGCCTAATCAGTTTAGATGCCAAAATTTATGTTTCATATGCTTAAAATGAATTTATGCGTAAAAATGACATTTTAGTCATTTTCCTAAGGCATATAAATTACCTATCATACAACTAACTAATCGAAGTGACCATAAGGTATAACCTTGGAAAGGTTATTCCCTATACAACTATGGTCACAAAACATGTTCGGTCGGATCCTAACGATCGACCAAATGGGTCGGGTTCGAAAGTCTAAGCGGTTGTTTAGACCGCTTATCTTACGACCCTATATAAGCACTAAACCTAAAGTGACGAGCTAAACATGTTAAAACATGTTTAACGAATTTAGAAAACAAGTTTGATATCAAAACAAAAGGTTTTGATACCCAATAATAGTTTGGTTGCAAAATACGCATGAATACGCATTTTGACCGAAACTATGACTCGTCACTACACCTAATCAACATGGTAATCAGTAGGTATAGTCACAAGGGACTATAACCATCGTGATTACGCTCACATTGTGAAGTTCAAATGAACTTCGTGTTGACCAAAGACTGGTCAAAGCAGAAAGTCAAACACAGTTTGACTTTCGTGCTTAAAAACGCATAAAAGCACGAAAGAATACTTACAAAGGGTCCAAGCTAGAAGAACTTGATCTAAATACTCAGGTATGAAGCACGTCCTCCACCCTATCTATGTCAGTATACTTTACATTCATCACTGTCTCTTTTTGCACTCTCACCTGCTGCTATTACACCTTTCCCAGGTTTTGATACTCGTTTCTTTACTATCAAGCAGCAGATCAGATACTTACTTCGCCGTGTATACAAGATCGAGGAGGAGCTCGCATATGTTAGCAGTTTGCTTTTCTTCACTCCTCCACCTCAGACACCAGTATAGTTGGCTTTTGGTTTTAAGCGACTTGCATTACTTTTGGGAAAAGACACTACTAATAAGCTGAGATTGCAGAGACTTTTGGAGACCACTTTTGACCCCGCGATTTTGGCACACTGATAGACTTATTGGACGAGGGTAGGGTGACCCTGTGTCCCTTTTGATGCAATGCACTTTGTAAACAATGTGATTGTGGTCGGTAAACAATGAAAGCTCAGTCGCCATGTCCTCACTAAGCACGTTGTTGATCTGTATGTGTGTTCTATAAGTATGATGCCACATGCTTGCTTGTTATGTTCTCATTAAATATATTCCTATCTACAAGTTTGTGCTATAATTGTGATGTTATATGATTGCCTGCTAAAACGACTGCGTAAATACATGTATTTAATACACCTCCTAAGTCTTAATTAAGTGCTTATGTGCCCGTATCCTTAATAAGACCTGACCTACCTGATCTTCTTCTTAGAAGATGTCGCTTCAAGGGAACACCGATACCAATAACCCCCTACCGACGACAAAGGCAGAATTACAAGAGCGCATCTTACAGGCCATCGCACAGCACGAGGCACTTCGCTCCGAACGCAGCGGAGGTACCTCAAGAAATAACCCACCCAACGGTAATGTTTAGTCACTTAAGACACATTACAAAACATTTGGACACTTCCACGAGTGCTTTATGTGATTGGTGTTGCTTATGTCGCAGGCTGCACCTACATGCAGTTCTTGGGCTGCAAGCCCCTGGATTTCGACGGCACTGGGGGTGCCTTAGCCTTCGTGCGCTGGGTTGAGAAGACGGATTCTGTTTTGCGGTTAAGCAAATGTGCCCCAGAGCATCAGGTCACGTACATTTCCGGACTGCTTCAAGATGGGACTCTGTCATGGTGGAACCTCCAAGTTCAGACGTTGGGCGAGACTACTGCGCATGCTTTGACATGGGACGAACTGAAAGAACTAATGCATAAGAAGTACTGTTCGAGAGCAGAAATCCAGAAGTTGGAAACTGAGTTCTGGAACTTGAAGATGGAAGGTCCAAAGATAGCTGAGTACGTGCAGAGATTCCATGATCTGTCTCGTGTTGTCCCCTACATGGTAGAACCAGAATTTAAAAAGATCGAACGTTTCATCGGGGGATTGGCACCTCAGATTCTAAGCCTAGTGACAACATCTAAACCTCCAACAATTACCGCAGCTATCGACTTGAGTGTGGCGCTCACTGAAGAAGCGATTAGACTAGGAAGATTTTCAACCTCTGAGGAGAAAAAGGAGACTCATGTGGAGTCATCTGGAGATAACAAGAGAAAGTTCAAAAACTTCAAGCAGGGTACTCAGACGAATAACAACAACAAGGTCAAAAGGGGAAAAGAGTACAAGGGTAAACTACCTAAGTGCGACAACTGTCGACGACATCATACCGGACGATGTAAAAATGGAAAGTGTGACAACTGTGGCAAAGTGGGGCACTGCAAGGAGATGTGTTGGCATGAGACGAGACGTGGAAAGAGATGTCAATGGTGTTTTAACTGCGGCGACGTGGGGCACTTTAGGAAGGATTGCCCAAGGGAGATTAAACAAGATCGTGGAAGAATGTCCAACACTTGAGCTAGGGAAGCACGCCAGGATCCAAACATGGTCATAGGTACGTCCCCTATTAGCCAACATCATGCATTTGTGTGTTCGATACTAGTACCAATTATAGCTTCATACCTCTAGAGTTTGAGAGTATACTTGGTTTAGTAGCAAGTAAGTTAGACAACCCGTACTCGATAGAACTAGTTAAAGGGAAGCTTCGACGTGGTAATGGGATGGACTGGTTGTCGAGCAATCAAGCGGAGATTGTTATCCGCATCCCGACGACGAATGGAGAAACGATCGTAATTCATGGAGCAGGATACGCCCCTACAGATTATCCGTCATTGAAGACACGAAAGGCTTTGCGCAAAGGATGCAACGCCCTCTTGGCTCATGTCGTGGACAAGGGAACCGAAGAACCAAAACTCGAAGATATCCCTGTGATAACGAAATATCCTGAAGTCTTCCCCGAAGACTTGCCAGAATTATCTCCTCAACGATAAGTCGAATTTCGCATCGATTTGATTCCAGGCGCCGCGCCTACAGTCAATGCACCTTAGCGACTTACACCTTCGGAGATGCAAGGATTGTCAGTGTAGCTTCAGTAGTTGATAGAGAAGGAAGATAACAGACCAAGTTTCCCGCTTTGGGTAACCCCAGTTTTGCTCGTCAAGAAGAAGGACGATAGCTTTCGTACGAACATCAAACTACCAGGAGCCGAACGAGCTAACCAACAAGAGTCGGTGACTCTTGCTAAGGATTAACGAATTACTTATTTAACTAACTGTGAGGATCCAACTACTATTTCACGACTGATCGATGATCGCGTGTCATTAGCTGTGAATTCAGGAAGAAAGTATACCGGGGAAATTGTGGGACAATAACTTGTTTTAAACATACACAAAAATGGTGTTTCCTACACGATGCACAAAACAGTTTTACACAGAATACGAAACTTTGAGAATCTAGAAAACATGTACTTAGGACCTTTGGGAACCCAGGTCCAAACTCGTAAAGGTTGCTTAGGAACCACACCTGTTAACTCAAGCAAACCCCATTATCCTGACACATATGCTATTTCAGTTAACCAAACAGAAAGTACTCAAATTTCTTTTGTTAAAATCTTCACTTTTGCTTCTAGCGAGTAGATGTTTGCATCTCTACTCCCCTTAATAGTAGTTGCATCGCGTTAATTTTCTTCGCTGAGAGCGAACACACATTTGCTTCGATACTTGGCCATTTCTTCATTTTAGCAAATACTCATTGTTTCATTACTTGAAAACTTATATATTACGCATGCACCATTTGCTACGCATGTGGTTTCATTTCGAATAAACGCTTCATTGAAGTTCAAATATTATGTTGCTAAATCTAATTACTGATTTGTGATTCGAATGACATACTTTATGGTAATTGTTGGCTTCCTTGTTATCAAGTCAACACACTTTCTTGAGACTTCATTTCTTTCAAGTTACATTCATGGTTTATCTTCGTAACCATGCTGAGATTCCCTTGTTGATACATACGTTTATTGTCAGGTTACCAAGTTCAATTGCTTGAACTTATCCATTTCGCATATCCAATTTAAGATGCCATATGATGTATTGAGAGCATCATATTCAAACATTTTCGCAAAGGTTCTTTTGTTTCGAGTTGTAGTAGACTTGATTGGTCTACGACTCCACTAAATCGTTTATTGATTTTAATCCCTCACGATGATACTTTCACAAAATTGAAGCTTGCGCTAATTTCGTTACGCACCTCATACACGGATTAAATTGTTTATTAACTTGCTCTAAATCCGTTTTGATTATCACGATTAAATCGGTCTCCACACAGTTGTGTGTTAAGACCATGGTACATAGATTCATTTCATGTCACGATGTACCCCCTAACGATTCTTTCATCGTCGATCGAATGCCTTGCGGTACTTGTTACTTTTTCATCTTCGATCGTAAACATTGGCTCTTCGGAATTCAATATTCAATTGAAAGATCCTACTATGTTGTTGGAATTAAACCCTCAGGACTGTTTCATTACACTTTCGTTTGATCTCAAGCACGGTGAACTTGTTCAGTCGCCACTATTATTGAATTATGTCATCACGACACCTTGTGGTGTCATTACAAATTTGTAGCTTGTGCTAATCATGGTCAACCATCTCACACAAAACTACACATACTTTTGTTTGACTTGTCATTTAAACATTCTGAATGCAACTACGAACTAAGACAATAATACACCAGATTCGCTTGTGTTCCATTCGGTGTATTTTCGCAATTCAAGAATGTCAACACACTATTTTATCCATGTATTTGTTCGAAAGTTGACAGATCATTTTCATGTTACTATCACATTCGAGTTGTTGATTTTGAGTTCATATAGCGGATGCTATGGTTTGTAAAAAAAAACTCGTTGGCATATTGTGACCGATTGTTTGAGAATCCATTGGTCAAAACTCCTTTGTTACACACCTGTTAACTGAGTTACACTAGATTATACATCTATACATGTCACACCCCGATATTTCCACATATTACCGGTGGGCCCGACGGGGAGTATCGTGACGTAGTTGATATCATCATAGTCAATACACACAATATAATAGCACAGCGGAAGGCTTGGTGAATAAACTATTACAAACCATAATGTCTGAGTGTTCGAGTGAAAGAATATACAGACTGGAATGTAATAAGATCCACAGGCGGATCATAAATAAATACAAAGAAACAAAATAACAGACTTCAGGTATCTACGGATTTGCAAGATCCTTTTATGACACCTAAAAGCTCCAGCCTATTACGAGAGGTACCTGTCAAATCAGTCTTTAAGAAAATACGTCAGTTTACACTGGTAAATACAATTAACTGACTCTTTTGAAAAGGGTTTATGAAAATTGATTTAAGTGCACATGGCACAAATCTTTTATAACTTGGGACAATTATTTAAATATAATCTTGTATACAGATTTACATGTTTGTCTTACAATTGGGGCCGGTAGGAAGCCAGTCGTGATTAACCATCAGTGGGTAATAAGTTTTATATGCCAAAAATAGTTTTTGACCCATACTAGGTGCTAAAAACGCTTAAAAGTCGGTTTTAAGGGATATTTGGGTTAAAATAGGAAATCTGAGATTTTGACCAGTTTATAAAGTTCAAAATATTTTATTTATCTTATAAAATCAGTAGCAACAAGTTTGACATCAAAATGTTATGTAAAACTCATTTTATGCACAAAAGGGTACAACCGACAATTACCGAATTCAAGCTATAATCCTATGTTATGCTCAGCCTAAAAATAAATAAAAATCTTCAAAAATCCCAAAATATTATTTTACATCAGTAGGTAAAAAGTTTGATATCAAAAATCGGGTTTAGATAGGCTTTATGCTAATTATGTCATTTAAATAATAAAAAGTTCCTTAATTACGCTATTGAGCATAACTCCTATTCTAGACCTCCAATTGATGTCAAATTTTCGGGACATGTCTAAAGATCAGTAGCAAAGGTGTTAGTCCATTCACATTGCTAAAACTCTCAGTTGTGTGTCAAAAGGGCGTTTATGGCATTATTAAGCATAATTATGATCAAGTGCATATAATTCAAACCACTAGGCACCATGCAATATAACTCCAGAGGGTTATACTACTAAGTAATGTGGTCCTAATGGAAGCTCAAAACATGGGCGAATTAAGCTTAAATGGGTCAGAACTGAAAGTCAAAGCAAAATTCAAGCTTTTGCGACTTTCGGTTATAAACTGACCTTAGACTATTAATTGTCGGGTTAGGACTGATAAAACATGTTTAATTATTAATTACCAAGTCATTAGAATGTTAAAATATAATTTAGAACCTCTGGTTTATTAATTTTAATCATTTTTTACCATTCTGTCTAGTTTGACTTTTTGTCAAACTACTTTGACCCGACAATTGACCAGTCAAACGAGATAATTAGGAGGTGCCCTTTTAAGGGTTAATTACCTACACTAATGTGGTTCTATAACCACTTTCAATCTTATCAGTGGTTAAACCACATGTAATTAAAACGAAAGTCAAACTAAATTTACGATAAGTTTGACTTTAGAGTAATTAAGCTAATTAAAATGACTATGAAAGAAATTAGAGGCTTACTAAAGGTCCTAGCAGTCTTTTCTACCCTTGCAAGTCTTCTCCTTACTGATGCAAGCTCCAGAAGTTGTAGATTAGTGAATTGTTGCAAGTGTGCATAAGAACTCAATACTAGCACTCCTTATATAACAATTCACAAGATCATAGATCACTTCCAGGTGTAATGGGACATCCTAGGATCACCCCAGGTGTCCTAGTTGATGAATTAAACCGACTTATAGCTCCTTAGGTCGTTACAAACTAGGCTAAGGCGGTGGAACAGCCAAAACCCGCACCTGGCACATTTTTACTGATCTGGCACTCTGAGGCGGGCCGCGTAAAGGTAGGGGGTCCTTAACGCGGGCCGTGTGAACCTGTTATTCAGGTTAAACAAGTTTCTAACTTGACAGCTTTAGTCCCTGATCGTTTAAAACCCATTTAAACCTTATTTTTTACATATAAGGCCCTTGTAGTTAGTTTGTTGAAGCTCAAGGATGTATAAACTAACTTCGTTAGGCTCGGGTTCGTTAAATATCACTATGAAAGCAAGTTTCATCAAGTTGACACTTATAGCCCAAAGTCTTGAAAACATGCTTAACGATCTCCAAACCACGTGAAATTTATACCACTTATTCTTAAGAGTATATTTGGATATTTCGAAGCTTCGGTTTCGTTAAAAGGTCACTCAGAGGTCAGAATCAACATGTTGACACGTTTAACCCTTGTAATTTAATAATCTTCCGATTATTTTCATAAACGGCTTCTTATATCCAATAAATCACTCGTTTAAGAATATATTCATTATGTATGGTCATTTAGAGGCACAAGTTTGGCATGTTGACTCTTTTAGTCCCTGTGGTTTCATAGTTTCACTGTTTGACAACTTTAGTCCTTTAAACTCAATCTTTCAAACCTTTAGAGTTTAGGACACGTGTCTTTACATAACTGGACACGTTTTTTACGTGGTGTTACATCCTCACCTCCTTAAAAGAAATCTCGACCCCGAGATTTACTGGAATAAGTGAGGGTACTTTTGTCGCATAGTGGACTCAACTTCCCACGTATATTCGGGACCTCTACGGGCATCCCATTTGACCTTTACTATAGGTACATGCTTCCTTCGGAGCTTTTTAACCTGTCGATCCTCAATCGTTATAGGTCTTTCAACGAATCTCAAGCTTTCATCAATCTGTACGTCTTTATGAGACATAGCTAGAGATTCATCGGCTAGGCATTTCTTGAGATTACAAATGTGGAACACATTATGAATTCCACTCAGCTCCTCAGGCAAGTTTAGCTTATAAGCTACACTGTTGACACATTCGATAATCTCGAATGGTCCAATATACCTAGGGCTTAACTTACCCTTCTTACCAAAACGCATCACACCTTTCCAGGGTGATACTTTCAGTAAGACTTTATCGCCAACCTCAAACTTTAGAGGCTTTCGCCTCTCATCAGCATAACTTTTCTGCCTATCCCTGGCAGCTTTCAGGCGATCACGAATCTGGAAAATCTTGTCCGTCGTTTCAAGGACTATATCAGGTCCTGATAACTGAGCCTCTCCTACTTCCGCCCAACAAACAGGCGTTCTGCATTTCCTACCATATAATGCCTCAAAAGGCGCAGCCTGAATGCTTGTATGGTAGCTATTATTATAGGAGAACTCGATCAAGGGTAGATGGTCATCCCAACTACCTCCTAAATCAATAACACATGCTCGAAGCATGTCTTCCAAAGTTTGAATTGTACGCTCACTCTGTCCATCAGTCTGAGGATGGTAAGCAGTACTAAAATTCAAACGTGTGCCTAAAGATTGTTGGAAACTTTTCCAAAAGTGAGAGGTATATCTAGTATCTCTATCAGAGATAATAGACACCGGTACGCCATGAAGAGCTACAATCTTGTCTACATACAACTGGGCTAACTTGTCGGAGCTATGGGTCTCCTTGATGGGCAAGAAATGTGCTGACTTAGTCAGTCTATCAACAATAACCCATATGGTATCATTTCCATGCCTTGTTTTAGGTAACTTGGTTATAAAGTCCATGGTTACCATCTCCCACTTCCATGTAGGGAGTTCTGGTTGTTGAAGTAGACCTAAAGGCTTTTGATGTTCAGCTTTAATCTGAGCACAAGTCAGGCACTTAGCTACATGTGTGGCAATAGATTTATTCAAACCTATCCACCAATAATTTGCCTTTAAATCATGATACATCTTGTCACCTCCAGGGTGAACTGAGTATTTGGAGTTGTGAGCTTCCTGGAGGATTACATCTCGAAGTCCTCCATGAATAGGAACCCAAATTCTTCCATTCATTCTGAGGATTCCATCCTTCCCAGGCGCTAATTGCTCAGTAGTTACACCCAACTTTTCATTTGGAAGATTAACTTCCAAAACAGCATCTTTCTGTGCAGCTAATAGTCTTTCATTCAGACTATTCTTTAACTCAATGCTCTTGGCATTGATCCTGATTGGTTTAACTCTTTCCTTTCGGCTTAGAGCATCAGCGACTACGTTCGCTTTACCTGGATGGTAGCGTATCTCGCAATCATAGTCTTTTAGAGTTTCCATCCAACGGCGTTGTCTCATATTGAGCTCTTTTTTATTGAACAAATGTTGGAGACTTTTGTGATCCGAGTAGATCACACATTTAGTTCCATATAAATAATGTCTCCATAATTTAAGTGCGAATACAACAGCACCCAATTCCAAATCATGGGTGGTGTAATTCTTTTCGTGCACCTTCAGTTGTCTTGATGCATAGGCAATCACCTTGCCACGCTGCATAAGTACACACCCCATGCCGGTATGTGAAGCATCACAGTATACGACAAACTCTTCAATCCCTTCGGGTAAGGTTAACACTGGAGCATTGCTCAACTTTTGCTTAAGAATCTCAAAAGATTCTTGTTGCTTGGGACTCCAATCAAATTTCACGTTCTTGCGGGTCAGAGAAGTTAATGGTGCAGCTATCCTCGAGAAGTTCTCAATGAATCTTCTATAATATCCAGCTAAACCCAGAAAGCTGCGTATCTCTGTAGGTGTCTTTGGTGCTTCCCAGTTCATAATGGCTTCTATTTTGGCGGGATCAGCTTGGATACCTCGCTCACTAACAACATGTCCAAGAAATTGGACTTCGCGAAGCCAGAACTCGCGTTTGGAGAATTTAGCATACAACTTCTCCTGTTGAAGCAATCCTAAGATACATCGAAGGTGTTTCTCATGATCAACTTGGCTACGAGAGTCGATAAGTATGTCGTCTATAAAGATGATGACAAACTTATCTAAATATGGCTTGCAGACTCTATTCATGAGGTCCATGAATGCTGCTGGCGCATTAGTAAGCCCAAATGGCATCACTAAAAATTCAAAATGTCCATACCTCGTTCTGAATGCTGTCTTAGGCACATCTTCAGATCTTACTTTAAGTTGATGATACCCAGATCTCAAATCAATCTTTGAAAAATAGCTCGCCCCTTGGAGCTGATCAAATAAATCATCGATCCTGGGTAAAGGATAACGATTCTTGATCGTTACCTAATTCAATTCACGATAATCAATGCATAAGCGCATTGATCCGTCCTTCTTTTTCACAAACAGTATTGGAGCTCCCCAAGGCGAAGAGCTGGGTTGAATGAAACCTTTATCCAGTAAGTCGTCCAATTGAGTTCTGGGTTCTTTCATTTCTGTAGGCGCTAGACGATAAGGAGCTCGTGCTATAGGTGCTGATCCTAGGAGAATGTCTATCCTGAACTCTACTTGCCTCTCAGGAGGTAGTCCAGGTAATTCATCAGGAAAAACATCAGGATATTCAGAGATAATTGGAATATCTTCAATTTTAGGCTTCGGGTCATTCACAATCACTTGTGCCATGTAAATGACACATCCACTCTTCAAACACGGTGATACTTTAAGAATAGACACGTTGCTAGGCAATCCATATTGCGTGTCTCCTTGAATAGTGACAGATTCACCAGAAGGGGTTTTGATAATAACTAGCTTTTTGTCGCAGGCAATTTGGGCTTGGTTATGTGACAACCAATCCATGCCTAAAGCTATATCAAACCCAGCCAGTTTCATTGGCAAGAGGGATAGCGGGATAGAATGATTCTTAATGGATATAGAGTATCCAACAAGAAGAGTTGAAGCTGTTTCTAAGGTACCATCGGCAAGTTCTACCTCATATTTTATGTCTAGAGTCTTAATAGGCAGATTCAATAATTACGGAACTTATGGTCTACAAAAGACTTAACAGCACCGGAGTCAAATAAGACTCTAGCATAATTATTATTGATGAGGAAGGTACCTGTTATGACGTTCTCGTCGTTCACCGCTTCCCTAGCATTCATCTGAAAAACCCTCGCATTGTTTTTCTTTGTCTCCTTGGGCTTCTTAGCATTCTTGGGGCAATTGGTTTTAATTTGCCCCATTTCATTGCAACCGTAGCAGGTTGCATCCTTTATATTTCGGCACTCAACAGACTTGTGCCCTTTCTTTTTACAGATCCCACATGGTTTGGCCTGTGGGTCTTGGTTGCATTTCCCAAAGTGCCTCTTATTGCAGGTTTTGCATCTGGGCTTATCACTTGACTGCCCCTTCTTGGAATTAAAGTTCCCTTTTTCCTTTCTTGTTTGACTGAGGAGACTTATCTTCCTCTCTCTTCCTCTTCCCATCATCAGCGGTTTTCTTTGCCCTACTCCTCACAACATCAAGAGTGAGGAACAAAGATAGATCTACAGCAGACCTATAAGTGGTTGGCTTAGAGGCTTTAACATTCCCTTTTACTTCAGGAGCCAAACCACCGATGAAACGCGCAATGCGTTTGGGTTCAGGAGTGACTAAATATGGTACTAGCCTTGACATTGAATTGAAGCTAGTCACATAGGATCTACAATCCAGATCCTTCATCACTAAGGTGAGGAAATCAGTTTCTATCCGCTCGACTTCATGCTGAGGGCAATAGGTTTCCTTAACCAAATCAACAAACTTGTTCCATGACAGATTGTACAAAGGAACCTTCCCGGTGGCTTGCACTAATGCTTTCCACCAAGTGAGGGCATCCCCCTTGAAGGATTGTGACACAAACTTCACTATATCCTCTTTAGCACATCCGCTGATGTCTATCACAGTCTCCCTCTCATCCAACCATTTCATGCAATCGATTGCTCCCTTTTCTCCTGTAAAATCCCTCGGTTTACAGGAGATAAAGTACTTATAGGTACAACCCTTGGTGTACCTGGGAGTCGGCTCGAGGACAATCTGCCTCTTGGGCTCACTGCCCTGATTAGATGAGTGCTAAGACTCACTTTTCTTATGAGTATGAGGTTGAGAATGGGATTTTGAATGAGTTTGAGACCGAACAATACTCGGTTCTTTGAACTTATCATCCACAGCCTGAGCAACCGCTGCGGTTATCATTGCTTGCAGTTCGGCACCAGTGATACTAATCATGGTGTTATTTCCTTCTGCGGGATGACTGTTTGCTTCATCCGAGCCAGCCATTTTTGTTTACTAAATCAAACAGAAATGATATATTTAAATTGTATAATGAATCATCGCATTGATGATTAGATGGTCATGGTATTATTAAACCATGTAAAGACCATTATTATATAATCAATAGAATATAATATTCTTTATATCTATTAGACAGGGAAATTAAAATTTCACAACTGTCGATGTCATAAAAGACATTTTCTTATAGCACAAGGCTCGTCTCGAAGGACATTTAGATGGCACAAGGCCTTGTCACAAGGACAATTATAATTATTGATCTCTTGGATCAATAATCTCTTTAAGGGTCGAACAAAGTTCATCGCCTTTTTGACAAGAAGTTTATAAAAATAAAACCTTCATTGTCTTTATTACACCTTTGCTTCTAAGCATACATCTCTAATGGATGTTCTGGTGTTTACATCATATTGATGTTTATTAGCCATGATTCGTATTGATCATTCAGGCTATACTTAAGTGACTCGGAAAAATCCAAGTACATTTAGGAAGCTTGTGTGGTTTCTCGTACCGCACAGCAGGAATGTTGACACGTTTTCAGATGTCAACCGGGATTTATTGTCTTAAAAAGGTTGTACCATCATAGCCATTTAATATTTTGGCTAGGTTATACCTCTAAGAAATTTATTGGCAGATCAATTAAAAATTGGAATGAAGTAACATGATGTAATAAAATACATATTAAAATCGAAAATAACTTCATTAAACCATGAAACGAGTACAACACTTGCTCTAAACGAGACTTGAGAAAAACAACACAAACTGCCCACGCAGGGGCTACTGAAACAGAAAGTAAGTCCACGCAGGGACTTGGTACAAGAAAATAAAATAAACGTCCTCGCAGGGACTTATTGGAATACAACATGAGACAACAGTTTCCTACTTCTTCTTTCCCTTAAGAAGGTTCATGAGACCTTTGACAAAACCATTTTGCTTCTTCTTGGTTTCATGAGCTTCATGTTCAACCCTGTCTAACCTCTCTAGGATCTCTTGAGTTTGCTGCTGCTGAAAAGGAGGAGGTTGCTGGTATGGCGGGTATTGATAACCCTGCCCTTGGTATCCAGTTGGATAAACTGGAGGGTAAGAAGAAGAAGGGTAAAGATGATGGTATTGTGTCGCTGTAAGGTACGGATCATGGGTTCCATAGTCCGATGGGTATCCTGATGGATTATACCCGGATGAACCTGGGTATGTCGGGATCGGATTGTCGAAACCCAGCGGTGGCTGCAGTGGTGCGTGAGAAACTGGTGGAGGGTTGACTTCCGGCACCGTGTGTGAGGGTCCGCCCAACTGTGGGTCCTCTGGAATAGGGGGTATGAACTTGAGCCGTGAGGAGATGCAAACTGTGGTCCCCCACGTACTGACATTCTAGCATTTCTCCTCCGCCTTGGCGGCTCGGGAGGCTGTTGAGGTGGTTCCTCAACTGGTAATGGTGGTGGGGTAACAGCTTGGAGCTGGGGTTCAACCAAGGGAGGTTGGGATGGGGAGTTATGGTATGAAGGGGTAAAGACCCAATCATACTGAGCCATCCTCTCTTGAAATGAGTCGGGCCCGTGGTACGGTGATCCCTGAAATGGGGAACCGCTTGAGATGCTTATTGGGTGGCCTGGTGTTCCTGTTTGCAATTCTGGGTCCGGGTCATCGTCCATCTCCATTTCCTGAGAAAAGTGATCCTCAGGACCCAAAGGGTTGTAGCCCAAAAAGTTGTTAACATAATCATTCGGATTAAATTGTGCAGGAGAGTAAGTAGAGTCCGAATGATGAAAGGGATGAGATTGAAAAGAGTGGTGTGATTGGCTCGAACGATGGGATTCCTGTGAATGATATGAATGT
Organism: Helianthus tuberosus; assembly: GCA_030545235.1. Classification (NCBI taxonomy): domain Eukaryota; kingdom Viridiplantae; phylum Streptophyta; class Magnoliopsida; order Asterales; family Asteraceae; genus Helianthus; species Helianthus tuberosus. The sequence goes on from CM060447.1 coordinate 210,798,381, forward strand.
TGGGGTTCGATAGGAACGGGCAACCCAAAGTAAGGAGGGTCAGACGGTGAGGATCCAAGCGAGACATATTGTCTTGCTGGTTCAAAGCTATGGCTCCAATTATCCTTTGAGTCGGAGCCCAAAAGTGAATCGGATGGTGTACGTCTATGGGAGGGTCCCGCGTTGCCAGACGGTCCTCCACGCATTGGTCCTTTGCCCTTTCCTCTCACTCTTGGTGGCATTTTTCCAGGCGCCGCGCCTGCAGTCAATGCATCTTAGCGACTTACACCTTCGGAGATGCAAGGATTGTCAGTGTAGCTTCAGTAGTTGATAGAGAAGGAAGATAACAGACCAAGTTTCCCGCTTTGGGTAACCCCAGTTTTGCTCGTCAAGAAGAAGGACGATAGCTTTCGTACGAACATCAAACTACCAGGAGCCGAACGAGCTAACCAACAAGAGTCGGTGACTCTTGCTAAGGATTAACGAATTACTTATTTAACTAACTGTGAGGATCCAACTACTATTTCACGACTGATCGATGATCGAGTGTCATTAGCTGTGAATTCAGGAAGAAAGTATACCGGGGAAATTGTGGGACAATAACTTGTTTTAAACATACACAAAAATGGTGTTTCCTACACGATGCACAAAACAGTTTTACACAGAATACGAAACTTTGAGAATCTAGAAAACATGTACTTAGGACCTTTGGGAACCCAAGTCCAAACTCGTAAAGGTTGCTTGGGAACCACACCTGTTAACTCAAGCAAACCCCATTATCCTGACACATATGCTATTTCAGTTAACCAAGCAGAAAGTACTCAAATTTCTTTTGTTAAAATCTTCACTTTTGCTTCTAGCGAGTAGATGTTTGCATCTCTACTCCCCTTAATAGTAGTTGCATCTCGTTAATTTTCTTCGCTGAGAGCGAACACACATTTGCTTCGATACTTGGCCATTTCTTCATTTTAGCAAATACTCATTGTTTCATTACTTGAAAACTTATATGTTACCCCTGCACCATTTGCTACGCATGCGGTTTCATTTCGAATAAACGCTTCATTGAAGTTCAAATATTATGTTGCTAAATCTAATTACTGATTTGTGATTCGAATGACATACATTATGGTAATTGTTGGCTTCCTTGTTATCAAGTCAACACACTTTCTTGAGACTTCATTTCTTTCAAGTTACATTCATGGTTTATCTTCGTAACCATGCTGAGATTCCCTTGTTGATACATACGTTTATTGTCAGGTTACCAAGTTCAATTGCTTGAACTTATCCATTTCGCATATCCAATTTAAGATGCCATATGATGTATTGAGAGCATCATATTCAAACATTTTTGCAAAGGTTCTTTTGTTTCGAGTTGTAGTAGACTTGATTGGTCTAAGACTCCACTAAATCGTTTATTGATTTTAATCCCTCACGATGATACTTTCACAAAATTTAAGCTTGCGCTAATTTCGTTACGCACCTCATACACGGATTAAATTGTTTATTGACTTGCTCTAAATCCGTTTTGATTATCACGATTAAAGCGGTCTCCACACAGTTGTGTGTTAAGACCATGGTACATAGGTTCATTTCATGTCATGATGTACCCCCTAACGATTCTTTCATCGTCGATCGAATGCGTTGCGGTACTTCTTACTTTTTCATCTTCGGTCGAAAACATCGGCTCTTCGGAATTCTATATTCAATTGAAAGATCCTACTATGCTGTTGGAATTAAACCCTCAGGACTGTTTCATTACACTTTCGTTTGATCTCAAGCACGGTGAACTTGTTCAGTCGCCACTATTATTGAATTATGTCATCACGACACCTTGTGGTGTCATTACAAATTTGTAGCTTGTGCTAATCATGGTCAACCATCTCATACAAAACTACACATACTTTTGTTTGACTTGTCATTTAAACATTCCGAATGCAACTGCGAACTAAGACAATAATACACCAGATTCGCTTGTGTTCCATTCGGTGTATTTTCGCAATTCAAGAATGTCAACACACTATTTTATCCATGTATTTGTTCGAAAGTTAACAGATCATTTTCATGTTACTATCACATTCGAGTTGTTGATTTTGAGTTCATATAGCGGATGCTATGGTTTGTAAAAAAAAACTCGTTGGCATATTGTGACCGATTGTTTGAGAATCCATTGGTCAAAACTCCTTTGTTACACACCTGTTAACTGAGTTACACTAGATTATACATCTATACACGTCACACCCCGATATTTCCACATATTACCGGTGGGCCCGGCGGGGAGTATCATGAGGTAGTTGATATCATCATAGTCAATACACACAATATAATAGCACAGCGGAAGGCTTGGTGAATAAACTATTACAAACCATAATGTCTGAGTGTTCGAGTGAAAGAATATACAGACTGGAATGTAATAAGATCCACAGGCGGATCATAAATAAATACAAAGAAACAAAATAACAGACTTCAGGTATCTACGGATTTGCAAGATCCTTTTATGACACCTAAAAGCTCCAGCCTATTACGAGAGGTACCTGTCAAATCAGTCTTTAAGAAAATACGTCAGTTTACACTGGTAAATACAATTAACTGACTCTTTTGAAAAGGGTTTATGAAAATTGATTTAAGTGCACATGGCACAAATCTTTTATAACTTGGGACAATTATTTAAATATAATCTTGTATACAGATTTACATGTTTGTCTTACAATTGGGGCCGGTTGGAAGCCGGTCGTGATTAACCGACTCACCACTTATAGAACCCACAAAGGAGTTATCCCCAACATGTGGGTTTATATTTTAGCATTTGCATCTGTCAGGTGTATGCCTACACCCCGTGCATAGGTCGTGGCCATTTTCAATGAAATGAGCCGAGGATATCCAGGACACGGTCGTATTAACCCCCAATGCTTATATTATCAAACATGACAGATTAAAACGGGTTATGTAAATTTATTAATCACAATACGATTAAATGATTTCATACCCGACCAAGCGGTATTATTATAATACCATATCCCAAGCCCGTATAAGGGAAAATAAGTTAAAAGTATTTACCTGATGCTAGCAGTAAAATCCTAAAGCTTTTCGAAGGCACCTTCTACCGGAAGCTATTTATTCTATATAGAAGGTTTATTAACCTATTAGGATGCTAACGGGTCTTTAATTAAGTCAAGGACTTAGACCGGCTAGCTAGAAGGAAAACTTATGGTTCTAAACGCTAGACTAAGCGGAGACCGGAATAGAATGTGGTTTAGACCCGACAAGCTTGGATACTTGTATAATATGGGTAAACCAAACACATTCTGGAAATTGAGAATTTATTGATAAGGTTTGACCCGTTTCGGCTATTTTATGTAAACTAGTCACATAAGCCGATCCGAACGCGTAAACGCGTAACGGGTAACCAAATAAATTATATACAGGTCTTAATCATTATTATGCTCAAAATATGTTAATACATCAGTGAGATGTTAACATATATGCCCAAAAAGTAATTTAAACCAAAATAAGTCCCATAAGGGCATTTTGGTAATTTTAATGCCCATAAAAGAGTTTAAATATGAAACTGAGTTTCAGGTCTGATTTAATTAGTAAAAATATGTATTTTTATGAGTTATATCAGTAGGGTATTTTATATATGTGAAATTTATCCTATATAACCAAACTATGTCCCGTAGGGGCATTTTGGTAATTTCACATAGGCTTTAAAGGTCCAAATATACTTCTGAGTTCAAAAACTTTGGCTTACTATTTAATTATATAAATTAGCTTAAAACATCAGTGGGTAATAAGTTTTATATGCCAAAAATAGTTTTTGACCCATACAAGGTGCTAAAAACGCTTAAAAGTCGGTTTTAAGGGATATTTGGGTTAAAATAGGAAATCTGAGTTTTTGACCAGTTTATAAAGTTCAAAATATTTTATTTATCTTATAAAATCAGTAGCAACAAGTTTGACATCAAAATGTTATGTAAAACTCATTTTATGCACAAAAGGGTAAAACCGACAATTACCGAATTCAAGCTATAATCCTATGTTATGCTCAGCCTAAAAATAAATAAAAATCTTCAAAAATCCCAAAATATTATTTTACATCAGTAGGTAAAAAGTTTGATATCAAAAATCAGGTTTAGATAGGCTTTATGCTAATTATGCCATTTAAATAATAAAAAGTTCCTTAATTACGCTATTGAGCATAACTCTTATTCTAGACCTCCAATTGATGTCAAATTTTTGGGACATGTCTAAATATCAGTAGCAAAGGTGTTAGTCCATTCACATTGCTAAAAATCTCAGTTGTGTGTCAAAAGGGCGTTTATGGCATTATTAAGCATAATTATGATCAAGTGCATATAATTCAAACCACTAGGCACCATGCAATATAACTCCAGAGGGTTATACTACTAAGTAATGTGGTCCTAATGGAAGCTCAAAACATGGACGAATTAAGCTTAAATGAGTCAGAACTGAAAGTCAAAGCAAAAGTCAAGCTTTTGCGACTTTCGGTTATAAACTGACCTTAGACTATTAATTATCGGGTTAGGACTGATAAAACATGTTTAATTATTAATTACCAAGTCATTAGAATGTTAAAATATAATTTAGAACCTCTGGTTTATTAATTTTAATCATTTTTGACCATTCTGTCCAGTTTGACTTTTTGTCAAACTACTTTGACCCGACAATTGACCAGTCAAACGAGATAATTAGGAGGTGCCCTATTAAGGGTTAATCACCTACACTAATGTGGTTCTATAACCACTTTCAATTTGATCAATAGTTAAACCACATGTAATTAAAACGAAAGTCAAACTAAATTTACGATAAGTTTGACTTTAGAGTAATTAAGCTAATTAAAATGACTAAGCAAGAAATTATAGGCTTACTAAAGGTCCTAGCAGTCTTTTCTACCCTTGCAAGTCTTCTCCTTACTGATGCAAGCTCCAGAAGTTGTAGATTAGTGAATTGTTGCAAGTGTGCATAAGAACTCAATACTAGCACTCCTTATATAGCAATTCACAATATCATAGATCACTTCCAGGTGTAATGGGACATCCTAGGATCACCCCAGGTGTCCTAGTTGATGAATTAAACCGACTTATAGCTCCTTAGGTCGTTACAAACTAGGCTAAGGCGGTGGAACAGCCAAAACCCGCACTTGGCACATTTTTACTGATCTGGCACTCTGAGGCGGGCCGCGTAAAGGTAGGGGGATCCTTAACGCGGGCCGTGTGAACCTGTTATTCAGGTTAAACAAGTTTCTAACTTGACAGCTTTAGTCCCTGATCGTTTAAAACCCATTTAAACCTTATTTTTTACATATAAGGCCCTTGTAGTTAGTTTGTTGAAGCTCAAGGATGTATAAACTAACTTCGTTAGGCTCGGGTTCGTTAAATATCACTATGAAAGCAAGTTTCATCAAGTTGACACTTATAGCCCAATGTCTTGAAAACATGCTTAACGATCTCGAAACCTCGTGAAATTTATACCACTTATTCTTAAGAGTATATTTGGATATTTCGAAGCTTCGGTTTCGTTAAAAGGTCACTCAGAGGTCAGAATCAACATGTTGACACGTTTAACCCTTGTAATTTAATAATCTTCCGATTATTTTCATAAACGACTTCTTATATCCAATAAATCACTCGTTTAAGAATATATTCATTATGTATGGTCATTCAGAGGCACAAGTTTGGCATGTTGACTCTTTTAGTCCCTGTGGTTTCATAGTTTCACTGTTCGACAACTTTAGTCCTTCAAACTCAATCTTTCATACCTTTAGAGTTTAGGACACGTGTCTTTACATAATTGGACACGTTTTTACGTGGTGTTACAATACATCCCGTGTCCTTTGACATCAAATGCTAGAACACATACCTCTTAACCATTGGGTTCTTGTTGGAATATATCCCTGGACTCACCTGATATGAATAAGATTTGATTCGGTTTTGTGGTTATCTACCTCAGTATTATTCATATACATACACGCATAATGTAACCCTAAGGAGTTAAGGTAGTACAAATTTCGAGGACGAAATTTTCTTAACAGGGGGAGAATGTGACAACTGTGAAATCTGCATGCATCCGTACAATTATTAAATGATGATTAGTGCTTAATGACTGTGCTGATTTACAATTTATGACTTGAATTGCTTTCTGATTATTGCTTTATACACACATGTGCATCACATATTGCAAATGACATATCATTGACTGCATGCAACCATATTGACATACATGATGCACAAAGCACAGTTAGCGGATAACTCAGAAAAATGTTGACGGGACTCAGCACATAGACAGACAATACAATGAGACACAGAATGAGCCAGAAACCATGTATTACACTAGTGTAGTGTATAGGAAAGTGAGGATCACAAAACTACCATTCTAAGTGATAGTTTGAGTGCTGGAAAGTGCCTAAAACTCACCCAAAGTGCAGAATTCTGCATAATTCAGCAAAAATCAGCATTTTAACAAGCTAGTATCATGCAAAAATATGATTAACTGGCCCATAATACTTTCCTAAGTGTCGGGAATCAAAAGTGTCACAAAAGGGTACATAAAGAACACTAAACGGTACAGCTTAGCACTTTAACGAACCAGTATACAACCGGACACTACCCGAAATATCAAAATTATACTTGAAGCATTGTTTTAATATTTATGAGCTAGATATGATCCCCGAACACCCTAACACACTATATAACACATAGTATGCATAAACACTAAACATCAAACTTGAAATCTAACAAGATTGCTTAACCATCATTAAACCCCAACCAAGACCCCCCCTCCAATTGATGGTCACAAGTGGGTCCCCCACTTGTGATTTCTTTTGATTTCATTTGACCTCATAAGATTGTGGTTAGAGATATGTATTGTACTTGGAAGACACATTATCCATTGGTTAAACTCTTAATATGAGTATAAGTAAGATATGAGAGATCATAACCATCATTATCTTTCACACACTTCACACACAACTCTCTCCCTCCTCCCTTGCTCCCTCACGGCCGAAACCATCCACCACACCACCACCTTCATTCAACATTGTTCATCCAATCCAAGTTCATCACAAGGTGCTCGAAGGTGTCAAAAGAAGTTTGGAGCTTGTGAATCTTGAAGGACCTCTTCCATTTGCTATTATCCACCACATTTGTCATCTTCATCTTCAAGAGTTCATCCCTAGCCCTTGTGCTAGTAGTAAGCTTTTTGTCACTTGAATTTACTTCTCATTTAGTTGGTTAAAAGATGAGATGTGATGATAATCATAAAGAACACTAATGGACAAGAAGATGAAACTTTAATATAAGCTTAAAACCATATGAATACATGATGATTAGTGTTGATTTGCTTCTTGATGATAGATTGTTTGTGATAGTGTAAGTATAGACATCATAAGAAACCTACTAGATTGTGATTAAACACATGATCTAGTAAGTTAAGATGATGATCTTGTGAAAGACCAAGATGATCATACTTTATGTAGATATGAACTTGAATAATAAAAGTTGTTTTCATATGTGATAATGATTTAAACACAATATAAGTCTTGTAAGTGGATGATTTCCAAAACAAATTTCTCAAGAAACTAGGTTAAATAACAAGATCTACCTAGACTTGGTTCTTACATAAACAAATACTATTTTTAAGGGATAAACAAGTGTAGAAACACTTGTGTAACAAAAAGATTACATAAAGAAGCATTTTTAGAAAATGTGTTTGGAAGTTGTAAACACCCAACTTCTTTAAAGATGAAGTTTTTAAAGAAGTAAATATATTTCAAAGGGTAACTAAACCTACTAAGAACACTACCAAGCTACTACAAGTCTTTATGAAAGTTCAAGTTCATGTTGTTATGTAAATAGCATTGTTTTGGCACTTGGTAAGTGTTGGTTAAGTTGTTGATTGTTTGTGATGATTTTAAAAAGAAAATGATATGCTTTGATAGCATGGACACCTCCATCTTTAGAGGAAACTATGGCAAAATTTTCTAAAAATATAAACACTTAGGAAAAATATTTCAAACAAGTATTTATAAGTGTATTTTAACCATGGATTTTCTACACAAACTTTGCCATAATTTTTGTAACAAAAATACAAGTATTGGAGGTTGGTTTTTATAAATAAAAATGGATAAATATATATTTAGAATATATATTTACATTAAAGACATGATGTGTGTGATATTTGTATACTTTGTGTATTAGTTATATTATTCTAGGATATGAATTAATATAACTTAACAAATACCAAGAAATCACAATCCAAAATGTTACCAAGAATCACAAGGAATAAATACGCAAGTTACACAAAATATTGGGAACCCGAATGAAAGGATGTAACTTACCAAATATTCCGGAAAACATGCTTACAAAATATATTTTTGGCAAATACTATTTTGGACACAAGAAATGAAAATATGATTGTTTTCCAAATATTACCAAGTTATATCAAATTTTCGACAAAGAGAAAATATATTATTTTTTGGGAAGTAAAAATATATTTTCTTAGAGTTTTTAGAAGATATATGATTTTTGGGAAAAATATATATTTTCTTGGGTAAACTTGAAATACATTATTTTTGGGTAAAATAAGTCTATAAATATTTTCCAAGTGAGACTTGAAGATATAATATTTTGGAACTACAAACATTTTTGCCAAAAGGAAAAATTATAAATAATTTTTCTAAGTAATAATTCTAAAATAGATATATATTGGGAAATATATATATATAATGGTAGACTTTTATTAGAAATAATATTCCGAAAAGTTTAACACAAAAGTTAAGTATAAGAATACTTAACAATTACAAGAAAATACGTATTCTCGGACGTATAAACCCACACCGGAATACGACACCGATGCATGGCAAGATATACAAATACAAGAATACGGATATACATGTATGAGATACCCCCATCCTTGGGAAGGAAATACGAATATAAAAACTTGAGAAGTATTATTACAAAAATATTGTTTAACAATTATTCCAAAACTTAAAAATGTAAGTTAAGTTAAAATAATTATTATTTTAACAAGTAATTATAACTTGGAATAATATTGAGGACACAAAGGAAACGTAACTCAAAAACGTAAATACTAAGACAAGGCATGACCCGTCCGTCTAATAGACATTAGTACATTGTAGGTAGTCGTGTTTGCTGAAGGGATTTGAGATACGATTATCGAAGACGCAAGACTGTGAGTTCATGTCCCCCTTTTCTCTTAACTGTTTTTGGTTTTATAACTCTCGGGGGTGAAATACATGTTACATACTTATTACAAACAATTACAAATGGTATGATTAGCTAAGGAAGGTACTGCTAGATCACGTGAATGGGTAGGCGATTAACTTAAGACCATTAATCCTTGTATAAGGACCGAGGGGCATGAGTGATAGATCTATTGGGTGTTGCGAGCCCCACCCATGGGCCTGCGAGTTGGCCGCATGTGGTGACTATGTCGTTCCGCCGGAGGGGCCGGTACGAAATACGCATACAGAGTTGAGTGCTTCCTATACCATGTCACTTATATTAATGTATTAGCTACACATTAATTGATATGTTTTCCTTGTTGCTTCATACCAGTTTACAGGTACATACATACATACATACATACATACATACATACATACATACATACATACATACATACATACATACATAAAAAAAATTCAAGGATGATTCGTGCACACATACTAAACACATGAACTCGCTCAACTTTTGTTGATGTTTTCAAACTACATGTATTTCAGGGAATTAATAAGTGGATATGGCGGGCGTTGGAAGTTTTATGCTACGATAGGAATAAAGATGTCATCCATGGTCTTTGGGTTTGGTCAGTGTGTCTTATTCCTGGACGAGACACGTCTTCCAAACCTTAGTTACATCTAATATCTTTTGACTAGTCCTTAGTGAACTCATAAACAATTTGTATGGTTTGTAAAACTTGAATTTGAAGTCTACGTTTTAAACAATGTTGTTATGTTTTTAACTCATTTAACGGATGACAAATCTATGGTTTTATCATATAGTTGTTGTTATGATTGAATGCAATGGTATTAAGAAAGTCACACCATAATCACGCTTCCGCAAAAGTCAGGGTGTGACAATTTCAAGGCTCTAAAATAAAGTTAAAGTATAGGGCACTTGAAATGTGCTCAAAAATATATCGGATCTCGGTTCGTTTGGTCGTACGGTTGCGTTGTTCGGTTAATTACGACGGAAATCGTAATGAACGCAAAAAACGATCCAAATTACGCGACGAATGAAATTTTATCATGCCAATCACTAAAATAAAATATTTTAATGATTACATAAATTTTTGGATGTCCGGATATATTTAGAACGTAAGATATGCGCGAAAATGCAAACTTATGCACTTTTTGACGCTTTTAGTCCCTATTGATCAATAAAGTTTATTTTTAGCATACTGAACCCTTCAAAGCCTATTTCTAAGCTATGTAAAGGATATTTAGGGCATATTTAACTTATGATCAAGTTCCGGAATGTTCGTTACAGTAGGAATCGGCATACTTTCGCAGTTTGTCGAAATTAGTCCCTGTAAGCGAATAAACTTGATTTCGGTATACCAAACCCTCCAAAACTTATTTCTAAGTTATGTAAAGGTTATTTAAGGTATGTTAAGCCTATGTCACTGTTCCGGAGTGTTTGTTGCATTAAAATGGTTATATTTACGAATCAGTTCGCTTATAACCTTCCAGAAAGCGATTTAAAGCTTGAAATCGAACATGAATTGATATGTGCACATGATACACATATTTATACAAATCCCAAGAATGAAACACAATATTTCATTGATTTGGTATTTGTTTGATGGTCGCAGAGGCACAGGTGTCACATTCTCCCCTACTTTAGGAAATTTTGTCCCGAAATTTATTCGTAGGAGTCTGTCTGTGACTTTGTGTTAAATAACCACCAAAGATATACAAGGCATAATCCTGTCATTTCCTCAACGGACATTCTTCAGAAACAAAAATGAACGGACGGAGTCATTTTAAATGGGTGCTTCCTTAGGAATGGAAATGATGGAATAAACAAAAGGATATTCATTTTCCTCAACGGACATTCTTCAGAAATGAAAATGAACGGGCGGAGTTATTTTCAACGGGTATTCTTCAGAAATGGAAATGAAGGAATAATCAAAAAGGATATTCATTTCCTCAACGGACATTCTTCATAAATGAAAATGAACGGACGGAGTCATTTTCAACGGGTATTCTTCAGAAATGGAAATGAAGGAATAATCAAAAAGGATATTCATTTCCTCAACGGACATTCTTCAGAAATGAAAATGAACGGACGGAGTCATTTTCAACGGGTATTCTTCAGAAATGGAAATGAATAGAATAACAAAAGGATATTCATTTCCTCAACGGACATTCTTCAGAAACGAAAATGAACGGACGGAGTCATTTTCGACGGGTGCTTCATCAGAAATGGAAATGAATAGAGTTAACTAAAAAGGATATTCATTTCCCTCAACGGACATTCTCCAGAAACGAAAATGAATGGACGGAGTCATTTTCAATAGGTGCTTCATCATAAATGGGAATGAATAGAATTAACTCTAGACACATGACAAAACTTGTTGTGGTTTCTGTGCACTGAATTCCATAATTATGTATGCATCCATAATTACGTAATTCCTTGCACAGTCCGCACAGTGTATTTCATAATGTGAAAGGGATAGAATTTGAACAAGCTTGAGACAACTTTGATTGGGTCAACACATAAACACATAAGCACATAATTAATTTGTTATTATTTTGTTAACTTGACGCTGATTTGAACATGGGTATTCATGGTATACCAGGAACCCAGTCGATGGACTTCAACGTCCTCAAGAATCTACCTGAAAAGATAGGATGATCTTCAAAAAAATCGATTTTTGATTACAAGGAATCATAACATTCGAATTAATGTACACAACAATTAAGGACTTACGGAAATACCCTTAGGTACCCTATTAAGGATTTATAGTGGTATTTTGGGTATACGTCCAGAGTTGTAACTTGCGCCTTGTACTTCGTTTTCCTTGGAAGAAATGGGTACTTAGGATTTTCGTGGAAACGCAAGAGATCATAAAATGGAAGAGTTTTGGGAGTAGTCTGTTCTTCAAGGAATACGATTCCTTGATTGTCGGTATTGTAGGGGATATGTTGTTTATACATGCAACCACATGAATACATTGCAATGTAAATCAAAGATTTATTTATAAACAACATCAAAAAATGTTTCATAGACCTTGACAACAAAAGAAAATAATACATAAAGCTTAATTATTTCTAAATAGCGTTGTCTTCCAATCGGTCAGATGCTCATCCATGCGCTAGATTTGCATTAGCAAGCTTTGGGCAATTCCTTCGAAAATGGCCCATCTCACCACAGTTGGAGCAAGAACCTGGTAGAAAATGAGCTTGAGCAGGATTGTTACCAGCTTGATTTAGTGCAGCTGCAGCTGGGCAAACTCTTGCTGTATGGCCTATAAGTCCACAAGTTTAACATTTGCGGCACTTTACATTGGCATGATGGTGAAGGCTACATTGGTTGCACAAGGGTGCAGTTCCGTTGTATGGCTTCCTAGCAGGGGGTTGAGCTGGTTGGTTGGGGATGTCTTGATCATTGTGAGCAACCACAGCAAAGTTCTGAGAAGCCTTTCGCTTCTTTGACTTCTTGGGGGATCCAGTCTGTTCATCCTTTGGTTTCGATTCCTCGATCGGTTTCTTGTCACCTTTTCGAAAAAGTTTCCCTTTCCTGATCTGAGATTCAGTCAAGGTAGCGGATAGCTCAATGGCCTGTCTAACTGTAGTGGGGTTGCTACCAGTCACAATGTCTTGTACTGAGTCAGGGAGGCCATCAATTTATTTTTCGATTGCCTTATCCAAAGGCGTGACCATGTTCGGGCATAACACACTTAACTCTTCATAACGGTCCGTGTAGGCTCGATGCTCACCGATATCTTGCTTAAGATTGTCGAATTCCCTTTCCAATGCTCTAATCTCATGACGAGGACAGAATTCCCTCATCATTAGAGCTCGAAGCTCTTCCCATGTTTGAGCCAGTGCCACGTCGGCACCCATGTCCCTCATCACACCATTCCACCATGTTAAGGCTCGTTTCTCAAAAACACTGGATGCGAACTCTACCTTTCGCTCGTTTGGACATTGAACATGTCTGAAGGTGCTCTCTAGACTCTCGAACCATTGCAGAAGTGCAGTCGCTCCTTGAGACCCAGAAAATTTTGATGGCTGGGTAGAGTTGAATGTCTTGAAGTTGCATGGAGCATTATTGTTGTTGAGGGCTAGGTTACATTGAGTAATGATGTTTGGGATTGCAGCAGCCATTTGCTGCGTAATGATAGCTGCCAGCTCTTCATTAGGTACCTGATTGTCGCGTCGGGGAGGCATTCTAAAAGGGGAAACAAGAGAGAAAACAAATGAAATGGCATTGGGTAAGGATGTTACAATTACCGACCAAAAGGCATGGGTGATGGTCATTTGTTCGAACCACGAAGCAAACAAACGACACACAAAAGCTGAATCAAAGTAAATAGGTCCTCATAATGTATCGCGAAGACATGCTCTCCTATAAGTGGACACTCACCCCAAGAGTTCCCAGGTAAGAGTGACTGGTCCGATACTGCGGATTTGTACGAACACTCTAGCCTTAGACAGAAGACTCAGGGTACAGGCACCCACCCTTCTAGTTTGCACGTGTTCACATTATTTAGACCCAAACGTTGACGATATTTTGAAAACTTTGAAGGTTCAAAACCTTATAATAAATCATCCTAGAACAGATGACTAGCTTTGAAAGCGGATTCGAAATTTATGTTCCCATTGTGGTTGTTGCCTAAAGATAGGCAACGGTATTGTTTTATAACTAAACGCTAGTAAACTCGCGTTAGGGTCCTAGGAAGGTTATAGTCTAGGTCAAAGCATTACTAATAACCTAATTCCCTATAACCATGAGCTCTAATACCAACTTTTCTGTCACACCCCGACCACGATAAAACAATAAATCGTGGCGGAAACGTCGGGGAGTGTTGGAACAGAATCATTGTTTTATAACATATGGATTGAAGTTCTGTTTTATTAAATTAAATGCATTACATTACAGATTTGTTTTATAAAACCTCGATACCATGAATCTTTAACTCCAAAACATTTTTTTATATAAACCCAAATTGTAAATCGTTTTTGAAATAAAACTCGAATGTTTTATATTGTTAGAAAAAAAAACTTGTAATATAACTTTGTTTTGATAAACTTGCCCAAGTGATCTAGATAACGCAACGATATATAATGTATTAAAAGCACTTATATATAGGAAGTACCAGCGGCGTATCCACCATGCTTTTAACACATTACACCCTCCCCGTTACCTAATCACTTCCCTAACCCAACGGTTCAAACAATACCAAACGGTTCACATAATCAAACAGTTACAAACGGTTCATATAAATCAAACAGTTACAAACGGTTCATATAAATCAAACAGTTACAAACGGTTTACATAATCAAACAGTTACAAACGGTTCACATAATCAAGCAGTTACTAACGGTTCACATAAATCAAACAGTTCCAACGGTTCAAAATGTAAAACAATGTGTCCATATGCTGGGTGAACATATGCAACAAAATGTAATATAGGAAAATCAATGTGCTATCATGCTAAGTGAACATACATAGCAAACCATAATGAAATCATGTACTATACGTGTACTAATGAACATAGCATGTATATATTATAAAAGCACGTAAAACATGAAAGTAACAAGTAGGCACATGTGTTTCACCCCAAAATAGTTTGAAAACAGTAAAAGAGGGGACTATGTACTCACTTGAGGATGCTTAGAAGTCTTGATTAACAACCAAGCAAAGCTAGAGGGATCACAGAAATCAAACGGCACCTAATATAGGTAACTATGTTAATAAACCAGACCTAAATCGGAGGATTGGATAAAATGAGGTTTCGTAAACCAAATGAGTGTAGGGACTCATGTAATATGGTTTAACAAAGCCTACATTCTAAAACGAAACCTAACCTAAGTGCTTACGACCCATTACGACTCGTTAAGGTAGCTTATGCCACTTTAACGCGTCGTTCGCGTAAAATGCGTTCGGACCGCCTAACTAGTCCTATGACAAGTATTATATGCCTTAACATGTCTAATAATGTTGCCTAATCAGTTTAGATGCCAAAATTTATGTTTCATATGCTTAAAATGAATTTATGCGTAAAAATGGCATTTTGGTCATTTTCCTAAGGCATATAAATTACCTATCATACAACTAAATAAACGAAGTGACCATAAAGTATAACCTTGGAAAGGTTATTCCCTATACAACTAGGGTTACAAAACATGTTCGGTCGGATCCTAACGATCGACCAAATGGGTCGGGTTCGAAAGTCTAAGCGGTTGTTTAGACCGCTTATCTTACGACCCTATATAAGCACTAAACCTAAAGTGACGAGCTAAACATGTTAAAACATGTTTAACGAATTCAGAAAACAAGTTTGATATCAAAACAAAAGGTTTTGATACCCAAGAATAGTTTGGTTGCAAAATACGCATGAATACGCATTTTGACCGAAACTATGACTCGTCACTACACCTAATCAACATGATAATCAGTAGGTATAGTCACAAGGGACTATAACCATCGTGATTACGCTCACGTTGCGAAGTCCAAACGAACTTCGTGTTAACCAAAGATTGGTCAAAGCAGAAAGTCAAACACAGTTTGACTTTCGTGCTTAAAAACGCATAAAAGCACGAAAGAATACTTACAAAGGGTCCAAGCTAGAAGAACTTGATCTAAATACTCAGGTATAAAGCATAAAGCTTCAACTTAGAGCATAAAATTAGATCAAGGTGTGAGGAAAATGGAATGAGAGCTTGGGTATTTATAGATTTCGGAGAACCATTAGGATCGTTTCTCGCAAATCGTGTTTTGATCTTGACCTTACAAGTGGGCACATGGTTTTCAAAACCATGGGAATACTTAAAACCATCAAATTCCAGCCCATAGAGTGCAAAACCTTGGGTTAAAACCATCAAAACCTCAAAAATGGACCAAGTTCAATGTATCTGCCAGAAATTTCAAAAATGGTCCCTGCACTTGTAAAACTTGATTTTTGGCACTTTTAAGCCCCGTTAACCCCATTTCAAGGCTCTAAAATAAAGTTAAAGTATAGGGAACTTGAAATGTGCTAAAAAATATCTCGGATCTCGGTTCGTTTGGTCGTACGGTTGCGTTGTTCGGTTAATTACGACGGAAATCGTAATGAACGCAAAAACGATCCAAATTACGCGAGAAATGGAATTTTATCATTCCAATCACTAAAATAAAATATTTTAATGATTACATAAATTTTTGGATGTCCGGATATATTCAGAACGTAAGATATGCGCGAAAATGCAAACTTATGCACTTTTTGACGCTTTTAGTCCCTATTGATCAATAAAGTTTATTTTTAGCATACTGAACCCTTCAAAGCCTATTTCTAAGCAATGTAAAGAATATTTAGGGCATATTTAACTTATGATCAAGTTCCGGAATGTTCGTTACAGTACGAATCGACATACTTTCGCAGTTTGTCGAAATTAGTCCCTGTAAGCGAATAAACTTGATTTCGGCATACCAAACCCTCCAAAACTTATTTCTAAGTTATGTAAAGGTTATTTAAGGTATGTTAAGCCTATGTCACTGTTCTGGAGTGTTTGTTGCATTAAACTGGTTATATTTACGTATCAGTTCGCTTATAACCTTCCAGAAAGCGATTTAAAGCTTGAAATCGAACATGAATTGATATGTGCACATGATACACATATTTATACAAATCCCAAGCATGAAACACAATATTTCATTGATTTGGTATTTGTTTGATAGTCGCAGAGGCACAGGTGTCACAACCGATCGAATGGACTTCCGTCCGGATGACCATCCGCTCGGATGGCCATCCGACCGGACGGCCATCCGACCGGACGGCCATCCGACCGGACGGCCATCCGACCGGACGGCCATCCGACCGGACGGCCATCCGACCGGACGGCTATCCGACCGAACACATGTCGCGCACCGACTTAAACCCTTTCTCACCCTCTATAAATACCGCCGTACATCTCCCTTTTCTCTGATTTGACACCTCCATCTGATCACTCGCACCCAAGTCGCTCTTAGTCACTTTTACTCGCGATTCAAAGCTATTTCGTAAGTATTTCTCCTCAAATCTTGTACAACTCCCATCTCTAACCACTTCTACATCATCTTCTCTATCAAAATCACACACAAACACTTACTTTTTCTCTGAAATCACTGATTTGGACCTCTTGAAGGTGGTTTCCTCCCGTTTTGCTCCGGCAAACGGTTAAGGAACACCATTTGATCGAGACTGGTTCTAGATCTAAGATATTTCAAACTTTTAAACTCAATCACAACAAGATTTCAACCCTTTATCATCTATTTTCAACTTTTCTTCACTTTTCTACTCAAAACCGATGGAGTCTGGGCTCATTTAGACTCTCTACTCGTTCCATAGTCGAGAGCCGGCTTGAAAACGGATTTCCACCGGAGAGATGACCAATTAACGGGTTGAACATGAAATTCCATCAAGAACAGTGAGTCTAATCGAATGGGCTGAGACCACTCGACCGAATGAGCTGGACTTGGTGTGTTTCCGTTGTTTGACCCGTCGTCACGCCGTCTCCGTTAAACTTCAAACTTTTACTTAGAAAATTTTACAAATTTTCAAATAACAAGATCGCCCACTCGAGTGGCCATCCGATCGGATGACCATTCGACCAGGTGACCTGTCCCTTATACTAATCTTTGTTCAAAACGATTTGATTAAACTTCGAACTTTAACAATTTTACAAACAAACACACTCATTTGAATGGGCATCCGTTCGAATGGTCATCCGCTCGGATGACCATCCGCTTGAATGGAGACCCATCCGTTCGAATCACCTTCCGAACACTCAACTATTCGACATTCTGTTTACGCTCTGTTCAACGCCTTATGCTACTGTTCACAGGCTAACTCCAACGCGCTCCCTTCAATCCAATCAAGCTTGTGTTTACTTGTTAAACACATACTGTGAGTATACTCGAACCCATTTTCTTTTAACGCACCTTTGGGTGTTACATACGTTCTCTATCAAAACACAACGACACACAATGCAAATACTTTATAACGCTAATCGCTCCTGCATGCTATACGTGATCTATGAATGCTTGTACTATGCTTATACAGTGTTACACTATACCGCCTCTAGCAACGATAGTACTATAGTTTGGACTCAGCACCTGTCATGGACAGGGGTTGCTAGGGATCACATCACTTTACTTCACGTGTTCGGTGAACATGTGTCACGTATACTCTACAACGCAGTCTCGTGGTTAAGTTGTATACATTGTTTGGTAGTTACATGCTTCGCCCGTTACGTGTTACATGCTGGTTATGCGTAAAACGCTTTTACTACTATATGTTATGCAAACTTGTGTACTCACCTTTACATTTTATGTATTGACTTTATTTTAACGTATGGGACAGGTTGATAGGATGCTATGCTATGCTGAATCAAGTTAGGAAGTCTAGAAATGTAACGCCCACTTTTCACATTCGATAAATAATACCAACTTGGGCATGACCCATTCGTAATATAAACGATTCCCTGCTTTTAACATCAACATTCGAAATATGTTCTAAAAACACTTTTCAAAAGATACAAAGTTATGACAATACAAGTTTCATCAAAAGCATTTTTCTCCAAATTACCCAAAGTAATATTTAAAACTTTAAACTACTACGACCATCCTAAATAAAAGTTTAACATTTACATTACAAAATGATTTTTGACCCATTACAAGAGATAAATTGAACCGGAAGCGCATAAGGGCGATATAGTGTGTTCGGTCCGAGCTCGCCAACATCAAGCATGAGATTTACCTACCATACATAACACCAAAACATTTGTTAGTTCAAATACTAAATAAAATTCAAGGCTTCTGTTCACTTATCATTATTCGACCCATTAGCAATTTATCATTTTTATTCACAATTCTTGTTTGAACCATTCTTCCCGTATGACAATATTTCCGTTAACTTTCTTTCATTCCAACATCTTGATAACATTCATGCATACATTCCATTTGACCCATTAATAATGAGCCCATACTCAAGCATCGTCGCTATTCGTCATACATGTCTTAATTAACCCATTTACAATGGGTAAATTTTATCATACATACTTGAAACAATTTCATCATTTTTGACCCGTTTACAACAAGTCATTATTTATCCATTTCACATCCTACTTTCCAAACGATTTTGACTCACTTGAGTGGTCATTATACATCCGAAACTATTATGCTACTTAACCGTTTTCCAACATACATCATATCAAAATTTTACCATGAACGAACATACAACTCAACACTAAGGTTTATTTACTAAACTATCATCTGTAGAACTACATAAAAGGAGAGTTAAGTTCATATGAACTTACCGTGATCTTGCGATGCTTGCGACTTCAAGTGACACGTGCCTTCGTCTTTCTTTGCGCCTATACATTATAACTTCCTACTTTTAGCATTCATAAACATTCTACACATATGCTTTTGGTTTATTCATCATGACTTAACATAATTACACATACATCTATTTTCACTTACATCACCATTAAATCAAGAATTCATGTCAAATTTCAACTAAATCATTCTTAGGCATTTCATCGAACACATGGCGTGCGTACTAACTATGAAGCATGATGTACAAGTAGTTATAACATATCCTTCCTAATTCATCAATGGGCAAATCTAGTCTTTCACAATCAATCCCATATCATATTACATATGATTTATATCAAAATTACCAATCTAAGACACCTTCTATCACATAATTTAGCATTAACATCACAAAATTCATCCATAAACTTCACTAATTTCATTATCCTACAATTACAAGTGGGTTTTACCCCAAACCATCAATATAGTCAAATATAAGCATAATTCAACCTCTATATGTTCATATCACTCAGCAATCATGTTAAATCATGTACATAATTCGCGGATTACACATAACCCGATTCATCAAACATTACCAAATCATGAAATTAGACTTACTGGATGTCAAGAACACTTAGATAATCGAAGTTCCTGGCTCATGCATTCGATTAACCTCCATTTTCCCTTTCAATTTGATGGATTTAGAAGGTTAGGGTTTAGTTTTCTTCTGGGTCTCTCTCTCTCTCTCGTTCATACGCACTCAACCAGAAACACACTGGCCTTTTTTTGTTTTATTAATTTTTCATTACACCTTTACACTTTTAGTCCCTTGTCTTTTAATACATGTCATATTCTTTCTTTTCACATTAACTAGGTTACATTTCCTTTGGTTAACTTAGTTTCATACATATATTTTAAACTTACTATCATTTTCTTGCGGTACCATTTAATAGTTACCGTTTTTCTGTTATTTATCATCACAAAAACAAATATAATATTATTTTATAACATACGAAATTTGGGGTGATACAAGAAACCCGCTAAATAAATCTGAGTTGTCGGAATAAACTTGTTTTTGAGACACGCTGTCTATAATAACTGTTTTTGCTTTATCTGTTAGCAGTATGGGATATTAACATTAAAGATATTGTCATTTAATAGTTTTTGTGGATTTTCTTGAACAATCTGTCTCGCTCAGTGCCACGACCCGATGATTCCGTCATCGGTTGGGGTGTGACACATACATACATAATTTTTTTCTTTTTTTAAATAAATAAGTAAAATTACCAATCTGTCCTCATATGCAAGTCACATGACTAGACTTAACTAAAAAAGTTAACCTTGTTACTACTAAGGGGACTTGGGGTGGGAATGGTTTTCCCCGTGATGAAAGATGACAACGCGTGAAACAATCTAAAACACCACCGCCACCAAAACTTATCACTCGTCAAAATGACAACGCGTGATATTTATCACGCGTGAAGAAGGAAATTGTTGTGAGGGAAATTGTTGGTTGTAGGGGAAATTGTTGGGTGTGGTGGTGAGTGATGACCATTTCCACTAAAAAAGTTTGTGAGTGATGGAATAATGGTTGATGACATAGCGGAACTTGATTGTATGTTGTGAGTGATGAGTGATCACCACCCCTACCCCCTTAAAGGACGTAAGGTGTAGTGAGTTTTCCAAATAAAAAACCGTGGTTGTAATTATTGAAGTTAAATGCTATCCATTGTAATTCGATACAAACATAAATAACGAAAAATGTAATTTACCTCTTATATACATAGACCGGTCAAAAAGGTAAGTTTAATATTATAGTTGATAACGAAATGTTGAACCACTAAATTGTTTTATAAAGTATAATATAATTACTTTAAGAAATAATTATATAGTATTGGATATCATCCAATATATTAATTATTAATTATTTGTAGAATTAGAAAAGGTTGAAGACTTTTGACCTTACTAGTTTGTGTGGTTGTTTTTTTTTTTAATGTTTCGTGCAATGTTTTAAATACCAGTATGAACCGGTCGGTTATACCGGTTAAACCGAATATCAGACACGAGTCCGGTACGATAAAGGTCGGTAAAACCCGAATACGGTATGTCTTATGTACCGGTGGTAAATCCAGTTCTACCGGTTCAAACCATTGAACCGGTTTGCATTATCTTAAAATTTGATTTTTTAATTTTAATAAAATACAATATTAGGTAATATTGATCTTCCACATTTCCGGTAATTAACCTAGTGTCTTCTAGTCCAATATTTTGTCGTCGTTGAAATCGTTACTCACCTCGTACAATAAAAATAGTTGTTTTTAGATAAAATTATCATTAGTTACATAAATCCTAGTTGAGATTGGATTGTTTTTTAAGATGAATTTGTATTTTATGGAATTTATAAGGTTAACTAGTAACCCGGTTCAATCGCCCGATATAACCCGGTTCAACCGGTTGAACCATTTTAGAGCACAACCCGGTATGATTTAAAAACCGGTTTTTAAAACATTGGTTTCGTGTATCTTTCACTTGACTCATTATTTATTGGAATATTGAATTTTAATAATCTCATGCACTTGACTCATTATTTATTAAAATATCATACTTTAATAATCTCAACTATTTGACGTTGGTCGCCAACAGTTCTTACAGTCTCAATTATTAACATATTAGCCTCCAACCCTGATTAACAGAAACCTAATGTTGTTAGTCTACGGTCACCAGAAAAACGTTTTTGGCCGGAAAACTAAACATCTTCGTCCCAAACCTCTTTGTAACCTTATTATGGACCTTTAGGAACATTTTTCTAGTAAAAACCCCAATTATTGAAGTCGCCGGAAAACTCATTTTTCGCCAGAAAACTTTCTTTTTGGCTGGAAAACTCAACCATTTGATCGGAAAACTCAACATTTTCGTTCCAAACCTCTTTGTAACCTTAGATCGGACCTTTAAAAACCCTTTTCTGACCAAAAATGGTTTTCCGGTTGTCGGAGACTAACGACGTTAGGGTTGTGTTAGTCAAGATCCATTGTTGGCCAATATGTCAATAGTTGGTACTGCCAGTGGTTATTTTTGAAGTTGAAACTATAGTTGGGATTATTAAAATCCAATATTCCTTATTTATTTTATCTATTTCACCCATTTAATGTACCTATAGCATACAATTATTGAGTTTTGTAGTCCAAATCATGTTTTATTTCTATGAAAATTGACTATGGACGACAGGCTGAATAATAACGCGACACCACATGCTTCAAGCATAATACCTACCCATCTCTTCATAGCTAGTTGAAAAGACCTAAAAAATATTCACTCCTATTATCATATGAGTCATCAAATCAATGAGCGAACAAAAAGCAAATGAAAACTCTAATCACAATACAAGAAGATGTAACCGAAAGTAATATAGAAAGTTGAAAGATAACGGTTCAGTCTTGTTATATTCATAATCAACTTTTACGTGTTTCATACGAGTCTGAATTTTTAAGGACTATATCATATGTTAGATTGAAACATGTTATTTAAGAGCAGTAGGGTCGGCCATGACTAGTCTTTCACACTTCCCTCATACACATATAATAAAACTAATGTTTCTTTCAAATTAGTTAAAAAATAACTTCTTCTTTTCTTTCATTAATTTATATGAAAATATAGTATGGCATAAGAGAGCGACATGCAATGTCAAGGTCAGGATGAATTGAGGAAAATCAAGTTTGCGTTCACACATATTTCAGTCATGGGCGCAACTTAAGTAGGGTGTGAGGGGGCGGCCGACCCCCGAACTTTTCGCTCAATAGTGGAGAGTATGTATTTCGTATAGAAATTTTTGGGTATGCACATTTTCGACCCCCGGTTTTATAGAAATTTTTAGGTCCGGTGACTTCCGCCTCTCTGGTCGGAAATCTCAACCTTCGCCACTGTTTTCGGTCAATTCATTCTTAAAGTATAACAAATGTTTAAAAGTATAAGAAAATATTGATAATTAAAATTACATGCAATTATAACAAATCTTATCCAACACTTCACTATTTGATTTGTTCATAAAAATATATTTTTTTTATTTTATGTTATGCTAAAAGTACTACATCGTATTTCTAGACAAAAGTTTACTGAGAATTATTTTTTATATTATTGATGAATAGTTGTTTGAATTATATGGTGAACAATGAATTTGGTTTACATGATAATTTTGTTGTGACATTTTAATTTATATAACACAAGGAATATAAGTAGTATTAGGTTAGCATGATATGATGTTACTCTTAAAAGAAAATGAAATGAAAGGTTAATTATGATGTTGGGTATATTCAAAAAAGTCGACAAGATCTAGTCAAGCCATTGGTAGTTTGACCTTTACTTTCTTATAGTTTGACTTTTCCTTTTGAACCTTTTTCTTAAGTTATGAATCTTATGATCACTTCTCCTAGGGGTCATCTTTTTCTTTCTTTCTTTCTTTTTGAGCGTATTCCAAACTGTGTTTTTCTTACCTTTCCTTATTTAATTTTCATGTTTATTTAAAAAAAAAAAAAAAAAAAAAAAAACTTCATTAGAAACAAGCCAACCCCGAAAACCGGGATGACAAAACACGGGAAACTACATAATTACAAATTTCATTTTTATGTCTAAGCAATGCTTATGACAAAAGGATTGAATTGTTTTAGAATATCGACATTTTAGCATAAATATACCATCCGATAACCCATATATGCATATTAAGTCGCGTCCCATTTAAGCTTATGCTACAGTCTTGGTGAAAGTTAGCTGAGAGTTGTTGTGATGGGGCAAAAATGATGCCTTGCCGATGAATTTGGGACCTCGGGACAATGTATGTATATGTTTGTGTGTGTGTGTCGAATTTTTTTAAGACATATGAGTAGAGCATGTATAGTATAGTAAGGGATGGATGATTCAAAAGTATATATGTGGATGTGGATGGTTTTGTATAACATATATGGCGTTATAGCTCATAGTATTGTTTGGATCATTGAGATTAAGACTGATGTTTATGGCGATGAATACGTTTTTCTTGTGCTCACTTGTTCACACATTAGGAGATCTCAATAGTTGATAATTTCGTTGGACGATATTATAAAAGGTATAGGATACTCCATGTGTAATTGGATGATAAGGCAACCCATCATCTTGTCTCAATATATTCTAGTTAGTTCTATGACGGACCACTATTGGCTAGTGCGTTGTCCTATCACCGAGGTATGAATAGCTATGAGGGAAATTCTAACCCATTCGAGGAACTTCATCATTACCTCTGCTGATACAAGGGAATGGCTCGTTCCAGTTAAACCCAAACAATATATAGATAGCATGGAACCTTGAGTACCTTTATACATTGTAATTGATGTTGACTCTCAACACAAACATTACGGTTACCGGTTACCGTAATTATGTAAAAAATGTCCAAGTTGTTGATGTAAAAAAGTGTTTTTGAGGTTTTTTTTTATTGGTAGTTGCAACAAAAGAGAAAAATTTGTAAATAAGCAACTTTTGAAAATAGAAAAGCAAGATTTAGATGTCTCCTATAATTGCAAAGGAGTGGTGCTAAGCACATGGTGTTGATGATGCTCACAAAGATTGTTGCCATTTCTCTAAGTCATGTTTAACATAACATAGTTATTATTTTGGTAGGCCTCCTCCTCATCATCAGTTTACTTCAAATGAACACAATAGATTCTTACTTGCTTTGGCCCCCAAAATGCTCCAGCATCAAGATTTTGATTAAATTTGGCTTTTAATTGTGCCATTAACATCTGTGGCCAACATAGATCCACTACAAGATAATTTTTTATACCCACTTAACAAAAAAATAAGCAAAATTAAGGACGCAATTTCAGGTAGCACTAGAAGAGCATTCTAACATCTCATAAGTGTCCGTCCAATTATGGCTTAAGAAAATATAAATGCTATAGAAAAGATACGAGCGAAATTTCATGTTGCAATAGTCAATCACATGATGCATACATAACAATTACATGCCCATTTAGAATATAAGCTTAAACAAATGTGATAGATTTAGAACAGTTCTGCGTGGCGACGTGTTTCATAAATGTTTCTTTGCATCAGAGATCTGGAAGAACAGTTCTGCGTGGTGCGGGCGCGATTTTGCAAGGGACGCGTTCCATTATACATCTGACTCGCAACTTTACACGGGTGGAGAGGTCTAAATCTGGAAACAATTACTTGTCATATCGTGTACTTCCTTTTGGTTCATGTGGAGAGCTCTTAATGATTTAGTACTCAATAGAGTAAAACACTCTAGCTCAAAGATTTTTGAAGACGTCAAACTTAATTTGTTTCCAAGGATAAAACACAGATGGAAGTGGAGTGCGGGTCACCGTTTGAATGCCTTTAAAGTCTGGGGTTATGTCTTGTATAGGGTTGGATCTAGTGTTGTGTCCATTTCCACTTGATGTTATGCTAGTGTTATGATCAGGTCAATGTTTGGTGTGGGAGTCTTGTATTTTGGGTGAGGGCATGTAAGTTGTAACCTTAGTCTTGATTTGTTTTTTTTTGTTCTGTGTTGTAATTTGTTTTTCCGGCTCTCTCGCTGATCTTTTTAATAATACACGCTGTTAAAAAAATAACATTTTTTTTATTACATGGGTCCCATTTATACTAGAATCAACACCGGACCCACATAATGAAGAAAAAAAGTAGCGTAAATAACTAACATCTAAGGTTTAGTAGTTACTTGATCATCTGTCAAAGGAACACCTTGGGGCTGCAACCTCATTAGGTCAAAACAACTGCAACTATCACTCTATAACCTAGGATTTTTAAATATGGTGAAAATCCCACAAAAACTTAAACACTAAAGTTCCAATAACAAAGATAAGTTGTTTCTTTCCATACCTCCTGAAAGTAAGTCAAGTTCCTCTCTTTTATCCTCCCTAAACTAGCCTTTATAATATCATTTATCTACTCATTGTTTGTTTGTTTTTATTGTTCTAATTTTCGAAGATCCGCATGATCATTCCTAATACAGCAAGTCCTTCAGTTAAATTACTTGGTTAATGTATAAAGTAAACTATTTTCTTCAGGTAAGTTACGCGACCTATATAATAAATACATACTTAATACCATGAAACATCAGTTAAGGAGGTAATATGCTCTCCTCAAATTATCAACTAAAGAAAGTATGAAGAATAGTCTACTGCAATTCAGTACTAGTTTAATTTGAAGTTTGACCTCAACAGAATCATCATGCAAGCCAAATGTCATGTAAAGCAAGCACATTTCGATTCGAACAAAATATACAACTAGATCCGGAAGAAAGTTCCCAATCAAGAGTTTCCAACAGACTTTGCAGTGATGCCAAACAGAAGAATCATTAGGGTATGCTACCCTTTTCGGTTTTGATCGAGGGGGGTGTTATTTAATCAAAGCAAGAAGAGATAATCAGCTTATTTATTCCACTCTTCCTATTAAGAAGTCCAGTTTTAAATAAACAGTCTCAAAGTGATTATCGAAACGATGGGCTTAACAACAGTTTTTCTTCACCCATAAACTCTAAAGTCGAAACTAGGCAAACTACAAGCACCAAGTTATACTTGCATAGTTATATCCAATCCAAACATAAATCTAATGTAGCAGATGCACACCCAATTCACAAATACCAACAAACAACAATTGAACCCATATTATGTTTCTATTAATTGCAGTATGTCCTGTGATCACAAAACATCATGAGCTAGGTACAGGAGGATACTATATATATCATCAACTTATAATACATGTAAATATGTAATCTTATCAGAGAAAGTAACTGAATTTGAAGTTTACAAATTTACTCAACCAACAAATTACTACAATTCCAACAAACCCAACACAGGTTACCGGTCTAATACGGTTGATTTGGACGAGCCGAGATCCGAACCGGGAGAGGGCGACCGGTACCAGAACCGCCACAGCTGTTACACATCATCCGACCGGAACCAGCACAAGTCCGGCAACCTCTGTCACCGTCCGACCACCGATTACAAAGACAACTAACCCGACCGGTCCCGTTGCAACTTGAACACCTTGGGAACTGACCTGACCCGGAACCCGGACCCATCATCGGGTTCTGATCCATCACTGATTTCAATAGAGCCGCTCCGGCCAACACGCCCAGACCGGTTGCAAGCTGAGTCAACACAATCGGACCCATATCGGAAACGGAAGAATTGAGGTCTGTGCTTAGAGGATTTGGTGATAAGGGTGTGGATAATTCTAGTAAGGGAATACAGAGATTTTTTTTTTTTTTTTTTGAATTGAGAAATTGATTATGTTTTGAGATTTTTTTTTACGATTTGGGTGTATACAAGGGGTACACGCATGAGGAAGTGGTGGTGAAATTGTACACGTAGAAGCGTGTAAATTTGGGGCTGGTTTTGTTTGGATGCAAATGCTTGGTTTGCTTCTTCTTCTTTCTCATCCTCTTGTTTTTATTTTGGTGAATTAGACTCGGACAATAACATGGTTATCAATTTCTTTTAAGTGTTTTTTTTATAAACAAACAATCATTCCCCCACTATTAATATTTTTATTAATCATCTACTCTTTGTTTGGATTCCTGGCCATTGACCAATTATTTTTGTAACTTATTTTTAGATTTTTTAAGAGTTTGGATTGCTGGCCATTGACCAATTATTTTTATCACTTATTTTTAGATTTTTTAAAAAAATGCTGAACATCAGGGCCGACCCTAGGGGTGGGCAAGCCGCACCCCTGCCGAGGCCCGTTTTTCTCAGGACACTAAATTATAAAAGAAAAACTATATTTTATATATATACGTATCGAGCTGCACATTAAATAAAAATAATCTTTGGCTTTATGGTTAGGCCGTTGGTTTCTTATTCATGAGGCAGAGGTTCGATTCCTGGTATCTTCATTTTACCAACATTACGTTTTTGTTGTTATTTTATTATTATTTTTTATTTTTTTAACAACTAATTTTTACTCTTAAATACTTACACATTCTAATAATTGAACCTTGGTTTTTCCATAAAAGATAATTTTTCTTGACACTATGCTATAACCTAAATGACTGTTATTCTTTTATTAATCTAAATTAATTTTGCAAAGCTGCAAAACTCTCATTTATTGTCACATGGATTTTTGAAATGTTTGTTTTTTTGTTTTTGAAAAGTAAACTAAAAGGGTCGGTGGCTCGACGAAGTGAAGGTGGGGGGATAGTGTAACGCCCAAAATTTTCCATTTAAATTTAAACATCGACATACTATATCTAACGAAATTTGGGCATGACCCGTTCGTAAAACGAACGGTCCCCTGTTTTTCACAATCAAAACATCATTTAAAAATACGCTACGTCTTAAAAGACATATTATACCACATCAAAACAAACCTTGTTTCACCTATGAAACCATTAAGTTAAAGTCCTTACAAAAAGGCAAACAAGATAAGACTTTAGTTTTTAACTACTAGACTTAACTAATGAGACAAAGTATTTTGACATTGTCTTCTTTACAAAAGTTGCGGAACGCATGACGGGCTTGAAGTGTGTTCGGACCGGGCGAAGCTTGACATTAGACTTGAGATTTACCTACATCACAACGACAAATAAAATCCATTAAGACTAAAATTCTTTCTTTTAACTCAAGATTCCAACTCGCGGATTTATAGTCATTATGACATCCGCAAACTTGCAAATCTCTAAATACCTTAACATCATCATTCTTGCACATAAGTAGGTTACAAATGGAACTTCATACCATTCTTTCATTCTTGCATTCTATTCTTTTGACCCATTCATAAAAGGGTCCAAACATACGAATTCATTCTCTTGCATTCTAAACCATCATATTTGACCCATTTAATAAATTTTACACAAGTACTTTTTCATGATTAATTCAATTTAACACATCATATGGTAAAACAACAATATGATAAAATCATGAATTTGTACAAGTGGTGTACCTCGATCTTGACTCCCTTGTTGCTTCGCTTGACTTGAACTTTCTTCCTTTATACCTAAACATAACCATTCATACTTAAAATTTATGTCTCATACTCGTCTATATACCCTACTTGGAAAGACATCCTAAAATCTACATCTACGTCATAAACATATTCGAAACACATAGCGTTTATGACTAACATGGCTGAAATCTTTATTAGGGCATTTCATCATACACTTGGCGTGCACAACATTAACAAGGCACAATGTACAAGTGTTCAAAGCATTGTTCTACTTGTTCATTCCATGGATTATCAAAACAAAACAATTCAAATTCATACATTTCTTTTATCCTACATCAACTTACCCAGAATTTCCCTTTTACATACAAGATTACATATCAAAATTTCACCTATTTGCAACAACTTGATCATCATGTTCATCATTCTATTTACATCAAGTGGGTATAGGCTTAAAATCATTCAAATAACCAAATTCTAACAAAATTCTTACTCTATTGTGTTTTCCTAACTCACAATTACACAAATTTCTGCATGAATTCATGATTAGGTCGAAACCCACTTTCTACAATTCATTAATTTTAGAAATTCGACTTACCACTTTGAAGGACAAGCTTAGATTGTTAGAGAATTGGGTTCATGCATATGATTTGGCTTTGATTTCTCTTTCAATCTTGTTAATTTGTAGAAACTAGGGTTCCCCCCCCCCCTGGTTCCTTCTCCTGGTCGATCCCCACAGAGAACACACACAGTGTGTTTTGTGTTTAATTTGTTATTTTATAATTTTCATTCATTATTTACAAATTAAGCCCCTCTAATTCTAGTTGCTTTATATTAACATACTAACTTCCATTCTTTCTAAACTAACATCACATTCATTTAACTTAGTTGATTTTACATAATTAAACATTTAAGGTACAACATATAAATTGCATATTTTGGGGTGTTACAAATCTACCCCCCCCCCCTTAAAAGAGGTTTCGTCCCCGAAACCTTAATACGTACCAAATAATGTCAGGTAATATTTCCGCATATCATCCTCCAATTCCAAAGTTAGCTCCGAACCCTTCCTATGTTGCCATTGGACTAAAACTTGTCTAATGGCCTTGTTTCGAAGATGCGTTGTCTTGGAATCTCTAATGGCTATGGGTTTTTCAACATAATTCATCCGTTCATCCAATTCAATATCATCGTGGGACACGTAAGTCGTTTCATCCGCTAGACACTTCCTTAGTTGAGACACATGAAACGTGTTATGAATCCCTTCCAAAGTTGGCGGTAATTCCAATTGATATGCAACTTTTCCAATTCGGGCTAAAACCTTGAAAGGTCCTATGTACCGCGGACCCAATTTCCCTCGCTTTCGAAAACGTATTATGCCCTTCCATGGAGATACTTTCAAATACACGTAATCCCCAACTTGGAATTCAAGAGGACGTCATCTTTGATTTTCATATGCTGCCTGTCGATCCTGTGCCGCCTTTAATCTAGCCCGTATAAGATCAATCTTCTCATTAGTTATGGCTACTACGTCGCTGGGTGCAATTTCTCTTTGTCCCACATCTTCCCAACATATGGGAGTCCGACATTTCCTTCCGTATAGCATTTCATAAGGGGCCATTTGTATGCCACTATGATAGCTATTGTTATATGAAAATTCTACCAAGGGTAGATGATCATCCCAGCTTCCCCCAAAATCCATCACGCACGCTCTTAACATATCAATGAGCGTTTGAATGGTCCGTTCGGATTGACCATCCGTTTGTGGGTGGTAGGCTGTAACACCCCAAAAATGGGTTTGGTAATTTAAACCCGGTTAATACAAAGGAACGGGTAAAAAATACTGCTAGGGGTAAAAGTGAACCCGTTAATGAATACTGACTAGGAATAATTAACCTAGTTGAATATTAGTATCGTTAGTATTAAACGAAGGGTTGTAGCCTTATTTAAATAAAACGAAACATGAGGGACCAAAGTAAACAACTTGAAAGTTGTTTTATTAAATAGAAAACAACACACACACAAACACACACATCGTGTGTGTGTGTGTTCTTCATCAACGAGCAGGGAAGGCTCCCTTGGAGCCAAAACCCTAAACTTCACAAATTCTCCAAATTGAAAGGCTAAACGAAGTCCAAATTCACAACCGAACATGAATTAACGATCACCTTCACAAGGGGATCGTAAGGTATGTCTTCAAACTTAGATTTGATGATCTTGTTTGAAGTGGGTTATGATCAATACATGAATTTGTATGCAATTAAGCTTGTAGAGGTGTTAGAAACACCAAATAGAACTTGTGTTATGAATAATTTCAAGTAATTGGGTGATTTAGAATGAAAACCCATTGCATGAGTATGAAGATGATGATCATGATGAACTTGTAGATGTATTAGGGTGATCTTGTGATGTATAAGGTGTTATATGATAGACTTAGATAGATAAACTTGATGTGGAAATTATGATTATGAGATTTTGCTTGAATGTGATGGTTCATAAGATGAATTAGGGAAGAACATGCTTAAAGCACTTGTACATTATGCTTAAAAAGTGATACGCACACCAAGTGTTTGATGAAATGTCTAAATGACAATAATATGTGAAATTGTATGCAATTAATGGGTAAACATGTATAGAAAGTGGTATTAATGAAATTGATAGTAAACTAACATGAGGAATGTATTTTAGATATAGTTCATGTGAAGATTATGTTAGGTTGATGTTGAGTATGCTTTATGCTTGTTTGAATTGATTAATGAAAGTCATACGTGAGATATGAAATTGATATGATCGTTCATACGCACAATCATATATGCTAACAAGAATGTGAATGTAATGACATGTACGGTTAGGAGTCATGTCAACGCGGACACAAGCATGGAAGGGCAACGGGCTAAGGATAAACACGGAAGCTATGCTCGAACTCGGACACACAAGGTAAGTGAACTCCAAACTTACCCTTTTGTTTAGTAATGTAATTATGACATATGGTAATTATTGAATGTAATATAAGAAAATATGAATTGTTGTTATTACTAAGTTAAGTTATAGTGGAACTGAGACGGAAGTGGTTAAGAAAGAGATTCGATTAAGTTTGGGTAAGAAACGGAACTTATTTAATGAATTATTCATAAAGATGAATTAAGGAGTATATATGTAGGATGTAAATTGTAGGTACGAGTGTGAATAGAAAATGAATACATGCTTGAGAGAGGTATTTAATTATTTGCTTGAATGAATAAGACGAGTTATGCGTATTTGAGGACACGTCCATATGAAAGGAAGTTAATGATACTAACCGTTTTTCTATTAAGAATTAATGTAAAACATAGGCAGGTTATTAATGGAAGTAAAGGTTGACTCTGCAATCCGATGCGACTAATGGAATGGATGGATGAAGGAGCTAGTATAAGAGGAAGCATGATATGTGGACGCTTATTATGCATGTGTTAATATTTTGTATTATGTTACCGGTTACTAATGATGAGATTGAATGTGGTGACTGCAGGTTGTTCAAGGTTTTGGATGTTTCACCAAGAATTGTACGCGGTTGAAGATCGGGTCAAGACTTGGATTGTACGTGGGTGTGTATGTGGTCACTTAATTCGATATATGTATGATAGTTGTCAATCAAATTTTCTAAAGGAACTAATGTATTTAAGTGAAAGAAAGGATGTCATTAAAGAAATTTTTAATTATGTGTTTTCCGCTGCGAATTTTGGTTTTAAACATTTAGGGCGTTACATAGGCGGTACTGAAATGTAATTTTGTACCCATCTCATCATGAAACTTTTGCCAAAATCGAGATGTGAATCGGATATCTCGATCCGAAATGACCATGACGAGATATAATCTCATTCACATAAATTTTCGCCAATTTTTCTGAGGTAGCGGTTTCCCGGATGGGTAAAAAGTGAGCGCTTTTGGTGAGCCGATCTACGACCACCCATATGGCATCATGCCCTTTCTTTATCTTTGGAAGTTTAGTCACAAGGTCCATAGTCACATTTTCCCACTTCCACACCAGAATTTCCAATGATTGAATCATACCATAGGGTTTCTGGTGTTCCGCCTTAACTTGGGAACAAGTTCGACATTTTGCAACATATTTTACAATATCCCGTTTCATTCCGGGCCACCAATAACTTTTCTTCAAATCCAAATACATTTTTGTAGCTCCTGGATGAACCGAAAATCGGGATTTGTGAGCTTCTTCGAGTATCACGTCTTTTGCTTCACTAAACCGAGGTATCCATATCCGGCCATACATTGATTTAATTCCACTGGGTCTTTCTTCTAATTTATCAACAGACCCCTTTGTTCTTTCCTTTCTTGAATCCATTTCGCTCAGCGACTTGACTTGGGCTTCCTTAATCATTTCGAGAAATCGAGGTGTAACTACCATTTTCATGGATTTCACTTGAATTGAAGGCGGATAATCCTTTCGGCTCAGGGCATCGGCCACTACATTTGCCTTTCCCAGATGGTAAAGGATTTCACAATCATAATCTTTAAGAAGTTCCAACCACCTTCGTTGCCTCATATTTAAATCTTTTTGCTCGAAAAAGTATTTAAGGCTTTTGTGGTCAGAATAAATTGTGCTTTTCGTACCGTATAGAAAATGCCTCCATATCTTCAAAGCGAACACTACTGCTGCTAATTCCAAGTCATGGGTTGGATAATTACTTTCATGTGATTTCAATTGCCTTGAAGCATAAGCAATGACTCTACCCCTTTGCATTAAAACACATCCCAACCCTTGGTGTGATGCATCAGTAAACACCACCAAGTCTTCCGTTCCATCAGGAAAGGTTAGTACCGGGGAGCTCGACAGCTTCTCTTTCAAAGTTTGAAACGCCTTTTCTTGATCTGTACCCCATGTAAACTTCTCATTCTTCTTGGTTAACATGGTCAACGGCAGGGCCAATTTAGAAAAGTCTTGAATAAACCTCCTATAATAGCCTGCTAAACCCAAAAAGCTTCTCACTTCACTTGGGTTCTTTGGAGGTACCCATTTCATAACAGCTTCCAATTTTGACGGATCCACTAAGATACCATCCGCATTAATCACACGACCAAGAAATTGCACTTCTCTAAGCCAGAAAGAACACTTAGAGAATTTCGCGTACAATTTCTCCTTGCGGAGCACTTCAAGAATTTCGCGCAAATGGCATGCATGTTCAGCTTTACTTTGGGAATAAACCAAGATATCACCAATAAAAACTATAACGAATTTGTCTAACATGGCCCGACAAACTCGATTCATAAGATCCATGAACGCGGCGGGCGCGTTCGTTAACCCAAAGGTCATTACTAAGAACTCGTAAAGTCCGTATCGCGTTCTAAATTCCGTCTTCGCCACATCCTCATCCCGTACCCTTAACTAATGGTATCCGGACCGTAAATCAATTTTTGAAAACCAACTTACCCCTTGTAACTAATCTAAGAGATCATCGATTCGGGGCAACGGGTATCGGTTTTTCACGGTTAGCTTATTCAACTCTCGATAGTAGATGCACATGCGCATCGAACCATCTTTCTTTTTGACAAAAAGAATAGGCGCTCCCCAGGGCGATACGCTCGGCGTATAAATCCCTTGTCGAGTAACTCTTGTATTTGAACCATTAACTCCTGCATTTCAGTTGGGGCCAACCTATAAGGAGCTTTGGCTACAGGTTTGGCATCGGGATACAATTCAATCTTAAAATCCACCTCACGTTCTGGTGGAAGCCCCGGCAAATCTTTCGGAAATACATCAAGAAACTCGTTCACAACTTCAACCTCTTCTATCTTAGGGGTATTTTGCTTAGTATCCACCACGTACGTTAGAAACTCCTTGCTTCCATTTCGCACATACTTGAATGCTTGGACTATAGAACAAAGCTTCGAATTAACATTCCTTTCCCCTTGTATACTCACTCGTTTTCCTCCCGGTGTTAACACATGAATTACCTTTTTCTAGCATTGAATTTCGGTATGATGTTTGGCTAGCCAATCCATGCCAATTACAACCTTGAATTCCCCCAATACCATGGGAATAAGGTCAATGGCAAACTTCTCATCTTCAACGATGATTTCACAATCTCTACGTACTTCGTGCAACAAATAACTCTTACTATCCGCTATTTCTACTTCTAATGGCACATGCATTCTTTCGATTCTAAAAGAGGGGTGTGATACTAATTCACTTGATACAAACGATCTACTGGCTCCAGTATCAAATAACACATACGTAGGCATCAAGTTCAATAGGAATATACACTACTAGAATACTAGGCAGTTGCAACCAAAATTTGCGACCGGCAAGGAACGGTCGTAAAATTAGCGACCAAATTGCGACCAAAATAAAATTTGTCTCAAAATTAGCGACCACCAAAGATTCGGTTGCAAAACGGTTGCAAATTTTGCAACCGCCTTTTTCCGGTCGCAAATAGGTCACAAATTTTATTATTTAATACTAAAGTGCAAATCACGGTCGCAAATTCGGTCGCAAAATTTGCAACCGTTTTTTTCGGTCGCAAAAAAATAAATGAATACTAAAAACCAAAAGTCAGAAATATAATTCGGTTGCAAAATCGGTCGTAAATTTTACGACCGGCTTTTCGGTCGCAAAAATATATAAAAGATAACAATAAATATATAATACGATCGCAAATCAGTCACAAAATTTGCGACCAACTTTTTCGGTTGCAAGTTTTTTGTCCGGTTTTTTTACGCAAAAATGTGAAAAATTAAAAAAAAAGATCATTTAAATGCCTAACAAAAATGTGTTTATTTAAGGTTACTGACGGTCAATAAAAAGATGGAAATAAAGAGACTGTCGCTACCGGACACCGGTGCCCGACCAGCTCAAGTCGCCCACCTGCCCTAATCGGCTCCCGCCGACCACCGCTCGAGTTGCTGCACCTCCTTCGTGCCCCTGCTGGTTCTGACGACCACCACTGGAACCTGTTTTTTCAATTTTAGTTATTTCGCTCCCCGGTTTCAACCGTTTCAATTAAAATTGTACATGGTATTCCTAACAAAATACTACCCAAATATTAACCCAAATATGTTCAATTATGGCTGCTTTCGCTCAATTGTCAACATTGAATTTTTAATTTGGGTCGGTGACCAGACTTTTTGGTCGGTTATATCTATTGATGGTTAATTAGAGTAGTAATGCTTAATTTAGGGTATTTAACGGTGAATGATGGTTCAACTAGGGCCAATGATGTTCATTGAGGGCAAGTTGTGATACTTGTTTATTAGGCTTACATATGGTGAATTAGGTTAGTTAGGCTTTATCTATAATGCGGGAATGCAAGGTGTCAGTTAGTGTCATTCATGGCCAAATAGGGTTAATGATGGTTAAGCATGGTCATTAATGATAATCTAGGGTTATGATGGTCAAGCACATTCATTATGGTCATTGATGATACCTTAGGGTATATTATAATCCATCGTAACCAACTAAGACATACTAAGGAATATCTTAGACCTAAACCACACAACCGGCAAGTGTACCGGTCAATGCAGTATAGCTAAAGTAAGTCCGAGTATCGAACCCACGAGACTTGTAACGCCTCGTACATTCGTATTTCTATACTTTTAGTAAATTCGTGTCCGTGTTCTTTCTTTAAATTACAATCGAAATCAAATCGGAAAAGAAACGAGCTAGAAACGACCACAAAAACATTTTACGCGATTTACCGCAAACGACGAACGTACGCGCCATAACGACGAATGACATATCATTTACGTATTTACGATCCTAAATAAATGATTTTCGACATTCCACGATGTTCGGGTACGATAACGGGCTTCAGAAACATGATTGAGCCGCTAACGGGCTTAAGGCCCAACACACTACAAAACCTTGGGATAAATACCCTTCCAAAAATATTGAAAACCCTAACTCCTCTTTTGTTCCTCCTGCAGCCGACATCACCCATCACCCTCCTCCATTCTCTCTGCGTAATCCGGTCGCCGGAGCAACTCCGGCTGGCTGCCGACGCCGGCTCTGGTTGTCGGCAACACCCTCAAGCCCCGTAAGACCCACATCCCTCTCCTACACCTCTCGACCAACCACCCCCGCCACACGGAGAACGAGAAGAAAGCTTCGCCGGTTTCCGATAAGGTTAGTTGCTTGTTCAGATCTCGTTTGTTATCCGTGTTGAATCGGTTTAGTTTGCTGTTTGTGTAGATCTGGACATGTTGTTGACAATTTGATTGATTGATCAAGTTTTTGCTTTGATTTGTTAGGTTAACTGTTTGCTTACTGTAAATTCAGTGTAGTTTAGAGATTAGTTGATTAAAGTTGTGTTTTTAGGTATAAGTTATGGTGAATTATTGTTTACATTGCATCGAATTTGTGTAAACAGGACTTTGTTATATAGTTTAGTTGAACTTTTATGAACTTAAGTAGTAAGTTAATCTGACAAGTTAGTATTCAGCTCTGATTTGTTAGGCTGACTGTTTGCTTATGGTTAACTGAGTGTAGCTTAGAGATTTCAATTGTGTTTTAGGTTTAGGTTACAGTGGATTGGTGTTTACGTTGCATCGAATTGTGTGAAATTGACGTCGATATGTGGATCGGTTAAAGTTGTATGAACTTTAGTAGTTACGTATCAAGTTCTCAGATCTTTACTTTGATTGTTAATTATTTGTTTGAAACCGAAGTGATAGTGTTTGAATTGTTAGGCATATGAGGTGTTGAGCATTAGCAAGCTATTGATTATTTATTGCTTTTGTGTTTGATATGTTTACTAGTTTGATTGAGTGCAATTTTGGTGTTTCCAGCCACAACATTAACAGGATTCCACTTTATTGTGTGAATTGAAGATACACACTAGTAATATGACCTGTTTTATTATTATTTAACCTATAATTATAACTTGAATTTATGAAATTATTCATGGAAATTGAAGACTGCACCAGAAATTTGACCAATTTCAATTCGGTTATACGAAAATGGGATTTAGGTGTTATGGAGGTCTCTGCAGATCCTAGTGGGATTAGCATGTCACCTTTGTAGGAGAGCAGTGTTGAACAAGATGACATAAAGGATCCTTTCAGTGAGGTACATAATTCTTTAGCCACTTACATGCATAATTTATCAGGGATAGCTAAGTAATTGAAACTGGAAATTCCAGTAATTGAGTCTTTCTGTAAAACTCCGCCAGCATCAATAGAGCAAGCTTGTAAGTTTTTTTGCAACATGTGTGAAATATATAAGTTAAACTATAATAATAACTAGTGAATTGGCTACAGTTAATTCCATCAAAGTCCACTGGCTACCCATCTTGTTTTTAATATTAATAATCATGTGAGGATGTATGATATACTAAACTAATGAATAATTGTTAATTATGAGTCTAAATAAATTATATTTGAGCTTTTATATTTAAGTGTGAATATAAGTACATGTTTATTAATTTTTTTAGATACAAAAACTGAATGGAGTTATTGAAGATTTGGTGAAAGAAAAGGAAGAAGATAAACAAAGGTTAAATGGAGTTATTGACGAGTTGACCAAGGAAAAGGAAGATAAACAAAAATTGAACGAGGTCATTGAGGATTTAGTGAAAGAAAAAGAGGCGATGCATGATAGGATGACGAGCTTTGAATCACTGTTACAACTTGTCTCTCGAAACATCCTACCACCGAGTTAGCTCTAGTTATTTTTATTCAAATGTTTTGGATCTATTATATTTGGATAATTAGGATATTTGACTTATTTTGTAACTTTAACTCGATGTTTTGTTTGATCTGAATGTGGGTATTTTAGATGAATTGAAATTGCTAAGTTTGAAAAATATTAGCAGGTTAAAAATACAAAAAAAAAAAACAGAGATTTATTTTTAATATTTTTAATGCAAAAAATCCAGTCGCAAGACGATTGCAAAAAATCCAGTCGCAAGACGGTTGCAAAAGGCGCTGTCGCAAGCCGGTCGCAAAAAACAGTTGCAAATCGGTCGCAAACTAGCAGTTGCAAATCGGTCGCAATAGCTGCGACAGCAATTCCGGTTGTAAATAGCGGTCGCAAATTTGCACCGGTCGCAAATTCCCTCGCAAATTCAGTTAGCGACGAGGTCAATTTCGATCGCATTTCCGGTTGTAAACCGGTCGCAAAACGCGTTTTGCGACGGATTTGCGACTGAAAACGCAGTCGCAATTGGTCAGTTTTCTAGTAGTGATACCTGACACAACATTCGAGTGATCCTTTGCTTCTTCAGTCGAGATCTGAAACATCCTCCCCTTAGCTCTTGGGACTTCCTCATTTCTTACTTCCTTATCAGTTTTTTGTTGAAGCTTGGGACATTCAGCCTTAATATGACCCGGTTGGAAACAGTTATAGCACGTTCTGGTAGGATTAGGACATCTATAGTATGGATGTCCCTCTTGGCCACAATTGTAATAGCCCTTCTTCCCCTTTAAGCACTCCCCTGTGTGCAATTTCCCACAAGTCTTGCATTTCGGAATGCTACCTTTCGCCTTATCCTTCTTGCCATGATCTTGAAATTTCTGTTTCTTTGACGGGCTTGAGCTGGGAACATTCTCAGACATTCTCTTCTCACCTCTTTCTGCTTGTCTTCTTAGTTCAATCTCCCTATCTCGGGCCAAATTAATGAGCTCGTTCAAGGTTTCACATTTAGCGGGAGTTATGAACTCCCGATATTCGGCCTTTAACATACCATGATAGCAGTTTATCCTCATTCTTTCCGTTCCCGCTATTTCTTTACAGAATTTCAGCTTGTCAAGAAAAGTGTTGGTGATTTCATCAATGGTTTCGTCTTTCTGTCGAAGATGTAAGAAATCTTCTTGGATTCTGTCATTGGCAGATTGCGGACAATGGTACTTTAGGAAAGGTTCCTTGAACTCTTGCCATGTCAAGACTTGAACCTTATCTTCACCAATTTCTTTATTATAAGCATCCCACCAGTCTTTAGCTTGGAGTTGTAAACAACCGATGGCAAACATTACTTGGTCTTCCTTTTCACAGTGGCTCCGTACAAACACCGCCTCCATACTTGCGATCCGCCTTTGACATGCTATAGGGTCAATCTCTCCTTTATAGGGTAAAGGATTGCACGCCATAAATTCCTTGTATGTGCATTTGCGAGCCCCCTTCTTTCCTTGTATTTCATCAATCTTCCCTTCCAACTCGTCCATCTTACTTGCCATCATCGTTTATACCACCTCTAACA
The DNA here is from genome assembly GCA_030545235.1 of Helianthus tuberosus. NCBI lineage: Eukaryota > Viridiplantae > Streptophyta > Magnoliopsida > Asterales > Asteraceae > Helianthus > Helianthus tuberosus. The sequence goes on from CM060447.1 coordinate 210,839,023, forward strand.
CATGACTTTCCACTTCTTGGGCTAATCGAGGAATATTGGCCTGGATTGCCTTTCCAACCTCTTCCGAAATCATAGTTTTCAGTTGTTCTTGTTGTGTCTCTTCGTCCTCATTCGTATCCGCCATCTACACATAAACATCATTCTTTATTTTAAACATTCATTCATCCTTTCCATCATGTAATCATACTAGTGATACATAACTCTCATTCTTTTTAATATGTAAAAGAAATTACGCACGACTAATTCATACTTAAACTTCCTTTGAAAACTCAACGTTTCCGACAACCAACCATCATGGCATTCTTTCTTCCGTATATATTGGTGTCACTTTTCTTATTCTTTAGAGTCTTGTTATAACGTTTTTAATACTTCCCGTGTGATAAAAACATTAAACAGAACAACATATTTGAAATTGGCTGAAAATGGTCCCCACCATAAGCTACGGTGGCTACCGTAGCTTACGGTGGCGTCTTTTTCCTTACGCCCCTGAGCTAATGCCTTACGGTGGCCATTTTATCTCAGGGTCTACCGTAAGCTATGGTAGCCACTGTAGCTTACGGTGACGCCCAGCATACTATGGCTGATTTTTCATGTTTTTGCACCCCTTTCCGACCCGTTCTAACCCAAACTGACCCGATTCATCCCACAACATCCCGTAACAATTCCATAACATTCCGTAACTATTCCATAACATTCAGTAACTAAATTATTCGTAATGCAAAAATTCAAATTTTAAAGGTACTTACTTGCTTCGCGCCGTGGAACGAACACACACTTCGCACGAGCTTTCGGTTTGAGTTCAATCATTTGATGCTTAAATCCCTCAAACCTAGGCTCTGATACCAACTTGTAACGACCAAAATTTTTCCATTTAAATTTAAACATCGACATACTATATCTAACGAAATTTGGGCATGACCCGTTAGTAAAACGAGCGGTCCCCTGTTTTTCACAATCAAAACATCATTTAAAAATACACTACGTTTCAAAAGACATATTATACCACATCAAAACAAACCTTGTTTCACCTATGAAACCATTAAGTTAAAGTACTTACAACCGACTAAGTTTTCAAAAAAAGGCAAACAAGATAAGACTTAAGTTTTTAACTACTAGACTTAACTAATGAGACAAAGTATTTTGACATTGTCTTCTTTACAAAAGTTGCGGAACGCATGACGGGCTTGAAGTGTGTTCGGACCGGGCGAAGCTTGACATTAGACTTGAGATTTACCTACATCACAATGACAAGTAAACTCCATTAGGACTAAAATTCTTTCTTTTAACTCAAGATTCTAACTCGCGGATTTATAGTCATTATGACATCCGCAAACTTGAAAATCTCTAAATACCTTAACATCATCATTCTTGCACATAAGTAGGTTACAAATGGAACTTCATACCATTCTTTCATTGTAACGCCCCGCGTTTTCATACTTTCTATATTTAGAAACCATCGTTTGTAAAACTATTTTTAGAAACTTCGTAGTCTTGTAATCGTTCTTTCATTAAAAGCGATGTAAAATCCGAGACTTGGATCATGAATAAAACTCGTATTTTGTTGCAAATATGTTAAACACACTTTATATATGCTCGTATGCTCGAAACGGTGAATCAATCGATGTTTAATCGTTATTCTCGGAAACTATGTGCTAAACTTGTAATTAATCTAAACTTATGCCTAAAACGTGTTTTGAACGAGAACGATACTTGATTTCGAAGTTCGTACGCTTAAATATACTTGGTTTATACTCCTCATACTTGGCTTTATCTTAAAATATACTTTTATGGCAAGAATGGTCCTTAAAAGTCCTAAAAACACCAAAATAGCAAAGTCTGGGGGCTAAAGTGTAAATTTTGAAACTTATGTCTAATAAACAACCCCCGGGCGGCCCGCTTTAACTTACCAGAAACCTAATGCGGGCCGCATGGCCCTCAGAATCGTAGAAAAACACAGCAGCTCACGAATATGCACGAAATCCCAACTTCCAAACCTCCCCAATCACCATTTATCCACCTCTAAACACCTCCAATCACCTCCATACTCTTCCATTATAAATACAACTCTTCTCCAACCCTTTTTACACTTTCACAACTCATTACACTTCACAAATCCTCTCCAACTCAGCTGCAAATCTGCATTTTGGACAGATTTATACTCTCCTACAAAAGTGAGTGTAACTTGCTTGTTTTGAGTTCAAATCACTTGATTCTTTCTTCTACTTCTTTAGTACATCCTTGGGTTTGATTCCTTGGTTTTTCCTTGGAGAAATCATGCTTGGAATTGCCCTAAAAAGGACCTAAACTTTCTGTTTTGTTTAATGTTATTCAAAAACTTGTTTAAACTTATCAAACTTGTGTCTAACACATCTCATACCTATGTCCCAATGCTTACAACCTCTCTTATGGTTGGTTAGGCTTAAAAACAAGGTTGAGACACTATAAATCAGAGGTTAAAACCTCAAATACTTTCTGTTTTGTTAGGGTATTTGACCCACAAATCATGTCGAGCTTAGATCTTGATGAATGAGTGATTATGGAACAACTTGGGTTGTCCTACATACAATCCTCACATGATTTGATGATTTCTCTATAGTTAGGTTGTTTATGTTATTGTGCTAATCCTAGTTCGTGACCCTCCTTGGTTGTTTTTACATCAAGTGAAGTGGTGAACATTCAAGGGGTTCCTAAATGGAAGCATGTTCTTCCTACCCCGTACATGACATCTATGATAACTCGAGGTGCCTAAATGAAGGTCCTAATCTTCTACCTCCTACTTGAATTATTGGACTAAATAATATGTAATAGATATATATATACACTCATTCGAACCTTTGATGTTGAACTTGTGTTTACATGTTAAAGTAGTAGAACATCATATAAGACCTAAACCTTGTTGTGATTCTTATGGGTGTTCAACTCATGAAAACATTATCATAACCCTTGTGGTTACCAAGTGTCATACAAGTGTTAAGTGTTGAAGATGATTATTTTCACATGTTATTCTCATATCTTATTTTTATGTTGTTTTAAACACCGGATCTCGACTCTAAGCATACTTGAACTTAAACCCTTACACATTCAATCTTTTAACCTCATCAACTCGTCAATAATTGGATAATTGGAAAGCATATGCAAACTTTGTGAGTATACTCGTATTTTTCCCCTTTTACTTTTACCACTTTTGGGGTGTAACATGTTTACTTATCAACAACTTACACATGAACATTTTGCTTAAACACATGAACATTCCTATTAACATGCTTGCTATGAGGAATTGTTCAAAACTTATCTTTTGTTATGTACGTACCAAACTTGTATACTCGCCTTTGCTTTTGCATTGAACTTTATTTTAAACATGTTACAGGTTGAGGATGATGATGCCATGAAATGAAGTAGTGTTGATACCTAGATACACATATAGACGTTTAGGTCAAATACATTGTATAAATGTCACATTTGTTGTCGTATTGTTTTTCTTGTACTTAACATGTTGTATTTCAAATTTCATGTATTGTAACATTTATTTATGAAAGAAGTCAATTTATCTTTAATTCTATTGTCACAATTAGCGTTATGATGTCTCGAGCAATCTTCACACTTCGTCTCATCCCGATGTTTCCGCCATTGGTTGGGGTGTGACATTCATTCTTGCATTCTATTCTTTTGACCCACTCATAAAAGGGTCCAAACATACGAATTCATTCTCTTGCATTCTAAACCATCATATTCGACCCATTTAATAAATTCTACACAAGTACTTTTTCATGATTAATTTAATTTAACACATCATATGGTAAAACAACAATATGATAAAATCATGAATTTGTACAAGTAGCGTACCTCGATCTTGACTCCCTTATTGCGTCGCTTGACTTGAACTTTCTTCCTTTATACCTAAACATAACCATTCATACTTAAAATTTATGTCTCATACTCGTCTATATACCCTACTTGGTAAGACATCCTAAAATCTACATCTACGTCATAAACATATTCGAAACACATTGCGTTTATGACTAACATGGTTGAAATCTTTATTAGGGCATTTCATCATACACTTGGCGTGCACAACATTAACAAGGCACAAGGTACAAGTGTTCAAAGCATTGTTCTACTTGTTCATTCCATGGATTATCAAAACAATTCAAAGTCATACATTTCTTTTATCCTACATCAACTTACCCAGAATTTCCCTTTTACATACAAGATTACATATCAAAATTTCACCTATTTGCAACAACTTGATCATCATGTTCATCATACTATTTACATCAAGTGGGTATAGGCTTCAAATCATTCAAATAACCAAATTCTAACAAAATTCTTACTCTATTGTGTTTTCCTAACTCACAATTACACAAATTTCTGCATGAATTCATGATTGGGTCGAAACCCACTTTCTACAATTCATTAATTTTAGAAATTCGACTTACCACTTTGAAGGACAAGCTTAGATTGTTAGAGAATTGGGTTCATGCATATGATTTGGCTTTGGTTTCTCTTTCAATCTTGTTAAGTTGTAGAAACTAGGGTTTCCCCTGGCTCCTTCTCCTGGTCGATCCACAGAGAGCACACACAGTGTGTTTTGTGTTTAATTTGTTATTTTATAATTTTCACTCATTATTTACAAATTCAGCCCCTCTAATTCTAGTTGCTTTATATTAACATACTAACTTCCATTCTTTCTAAACTAACATCACATTCTTTTAACTTGGTTGATTTTACATAATTAAACATTTAAGGTAAAACATACAAATTGCACATTTTGGGGTGTTACAGATAGCGTCCGAGGTGTGACTTGATTAGCATATCGGTTGCATTCAGACGTCACCTCTTTCTCTATCTCTTCTCCCTGATCTTTCCATTCGCTGCTCGGACTTTGTTTTCTTTTCCGGGGTGTTTGGGGTTCCTCTTTTTCCTATCCGTGGCTGGAACATGGGGAGTTTCTATAACAATGGCGGTCAGGAACATAATGTGACAACGTTTTATGTGGGGAATCTTCCGGGAGAAATATCAAAATCGTTGTTATGGAAGGCTTTTCAACCTCATGGGATAGTAAAGGATGCATACGTTGCAAACAAAAAGATGCTAGGGGGAACTTCTTTGGTTTCGTTAGACTCCAAGGGCTAGTAAACATGGAAAGGACGTTGGAGAGCATGAACACGGTCACCATTTATGAAGCAAGACTGAAGGTTTTTCTGGTGAAGTTTGGAAAAGGTAATAAGCGCTCTAATCAGCATATGAACCAATAAGTTCAGACTCAGAAATATGTTCCAGTTTCACCCAAAACAAAACTGGAATCTAATAACTATTCGAGCCAGGCTTACATAAGAAAAGGGTGTCTTTTAGAGACTCGTTAACAGGCCAGTCGACAAAGAAAGGTGAGAAAGAGGAAAGGAGGGATGCCGGCAAAAGAATGGAATGCAAAGGTAGAGCTGCATTGTATCCTAGTCACTGCCAAGGTTGGAGAGCTCGCTAGTCGCTAGTCGGCCGGTGAGGTGGGGACTAGCGACTACTCGGGATTACTCGGAATTACTCGGGATTAATCGGATCGGAACTTTATATGTAAATTTTATTATTTTTATAAATATGTATATATATACTCACACATCCATATCAATATCATACTTAAAAGGTAAAAGTAGTTCAAAATACAAACTAAACTTACATATAAGTCATAACATAACAAGTCACAGTATTTAAAATTCAAACATTAACAAATAGCTCAAATGTAATCGTCATCCCCGTAGTGTTCAATGATTTCGACACCATCCGACTCGTATTCAATCTCCTCATCTACTTCATCCTCTTTCTCCGACTCAAATTCTTCGTCATATTAGGGTAAGGGATAAGGAAAATGGGCTAAAGTTGTAATCTTGGGCCTGTTTTGTAAGGATTTCAAATGGGCCGACTAGGGCGACTTGGGCCGACTAGGGCGGCTTGGACCGGCTTTGGCCGACTAGCGATTTTTTGACTGATTAGTGAAAAATTACTCAGTAGGAGGCCGACTAGCGACTAGTCGGCGATTAATCGCCGAGTAATCGCGATTTTTGCAACACTGGTCACTGCATAATGAGATCGGTATTGGTTGAGGCTTTAAATCTGGATGTAATAAAAAGGATGAGAAGTGTGCTAAATGAAGGTGGATATAAAAAAAATGCGATTAGCTATATAGGTGGTCTAAAGTTCCTAATTATCTTCAAGGAAAAGAGGGAGGCATTGCAATTCATAAGGGATAAGGAAAACTGGTGGTGTCTGTACCAGTCGATTGCAATCAGCCGGGTTCATCAGAATCGGTAGGAGCCACAACTCGAGAAGAGATGGAAGGATCAGGTCTCAAAAAAGAAATTATGGAAACTATGAAGTTAGGTAGAAATTTGGGTTTCGATCTGAAAGGAGCAGAAGGGCAGTGAGAGAAGGTGATTTTGGAAGAAGGCGGACAAAATGAGTTGCCATGAATTATTTATCAGTTAATCTAAGGGGAGTTCGAGACTCCAAAAAGGCGGATTGGGTAAGAGGTTTGAAGACAACTCACGGAGCACATTTTGTAGCAATTCAGGAAACAAAGGTGTCAGGTAATATTAGTTTTTTGGTTAATCGGTCTTGGGGTAGATCGATTTTTGAATTTGATGTGGTTGAGTCTTCAGGAAGATCGGGAGGTCTGTTAACTATATGGGACCCTTCGATTTTTGTTAGATATGGAATTGTAAAAAGTAGAAATTTTCTAGCGGTGACTGGAAGTATTACAATGACCGGTGAAGCAATGGTGGTAGTAAATGTTTATGCTCAAAGTGATCCGGGTGAAAGACGTAATCTGTGGGATGAATTGATACAGTTAAAAAGATCAAACAATGGGATGTGGGTTTTTTTGGGCGATTTTAATGATGTAAGAAGCCCGGAATGTCACACCCCGATATTTCCACGTGTTACCGGTGGGCCCGGTGGGGAGTATCGTGACGTAGTTGATATCATCATAGTCAAACAACACAATTTTAAATGCACAGCAGAAGCAAAATATAGATTTATTTCAACCGAATAAATTGTAATATTAAGTATCACAAAATAGTTGAAACAGATCCACAGGCGGATCAAATAAAAAGGAAACATAGTTCATCAGACTTAATATGCATCCAAGCTTGCGAGACTCTTATTGATGCTAAGGAGAGGCCAGCCTATTTCGAGTAGTACCTGCACTTAACCTTTTTGGGAAAATACGTCATTTTACACTGGTAAATACAATTAACTGGCTTATTTTGAAAAGGTTTAGAAAATTGATTTGAATGCACAAGGCACAAAATGTTTTATAACTTGGGATAATTATTTATATATAAACTTGTAAAAGATTTACATGTTCGTTATACGTTCAGTAGCCTGGATTGACACCGGGTTAAAGATTAATAGACGCACCACATGATATAGTCCCGCGGCGAGTTATTCCCGAAACCGGCGGTTATACCTTATTATTTATATATGCACTGTCGAGTGTACGCCTACACCCCGTGCTTAGGTCGTGGCCATTTCGTAAAATGATGCCAAGGATATCCGGGACATGGTCATTACCCCCCCCCAAAGGCTTTAAGCAAACAAAACAATTTAAACGGGACATTTCAATAAATAAATCTTCATACAATTTAAAATTCAATGCCCGACCAAGAATTATTTTATATACCGTACCCCAAGCCCGTATAGGAAAAATAAGTTAAAAGTATTTACCTTTGCAGGTAATAATCATAAATAGCAAGTGCACGTAGCTTTTACCGGGTCTCCTATTCTGGAACAAAGGTTTTTAATAACCTATTAGATTCCTAACGGGTCTTTAATTAAGCCTAAACTTAGACCGGTTAGTTTTAAAGGAAGATACGGTTCAAACGCACGATTAAGCGAAGACCGGAATAGAATGTGATTTAGACCCGACAAGTTTGGAGACTTGTGTAATATGGGTAGACTAAACACATTCTGGATTTTGAGACAAAAATGATAAGGTTTGACCCGTTTCGGTCAAATCATGCAAACTAGTTACATAAACCGAACCGAACGCGTAAGATGCGTAACGGGTAACCATAAGAGCCATATACAGGTTTCCTAAGTTAATATGCCTTAAATATGTTGTGACATCAGTAAGATATCTTCTGTTATGCCCAAAATGAATTTAAGCTCAAACTATGCCACGTAGGGGTATTTTGGTCATTTTAAAGGTTATAAAAGAGTTTAAATAATAATCTGAGTTACATGTCTGATATGTTCAGTAAAAATACTTAATTTAATAAGTGATAACAGTAGGGTATTACATATATGTGAAATTTATCATTTATAACCAAACTATGCACCTTAGGGGCATTTTGGTAATTTCACATAGGCTTAAAGGGTCAAAACTGGAAGTCTGAGTTTAAAACTTTTGCTTACTGTTAAAATATAAAAATTTACTGAAAATATCAGTAGGCATCAAACCTTATATGTTTAAAATAGTTTTAATACATACTATGCGTTAAAAACGCTTAAAAAAACGATTTTGAGCTATTTCCGGGTTTTTAAAGGAAAGCTGATATTTTTATTATTCCAGAAGGCTCAAAATGTTTTATTTATCATATTAGATCAGTAGAAAAAGGTTTGGTATCAAAATAATTTGTAAAACTCATTTTATAGGCCAAAAGGGCAAAATCGGCAATTACCGAATCAAGCTTAGAACTCTATGTTATGCTCAGCCTAAAATTAAATAAAAATCTTCAAAAATTCCAAAATATTATTTTATATCAGTATATAAAAATTTGGTATTAAAATTGGGTTTAGATAGGCTATATGCTAATTACGTCGTTTAATTTAAAATTGGGTTTAGATAGGCTATACGCTAATGAGCATAACTCCTAATCTAGACCCCAAAATGATGTCAAATTTTAGGGACAACTCTAATAATCAGTAACTAAGGTTTCTATTCTTTTACATTTTCAAAAATCATATTTTAAGGTCATATGGGCATAATAGTCAACATTTAAGCATTTAACGGAAACATGCATATGAATCGGATAACTAATGAGCCAAGTTGTATAATCACAAAGGGTTATACTAACATGAAACCTGGTCCTAATAAGGCTCTAAGGCATTTCTAAAACATGCTACATTGGGTCAGAACTGAAAGTCAAAGCAAAAGTCAATTTATGCGACTTTCGGTTTCGAACCGAGCCTAAACTGAAAATTGTCGGGTTGAACATGTTTAGACATGTTCTTACATTAATTACCAAGTTATATTAATGATAAAACAGGTTGCATGGCTCCTACATTGCTAATTATGCATTAATTTGAAAATAAGATTTCTGTTGACTTTTTAAGATTAACTTTGACCCGACAATTGACCTAGTTAGAGTGGGAATCAGAGGGTGCCCTTTTAAGGGTTTATTGCCCATATAATTACCAACTCATAGGTACTTTCAATTTGAAATTTGACTGGACAGATTATAATTAATCACAAAGTCAAACTCTAATTACGATGGTTTGACTTTAAGCTAATTAACTAAGCTAAACTGAATTAAAGAAAGTTAAGGACACTTACAAGGCTCCTATGTTCGATTAGGAAGCCTAAGAAAACTTGATTGCTGACCAGAGAGCTCCAGAAATGAAGTTGTGAAGGTTTGCAAATGAAGTGTGAATTGTTGCAACTAAGGAGCTCCTTATATAGGGATTTAGAGTGCACAAGATCATCCCAACTAAGTGTACAGGTGTAATATGATGTCCCCATGTGTCCCTATTGCATGTAAAACTACTGTCCACGCTCCTAGAATCCAAAAACCATGCTTTTAATTCGGTTACAGACCTGAACTGGCAGCTGCCAGGTGAAAACTGTCGCTGGCATGTTGAGGCGGCCCGCGTAAGGATTCCCTGACACCTTACGCGGCCCGTGTGGCTTCCTAGAACCAGCCAAACAAGTTTCAAAGTTTACATTTCAGCCCCTGGTCCTTTTAAACATGGTTTTGAGTTTATTTCTTGCACTTTTGGCCCTCTAACTTGACATTTAAGGGCTCCATATGTCACACCCCGATATTTCCACGTTTGACCGGTGGACCCGGTAGGGAGTATCGTGACGTAGTTGATATCATCATAGTCAAACAACAAAATATATAAATGCACAGCGGAAGCAAAAGATAAATATATTACATTCCGAATATAAAGTAATGTCAAAGTATTACAACGGAAAGTAAAGGATCCACAGGCGGATCAAATAAAAGAAAAACTGTTCAACAGACTTCAGGCATCTAGAACTTGCAAGGCTCCTTATTAACGCCCTGAGCTTCCAGTCAATTACGTTCAGTGCCTGTCACTTAACCTTTTTGGAAAATACGTCAGTTTACACTGGTAAATACAATTAACTGACTCATTTTGGAAAAGAGTTTGAAAATGTATTTGAATGCACGAGGCACAAAATATCTTTTATAACTTGGGACAATCTCATTAATAAAAATCTTGTATCCGATTTACATGTTTGTCCAACATTTAGGGCCGGTGATTCTATAATATAAGCCGGTCAAGATTAATCGACACACCATAAATATATCTCACAAGAAGACAGCCTTACGAGTGAGTATATCTTTTACATACGCAACAGGAGGTGTTATGCCTACACCTTGTGCTTAAGTTATGGCCATTCACTTTTTAAATGAGCCAAGGATATCCAGGACATGGTCATTAACCCCCAATGTTATTTGTTATCAATCAATACAGATTAAAACGGGATTATGCAATTTAATCATCTCTGATTAAAAGGTTTATACACCCGACCAAGCGGTATTTTTATAATACCGTATCCCAAGCCCGTATAAGGGAAAATAAGTTAAAAGTATTTACCTGAGCTAGCAAAGCAATTTAAACTCAGCCGTATATCAATTCAGCAAGCACAAGTACTTCTACTGGGGCTCTTAATCTGGAACGAAGGTTTTATTAACCTATTAGATTCCTAACGGGTCTTATTTAAGTCGTAACTTAGACCGGTTAGTTTTAAGGAATGGTTTATGGTTCAAACGCATGATTAAGCGAAGACCGGAACATAATGTGATTTAGACCCGACAAGTTTGGAGACTTGTATAATATGGGTAAACTAAACACATTCTAGATTTCGAGACAAAAACGGTAAGGTTTGACCCGTTTCGGCTAATTTGTGCAAACTAGTTACATAAACCGAACCGAACGCGAAATATGCGTAACAGGTAACCATAAGAGTCATATACATGTTTCCTAAGTTAATATGCCTTAAACATGTTGTGATATCAGTAAGATGCCTTCCGTTATGCCCAAAACGAATTTAAAACCAATTTATGCCCCATAGGGGTATTTTGGTCATTAAAAAGGTTATAAAAGAGGTTTAATATGAATCTGAGTTTCAGATCTGATTTAATTAGTAAAATACTTACTTTAAATAAGTTATATAAGTAGGGTATTACACATATGTGAATTTTATCATTTATAACCAAACTATGCACCGAAGGGGCATTTTGGTAATTTCACATAAGGTTTAAAGGTCAAATTTGGAAACCTGAGTTTAAAACTTTTGCTTACTGTTAAAGTATATAGATTTACTAAAAATATCAGTAGGTATCAAGTATTATATATTTAAAATAGTTTCTATACATACTATGCGCTTAAAACGCGTGGAAATGCGATTTTAAGCGATTTTCGTGTTTTTAAAGAAAAGCTGGTATCTTTATCATCCCAGAAAGTTTAAAATATTTTACTTATCATCTAAAATCAGTTGCAAAAGGTTTTGGGGTCAAAAGGGCATAATGGTCAACATTTAAGCATATAACGGAAACATGAAATGAATAGGATAACTAAGTATCCAAGTTGTATAACCTCAGAGGGTTACACTAACCTATAACCTGGTCCTAAAGGAATCCTAAGGCATATCTAAACTAAGCTAAATCGGGTCAGAACTGAAAGTCAAAGCAAAAGTCAACTTTTGCGACTTTCGGTTCCAAACCGAGCCTATACTTAGAATTTTCGGGTTGAACATGCTTAGACATGTTCAACTAATAATTACCAAGTTATTAAAGTGAGAAAACTGATTTTTATGACTTCTATATTAATAGTTATGAATTTTACTTAAAACAAACCCGTTTGACTTTTATTTGACCCGACAATTAAACTAAGTAAACGTGGTAATTAGGAGGTGCCCTTTTTGAGGGGTTAACACCTACTAATTACGGTCACGTAGCCATGTTCATTACGAACAATGGCTCAACCGTTTAAAAGTCAAAGCGTTCATCAAAACGCTTGACCGTTCGGCTATAACGCTAGAAATTTAAACTATGCACAAAAGGACACTTACAAAGGGTCCAAGCAAGGTTGGAATTGATCTAGGATGTTCAGGTATGAAGCACAAAGGCTCCAACTTAGAACAATTCAGATCAAGGGGTGAGTTTGAAGGAAAATGAGGTGGGTATTTATAGATTTCGGGTGACCGTTAAGATCGTTCCTTGAATACCGTGCTTTGATCTTTCCCCTACACTTGTTGCAACACCTTGGTACCCAAGTTTGGCCCCCCAACATCAGGGATTAACATGTGGCATTGGCCTTTGGAGTGTTTAGAAGCTATCAACAATTGATTAAACAACTTTTGCTGGTCTGAAGGGGCCTCGCGTGACGCCAAGGGGGCTAGGTGTCACGCTAAGGTCCTTCTGATCAGCAAACAGTTTCCAAGCTTCCATTTCAGTCCCCGTTGTGTATTAAGGCCATTTCCGACATGTTTAAGGCTCGTTAAGTCAACTTTAAGGCCCTAGAATGATGCCTAAACATTGTGAACATGAAACATGCTCAAAAATATGTCGGATGTCGGTTCGTTTAGTCGTACGGTCCCGTTGTTCGGCTAATTACGACGAAACACGGACGGACGCGAAAATCAATCCAGACGACGCGACGAATGGAATTTTATCAAGCCAAACACTAAAATAAAATATTTTAGTGCTTACATAAATTTTTGGGTGTCCGGATATATTCAGATTGTGAGATATGCGCGAAAGTACAAACTTGTGCACTTTTTGACACTTTTAGTCCCTGCATGACTTAAAAGTTTATTTTTGCGCACCAAACACCTCTAAGCCTATATCTAATCTATATAAAGGGTAAATAGGGTATGTTTAACTCATGGTCATATTCCGGAAGGTCCGATAACATACGAATCAGTATACTTTAGCAGTTTGACGCTTTAGGTCCCTCTATTGCGCAAACTTGCGTAAATCATCATTTAATAGTATTGAAGTCTTATCTAATCCATATTAGGCATTCTTGAAAGTATTATTAAACATCATAATGCTTCGGGCTCGATAAAAGGTCATTCAGAGGTATAATTAAACATATTGACACTTCTAGTCCCTTATACTTGCAAAGTTGCGCGTAACTTCACTTTTAGGCATAAAAGCCTTGGATGGCCAATGATTGGCATTCCCGGGAGTATAATCAAATATCATGAGGCTCTCGGTTTGTTAAGAGGTCACTCAGAGGTAAGGATTAACATGTTGACGCTTTTAACCCTTTTTCTGCGCAAACTTTCAATTAATTACATAAACGGCTACACTTGATTAACAGGTGGCTCATTTGTGAAATATAAAACCATAAAAAGGGTATTTAGAAACTTATTTTAGGTATGATAATACTTCCAGTTCTTTCATGGCTAATGTTTTTTCGATTTTTCGAAAAATTAGTCCCTTATATTCAAGGTTTGACTCTATTAGGGTTTATTACACGTGTCAATACTTTATTGGACGTGATTTTACGAGGTGTTACACCATAACATAACCAAACACCGTTAAGTCATCGGTTAACTTTGTGATCACCCGAAAAGTCATGAATTTCAACGTTGACGCTTTTAACCCCTCGTATACGAATATTGTCATAACTTTCTCATACTTTATCGAAACCTTGTGAAATTTTTATCACTTATTCTAGTGAGCATAATTAATCATTACAAGCTTTGGGTTTGCTAAAAGGTCACTCAGAGGTATACTTTCAACATGTTGACACATTTAACCCATGTAGTTTGTAATTTCTCACAATTAGCTTCGTATGATCCATAATTTATTCGTTTGAGAGTTTATACATCGCGTAGGGTTATTGAAGGGCATATTTATCCGTTGTTGACACTTTTAACCCTTATATTCACATACTTTCTTTGTTTGTCAGCTTTAGTCCTTCATAAGTAATCTTTTACACGTTTAAAGCTCATGACACGTGTTGACACATTATTGGGCATAAATTTTCGAGGTGTTACATCCTCACCCCCTTAAAAGAAATCTCGACCTTGAGATTTTCTGAAACAAGTGAGGGTACTTTTCTTTCATTGTGGACTCTACCTCCCACGTATACTCGGGACCTCTACGGGCATCCCATTTAACCTTTACAATCGGCACTTGCTTCCTTCGAAGCTTCTTGACCTGTCGATCCTCGATCGACAAGGGTTTTTCAACAAACTTTAAGCTCTCTTCTATGTGTACATCCTTATGTGACATAACTAGTGACTCATCAGCTAGACATTTCTTCAGATTGCAGATGTGGAATACGTTATGAATACCACTGAGCTCTTCAGGCAAGTTTAACTTATAGGCCACGGATCCGACACATTCGATGATCTCAAATGGTCCTATATACCTTGGGCTTAACTTACCTTTCTTACCAAATCGCACCACTCCCTTCCAGGGTGATACTTTAAGCAACACTTTGTCACCAACCTCAAACTTTAGAGGTTTACGCCTTAAGTCTGCGTAGCTTTTCTGCCTATCTCTGGCAGCCTTGAGACGATCTCTTATCTGCACAATCTTGTCTGTCGTCTCCAGGACTATATCAGGTCCTGTTAGTTGGACATCTCCAACTTCTGCCCAACAAACGGGTGTTCTGCACTTCCTTCCATATAAAGCTTCAAATGGTGCAGCTTGGATACTAGAGTGATAGCTATTATTGTATGAAAACTCGATCAATGGAAGATGTTCATCCCAACTTCCACCTAGGTCAATAACACAAGCCCTTAACATATCTTCCAGTGTTTGAATCATTCGCTCACTTTGATCATCCGTTTGCGGATGATATGCCGTGCTGAAGTTCAATCGAGTGCCTAGGGATTGCTAAAAGCTCTTCCAGAAGTGCGATGTATACCTTGTATCCCTATCAGAAATGATAGATACTGGCACCCCATGGAGAGATACAATCTCGTCCACGTACAGCTGAGCTAGCTTATCTGAGCTATGTGTTTCCTTAATAGGTAAGAAGTGAGCTGACTTAGTTAGTCTATCCACTATCACCCAAACAGTATTGTTTCCTTTCTTTGTCTTGGGTAACTTGGTGATAAAATCCATTGTCACCATTTCCCACTTCCAGGTGGGAAGTTCAGGCTGTTGTAGTAAACCTGACGGCTTTTGGTGTTCAGCTTTGACTTGCGCGCACGTCAAACATTTGGCTACATAGGTAGCTATAGACTTCTTCAAGCCTATCCACCAAAAAATTGCCTTCAGATCCTGGTACATCTTATCAGCTCCAGGATAAACAGAGTACTTAGAATTGTGGGCTTCCTGGAGGATCGCATCCCTAAGTCCTCCATAAATTGGAACCCATATTCGTCCATTTAATCTCAGGATTCCGTTTTTGCCATAGGATAACTGTTCAGCAGTTACTCCTAGCTTCTCATCAGGATAGTTAGCTTCTAGGACAGCTTCCTTCTGCGCAGCTAACAACCTTTCATTCAAACTATTCTTTAATTCAATGCTCTTGGCATTGATTCTTATGGGCTTCACTCGTTCCTTTCTACTTAAGGCATCAGCAACCACATTTGCCTGGATGGTATCGTATTTCACAGTCATAATCATTCAAAGTTTCCATCCATCGCCGCTGCCTCATGTTCAAATCCTTCTGATTGAACATATGTTGAAGGCTCTTGTGATCCGAATAGATCACACACTTAGTTCCATACAAGTAATGTCTCCATAGTCTTAGTGCAAATACAATGGTACCCAACTCCAAGTCATGGGTGGTGTAATTCTTCTCATGCACTTTCAATTGTCGAGAAGCGTAGGCAATAACTTTGTCTTTCTGCACAAGCACACATCCCATACCTGTGTGCGATGCATCATAATAAACTACAAATTCATCAATTCCATCTGGCAACGTCAGTACTGGAGCGTTGCTCAACTTCTGCTTCAAAATATCGAAAGATTCTTGCTGCTTAGGACCCCAATCAAACTTGATATTCTTGCGGGTTAATGAAGTTAGGGGTGCTGCAATCCTTGAGAAGTTTTCAATAAATCGCCTATAGTATCCTGCTAAACCTAGAAAGCTACGAATCTCAGTAGGCGTCTTTGGCTCTTGCCAATTCATGACAGCTTCAACTTTAGCGGGATCTACTTGGATACCACGCTCACTAACAACATGTCCAAGAAATTGGACTTCACGAAGCCAAAATTCACACTTTGAAAATTTGGCATAGAGCTTTTCTTGATGAAGCAGTTTCAGAATGCAACAGAGATGCTTCTCGTGGTCAGCTTGGCTCTTCGAGTAGATGAGAATGTCATCGATGAAGACGATGACAAATTTATCCAAGTAAGGCTTGCAGACGCGATTCATGAGATCCATGAACGTGGCAGGTGCATTAGTGAGCCCAAAAGGCATCACTAGGAACTCGTAATGACCATAACGAGTCCTAAATGCAGTCTTGTGCACATCTTCATCTTTAACCTTCAATTGATGATAGCCTGACCTCAAATCGATCTTAGAAAAGTAGGTTGCCCCTTGCAATTGATCGAACAGATCGTCGATCCTGGGCAAAGGATACCTATTCTTAATAGTGACCTTGTTAAGTTCGCGATAATCGATGCATAAACGCATCGATCCATCCTTCTTCTTTACAAACAGGATAGGTGCTCCCCATGGAGACGAACTAGGTCTAATAAAACCTTTGGCTAGAAAATCATCTAGTTGTGTCCTCAATTCCTTCATCTCTGTTGGTGCCAACCTATAAGGCGCTCTTGCGACAGGCGTTGCTCCGGGGATGATGTCAATTCTGAATTCTACTTGCCTATCTGGTGGTAAACCAGATAGTTCTTCTGGGAAAACTTCTGGGTACTCAGAAATAATGGGAATATCTTCAATCTTAGGCTTCTGCTCATCAATAGTTACATGTGCCATGTAGATGACGCAACCTTTCTTCATACACCTTGAAGCCTTAAGTATAGACACTTGCTTAGGCAACCCATACTGAGTATCTCCCTGTATGGTAAGTGGCTCACCATACGGAGTCTTGATCACCACTTGCTTCTTGTCACACGCGATCTGGGCTTGGTTATGAGATAACCAATCCATGCCTATTACTATATCAAAACCGGCTAACTTCAAAGGAAGTAAGGACAAAGGAAAAGAGTGGTTCCTAATGGATATGAAACATCCATCTAACATGGTTGATGCGGTTTCTATGGTGCCATCGGCTAATTCAACCTCATATTTTATGCTTAGGGTTCTAACAGGTAGGTTTAACAACTTACAAAACTTATCATCAACAAATGACTTATCTGCTCCAGAATCAAATAACACCCTTGCATAAACATCATTAATAAGGAAGGTACCTGTTATGACATTATCATTCTGGATTGCCTCTTGTGCGTTCATCTGGAAGACCCTAGCATTGGTCTTTTTCCCATCCTCAGCCTTCTTTGCAAACTTCGGGCAGTTGGACTTGATATGCCCTTTTTCGTTGCAGTTGTAGCACGCCGCGTCCTTTATTTTCTTACAGTCTAATGTCTTGTGCTCAGAAGATTTACAAATCCCACATACTCTCGGCTGTGACTGAGATTTCGATTCATATCTGCACCTCCCGAAATGGTGTTTCTTACAGATCTTACACTTGGGCTTATCCCCTGACTGTTGACCATCCTTTTTAGTTCCAGAACTCTTCTTGTGGTCATTGTTTCCCTTACGCTTCTTGTCTGAACGTCGTGAGTTGTCATTCTCATGCTTCCTCTTCTCAGCGTCTGTGTTTCTCAGCGATCTCTGCCTGACCGCGTCCAAAGTAAGGGACAATGATATATCAGCTGCAGACCGAAAAGTAGCTGGTCTAGAGGCCTTCACACTGGCCTTGATTTCTGGGCCAAACCCCCAATGAAACGAGCTATCCTCTTGGGTTCCAGAGTTACCAGATACGGAACTAGTCTTGACATAGTGTTGAAGCTCGTAAGGTAGGCTTGACAATCTAGATTTTTCATAACCAGCGACAAGAAATCATCTTCAATCTTTTCAACCTCATGCTGAGGGCAGTAATTCTCCTTAATCAATGTCACAAACTGTTCCCAAGACAGATTGTACAATGGGATTTTCCCAGTGGCTTGGATCAACGATCTCCACCAGGCTAGTGTCTCACCTTTGAACGACTGGGATACAAACTTTACTACATCCTTATTAGCGCATCCACTGATATCTACCACAGTGTCCATCTCGTCTAACCGTGACATGCAATCAACTGCTCCCTTTTCCCCGGTGATATCCCTGGGTTTGCAGGAAACAAAGTATTTATAAGTGCAACCTTTAGCACGTGGTTCTTGGTTTAACACGACTCTCTTAGATGGAACACTCCTCTGGTTTGATGAGTGATGAGAATCACTTTTGTGAGCAGTATGAGTCCTTGAGGGTGGCTTCGTATGTGGTACTGATTGGGTCCTTACATGGGTACCACTAGATTCATTGAACTGTCTCTCCAAAGCTCATGTGACAGCATTATCTATTAATGCTTGTAACTCTGCTCCTGCTACGTTGACTCTGGAGGTGTCATGATTATCTCTGGGGTGGATGTTGGCTTCGTCTGACCCGACCATGTAGCTTGATTGCTACATAAAATAATGATTTCTCAATTTATTTAGAGGTCTATAACAGTTTTATCATTCTAGATGATTTGTAAATCATGGTATTTAAGAAACCATTTTGATTTATTAAGCATATAATTATTCAGGATTTTTCATTATATAAATCCTTAGTTATAATTAAAGTATATTAATGGCAAAAAGGCCTAGTCCTATGGACAGTTTTAAATCTTTAGTCATGATCTTATAGGGTCATGGTATTGAGGTTTTAATTATAATTCATTACCTCTTCTTAACAGGGGGTCGAAGACCACAACTGTCTTTTGTCTTATATGACAATGAATATAGCCCGTAGGCGTTATATCCCTAATGGATGTTTTAATTATTTAAAAGTAATTGGGAGAATCCAATATAAGGATGACTTATGCGATTTTATCGAATCACATTTTGTCAAGAGTGTTAACATGTTTTTAAATGTTAACATGGATTGGAATCTTTTGAATAGGTTCTACCATCTTGGTCATGTCTGCAACGACATATAGACTAGGTTTTACCTTTAAGATTCTTTTTAATATTTAACGCAGAACAATGCTAAATTGAGGTGTTAATAAGGAGCTGAATCTAATTATGGAACAACCATTTTGGCCCTGTCTTAAGATGACACATGGCTAGGTCTTGTCCCTTTTTAGATTTTGTCATTTTATTATAATGATAGATCTTATATAAAGGAATGTTATTTTTCATTTATTTCACATATTATATTTATGTATATAATTTAGCAAAAATGAAAATTTAAATTTCAACAATTCCACTACAAAAAGTTAAACAAGTACAGATTTGCCCTAAACGGGACTTCTACTGAAATAACATGCCCGCGCAGGGGCTTAAACAGAAATAACATACCCACGCAGGGGTTAACAGAAAGACATGCCCATGCAGGGGTAGAATACAAAAAGACATGCCCACGCAGGGGCAGAATACAGAAACATATGTCCACGCAGGGACATGATTACAACACTAAGAACAAACAAACAAATAAAGGATTTAATGATCCTTCTTGCTTTTCCCTTTAATTAAGTTTGCCAAACTCTTGAACATTCCTCGGTTTTGCCTACGGTCTTCCCGCACTTCATGCCGCACCTCATTAATCCTTTGCAGAATCTCCTGATGGTGCGGTGGCGACATCACTAGCGGCTGCGGGGGTTGCTGATATAGCGGAGGTTGAGGAGGTGGCGGTTGATGATACCCATAAGGTGGGTACCCATAGTGTGGGTATCCGGCTTGATATGGGACCCCAAAGGATCCTTCCGGATGATGGGCATTGTAGTTTGCCGCTGCTACCAGGTAAGGGTTGGCCTCGGCATAGTTGTAGTTGCTGTGGATCGGCTGCTCAAAGGGATTATACGCCGCCGCACCAGTGTATGTAGGTATAGGGTCGCCAAAGCCCAATGGTGGTGGCGCGACAGGCGTAGAGTTTACTTCCGAGACGGGGTTTGAAGGCCCACCCATTTGCGGGTCTTCATGGAGTGGCGGGTAGCGGCTGCCACTCGAAGGTTGAGGGGTGCTGATACGCACTCCTCCTCGCACGGACATCCGTGCGTTCGATCTTCTTCGCCTCGGTGGCTCCGGAGGCTGTTGCTGAACTGGTGGTGGTGGCGGAGTGACCGCTACAAAACGGGAATCCTCGGAGGGATCCTGCTGTGGCTGCTGCGGCTGTGGTGAGTTGTGGTAACTGGGAGTAAACACCCAGTCGATCTGTCTGAACCTCTCCTCACAGCTGTCGGGACCATTATAAGGTGATCCCACAAAAGGTGACCCATCCGAAATTTCGATGGGGTGGTTAGGGGTCCCGGTTGGAGGCTCGGCGGGATCCGTGTCTTCGTCCATGTCCATCGCATGGTCGCCCGAGAAGTGGTCTTCAGGTCCTAGTGGGTTAAAACCCACTGGTTCTTCAATGTAGTTTGCCGGGTTGAACCGGCTTTGGAAGACAGGTGTCGGGTCATCGAATGAATAGTGAGGGCTGGATCTCTGGAGGGGAATGAAAGATGGTTGCGGGTTATGGGGCTCATTTTCAGAATGAGACCCGAAGGAATGGTGATAGGATGGTGACGAACTTAGCGAGACGGATCGCCTCGCTGGCTCTATATACGTCCTCCAATGCTCCAGAGGACACGTACTCATCGAGGCTGGTGGGGTTCGTCTGTGTGACGGCCCGGCCTCATGGTCGTGGCCTGTGATTGGTGCCTTTCCTCTTCCCCTGTTGAGCCTTGGTGGCATGATTGAACCTGTCAACATAAACAAAGATAAAAACAAGGAAATATATATAAAAGACCAAATAAAACAAATCGGGATTTATCCTAAGTTCCTTGTCTAGACTCGAAAATTTAGGAATGTGCAACTGTGTAACTGAGATTAAACACAAAAGGCTAGTGTTTAATTCACTCAGTGTTGGCTCGGATACCAACCTGTCACACCCCGATATTTCCATGTATTACCGGTGGGCCCGGTGGGGAGTATCGTGACGTAGTTGATATCATCATAGTCAAACAACACAATTTTAAATGCACAGCGGAAGCAAAAGATAGATTTATTTCAACCGAATAAATTGTAATATTAAGTATCACAAAATAGTTGAAACAGATCCACAGGCGGATCAAATAAAAAGGAAACATAGTTCATCAGACTTAATATGCATCCAAGCTTGCGAGACTCTTATTAATGCTAAGGAGAGGCCAGCCTATTTCGAGTAGTACCTGCACTTAACCTTTTTGGGAAAATACGTCAGTTTACACTGGTAAATACAATTAACTGACTCATTTTGAAAAAGTTTAGAAAATTGATTTGAATGCACAAGGCACAAAATGTTTTATAACTTGGGATAATTATTTATATATAAACTTGTAAAAGATTTACATGTTCGTTATACGTTCAGTAGCCCGGATTGACACCGGGTTAAAGATTAATAGACACACCACATGATATAGTCCCGCGGCGAGTTATTCCCGAAACCGGTGGTTATACCTTATTATTTATATATGCACTGTCGGGTGTACACCTACACCCCGTGCTTAGGTCGTGGCCATTTCGTAAAATGATGCCAAGGATATCCGGGACATGGTCATTAACCCCCAAAGGATTTAAGCAAACAAAACAATTTAAACGAGACATTTCAATAAATAAATATTCATACAATTAAAAATTCAATGCCCGACCAAGCGGTATTTTATATACCGTACCCCAAGCCCGTATAGGGAAAATAAGTTAAAAGTATTTACCTTTGCAAGTAATAATCACAAATAGCAAGTGCACGTAGCTTTTACCGGGTCTCCTATTCTGGAACAAAGGTTTTTAATAACCTATTAGATTCCTAACGGGTCTTTAATTAAGCCTAAACTTAGACCGGTTAGTTTTAAAGGAAGATACGGTTCAAACGCACGATTAAGCGAAGACCTGAATAGAATGTGATTTAGACCCGACAAGTTTGGATACTTGTGTAATATGGGTAAACTAAACACATTCTGGATTTTGAGACAAAAATGATAAGGTTTGACCCGTTTCGGTCAAATCATGCAAACTAGTTACATAAACCGAACCGAACGCGTAAGATGCGTAACGGGTAACCATAAGAGCCATATACAGGTTTCCTAAGTTAATATGCCTTAAATATGTTGTGACATCAGTAAGATATATTCTGTTATGCCCAAAACGAATTTAAGCTCAAACTATGCCCCGTATGGGGCATTTTGGTCATTTTAAAGGTTATAAAAGAGTTTAAATAATAATCTGAGTTACAGGTCTGATATGTTCAGTAAAAATACTTAATTTAATAAGTTATAACATTAGGGTATTACATATATGTGAAATTTATCATTTATAACCAAACTATGCACCATAGGGGCATTTTGGTAATTTCACATAGGCTTAAAGGGTCAAAACTGGAAGTCTGAGTTTAAAACTTTTGCTTACTGTTAAAATATAAAAATTTACTAAAAATATCAGTAGGCATCAAACCTTATATGTTTAAAATAGTTTTAATACATACTATGCGTTAAAAACGCTTAAAAAGGCGATTTTGAGCTATTTCCAGGTTTTTAAAGGAAAGCTGATATTTTTATTATTCCAGAAGGCTCAAAATGTTTTATTTATCATATTAGATCAGTAGAAAAAAGTTTGGTATCAAAATAATTTGTAAAACTCATTTTATAGGCCAAAAGGGCAAAATCGGCAATTGCCGAATCAAGCTTAGAACTCTATGTTATGCTCAGCCTAAAATTAAATAAAAATCTTCAAAAATTCCAAAATATTATTTTATATCAGTAGATAAAAAGTTGGTGTTAAAATTGGGTTTAGATAGGCTATATGCTAATTACGTCGTTTAATTTATAAAAAAGCTTTCTAATTACGCTAATGAGCATAACTCCTAATCTAGACCCCAAACTGATGTCAAATTTTAGGGACAAGTCTAATAATCAGTAACTAAGGTTTCTATTCTTTTACATTTTCAAAAATCATATTTTAAGGTCATATGGGCATAATAGTCAACATTTAAGCATTTAACGGAAACATGCATATGAATCGGATAACTAATGAACCAAGTTGTATAATCACAGAGGGTTATACTAACATGAAACTTGGTCCTAATAAGGCTCTAAGGCATTTCTAAAACATGCTACATTGGGTCAGAACTGAAAGTCAAAGCAAAAGTCAATTTATGCGACTTTCGGTTCCGAATCGAGCCTAAACTGAAAATTGTCGGGTTGAACATGTTTAGACATGTTCTTACATTAATTACCAAGTTATATTAATGATAAAACAGGTTGCATGGCTCCTACATTGCTAATTATGCATTAATTTGAAAATAAGCTTTCTGTTGACTTTTTAAGATTAACTTTGACCCGACAATTGACCTAGTTAGAGTGGGAATCAGAGGGTGCCCTTTTAAGGGTTTATTGCCCACATAATTACCAACTCATAGGTACTTTCAATTTGAAATTTGACTGGACAGATTATAATTAATCACAAAGTCAAACTCTAATTACGACGGTTTGACTTTAAGCTAATTAACTAAGCTAAACTGAATTAAAGAAAGTTAAGGACACTTACAAGGGTCCTATGTTCGATTAGGAAGCCTAAGAAAACTTGGTTGCTGACCAGAGAGCTCCAGAAATGAAGTTGTGAAGGTTTGCAAATGAAGTGTGAATTGTTGCAACTAAGGAGCTCCTTATATAGGGATTTAGAGTGCACGAGATCATTTTAACTAAGTCTACAGGTGTAATATGATGTCCCCATGTGTCCCTATTGCATGTAAAACTACTGTCCACGCTCCTAGAATCCAAAAACCATGCTTTTAAGTTGGTTACAGACCTGAACTGGCAGCTGCCAGGTGAAAACTGTCGCTGGCATGTTGAGGCGGCCCGCGTAGGATTCCCTGACACCTTACGAGGCTCGTGTGGCTTCCCAGAACCAGCCAAACAAGTTTCAAAGTTTGCATTTCAGCCCCTGGTCCTTTTAAACGTGGTTTTGAGTTTATTTCTTGCACTTTTGGCCCTCTAACTTGACTTTTAAAAGCTCCATAACATAACTAAACACCGTTAAGTCCTCGGTTAACTTTGTGTTCACCCGAAAAGTCATGAATTTCAACGTTGACGCTTTTAATCTCTCGTATACGAATATTGTCATAACTTTCTCATACTTAATCAAAACCTTGTGAAATTTTTATCACTTATTCTAGTGAGCATAATTAATCATTACAAGCTTCAGGTTTGCTAAAAGGTCACTCAGAGGTATACTTTCAACATGTTGACACATTTAACCCCTGTAGTTTGTAATTTCTCACAATTAGCTTCGTATGATCCATAATTTATTCGTTTGATAGTATAAACATCGCGTAGGGTTATTGAAGGGCATATTTATCCGTTGTTGACACTTTGAACCCTTATATTCACATACTTTCTTTGTTTGTCAAATTTAGTCATTCATAAGTAATCTTTTACACGTTTAAAGCTCATGACACGTGTTGATACATTATTGGGCATAAATTTTCGAGGTGTTACACGGAAGAACGCTTGAATTCTGAATTTGTTGCCACAAATGCTCAGTTTTTCAACCATTTTATAATGGAGGCGGATTTAGTAGAGTACCAAATGGGGGGAAGGAAATATACATATAAGTCGGATAATGGAGCAAAGATGAGTAAGCTAGATAGATTTCTTATGAGCTGAGATTTTATGGGTAAATGGCCTTTGGCATCGTGTATGGCGTTATCGAACTTAGCATCGGTTCATTGTCCAATTCTATTATCGACAGTTCAAACGGATTATGGCAAGATCCCTTCGAGAATGTTTTTATCTCTTGGTTCGAAATCCCGGGGGCAGTCGAGCAAGTGATTCACTTAATGGGGAGCTTTCGGTTTGAATGCTTGCCCGATTTGGATTTGGACGTAAAACTAAAGTGGGTCAAGAGGCGTTTAAAGGAATGGGTTTACGTCAGAAAATCGAAGATGGATAGTTCATATAACACAAAACTAAAGAGGTTAGAAGAGCTAGAAATGATGGCGGAACAAAGGAACCTGGATCAGGATGAAATGGAGGAGAGAGTGGGGTGCAAGTCGTACATTCTGGAGGCGGATAGATTAAAATCCATGGATATACAACAGAAATCAAGGGTCCGTTGGGCAAAGGAAGGTGATGAAAACACAAAATATTTTCATGGTGTTATTAATGCCAACACAAACAACAATATAATTCACAGTATACATATAGATGGTGTTTGGTTGCGGATCTGCCATTGGTAAAAGACCACGTTTTTTCTTTTTTCGCAGGGAAATTCGTTGAACTGCTGAACTCCAGGCCAGTTCTCCAGTGTCTGTTCTTGTCACAAGTTTCGAATGAAGAGGCTGATGCCCTGGTTTGTCCTTTCACGTTATCTGAGATTAAAAGTGTGGTCTGGGAGTGCGACGGTGACCGGGAACCTGGCCCAGACGGCATAAATTTAAAATTTATTAAAAGATTTTGGCACGAGTTGGAAGGGGATTTCATGAGACTATTTCAACATTTTTTCTCAACCAAACAGCTAAATGATGGATGTATGTCGTCCTTTTTAGCTCTTATTCCGAAGCGGTCGGATCCAGGAGGTCTCCATGAATACAGACCAATTAGCTTAATTGGTTGTATAAACAAAGTGGTTTCAAAGGTACTTGTTAATAGGCTGAAGACAGTTACTCATAAGTTTATATCTAAGGAGCAGACGGGATTCTTTTCAGGTAGAAGCATCCTTGACGGGGTTATTATATTAAACGAGGTTATTCCATGGCTAAAGAAAAATAAACGGGAGGGGATGATTTTGAAAGTTGATATTGAGAAAGCATATGAACTTTCCCGATAAGTGGTGAAGTTGGGTGATGTCTATTGTATCTTCGGCCCGAGCATCGGTCCTTGTAAATGGCTCCCCAACACAAGAATTTTCTTGCTCGAGAGGTTTGAGACAGGGTGACCCACTATCTCCATTCCTGTTTGTACTTGCAATGGAGGCTCTAACAGGTGTAATGAAAAAGGCATGTGATATAGGGGTGTTTAAAGGATTAGACTTGTCATCAAATGGGGTTCCAATCTCTCATTTCCTTTATGCAGACGATGTGATTTTTATGGGTGAATGGTCTTTCAATAACCTGATAAGTCTGAAGCGATTGCTTAGATGTTTTTATTTAAGTTCGGGTCTGAAAGTGAATCTGAAAAAGAGCAGTCTTTATGGGGTTGGATTAGAAGATACTCAAGTTCAATTAATGGCGAATATGTTGGGGTGCACAAGAGGATCGTTTCCTTTTAGATATTTGGGATTACAAGTAGGAGCTAACATGAATTTGACCAAAAATTGGGATCCGGTGGTGGAAATATTCCAAAAAAGGTTGTCTGTTTGGAAGGCAAATACAATTTCTTTCGGTGGCCTCATTACTTTGGCAAGTTCCGTCCTAAATGCTTTGCCTACATACTATTTCTCCTTATATAAGGCACCTTTAGGAGTGATAAAGAAGTTAGAAAAGTTGCGTAGAGAGTTCCTATGGGGTTCGAATCCTGAAAAAGAAAAAAAGTGAAGTGGGTTGCGTGGAGAAACATGATGACACCTAAAGATTATGGAGGTATGGGTTTTGGATCACTTCGGGTAGTGAATTTAGCAATGTTGTCCAAATGGTGGTGGAGGTTTAAAGTGGAAATGGATAGCTTATGGAAAAAAGTGGTTTGGGAGATAC
Organism: Helianthus tuberosus; assembly: GCA_030545235.1. Classification (NCBI taxonomy): domain Eukaryota; kingdom Viridiplantae; phylum Streptophyta; class Magnoliopsida; order Asterales; family Asteraceae; genus Helianthus; species Helianthus tuberosus. The sequence goes on from CM060447.1 coordinate 210,866,080, forward strand.
ATAATAATACAAGAACATAGAGTTTCATTCTAGCAAAATTATCAGTGGCAAGTCCGTGGAAACAAATATATAAAATAAAAGGAGAGTTTAATGCAGTGGGTTTATGTTTGGAGTCATTGTTTCGAGGGTCTCCTGGTAGCGAAAGTGAAATAGCTTTTTGGAAAGAGAGGTGGTTGTTTGAGGATCCGTCGACAGATTCCCATCCTTGTTTCAGCTAGAAAGACACAAGAACGTAGTTGTAAAGGATCGATTGGTGGTAGGTCCCGAAGGCTTGGAGCTGAATTTCGTGTGGGTCGGACAACCGTCTAGCACAACGGAAGTTTCTGAACTACATGGGCTTACGGAAGCCTTGGCTAACTACGATCTCGGACTGGGTGTGGATAAATGGAGTTGGCTTTTAGATAGTTCTGGCACTTTCTCCGTGAGCAGTGTAAAAGAAAAGATGCAAAAGTTGATTTTTTTCAGATTTGGAGCTGGCTTTTGAGTGGAATAATTGGCCTCCCAAAAAGGTCAATTTTTTGATTTGGAGATTAATTCAAGATAAGATTCCGACATATGAGGCTTTGTCTAGACGTAATGTTTTTGTTCAAGATAATTGTTGTAAAATGTGTGGTGAAGAGGTTGAATCGGCTTTACACTTATTTGCCTTATGTCGAATCGCGGACCAAATTTGGGAGTTTGTATCTCGGTGGTGTAGAATACAACACGTTTTTGCCTTAGAGTTAAAAGACTTGGAAAATATACACAAGAACAACAGAGGTTCACAAAGGTGGAAGAAAGTGGTTAACTTGGTGACCCAAGCGACCATATGGGTGATTTGGAGGAGCCGAAACCAGGCGGTATTCGAAGGAAAACAACCTAATGTAAATAGGATGAAGGAGGAAATCAAGATGTTCGGATATATGTAGCTGAAAAGTAGAGTCAAGAATGCGAATATCTCATGGGGAGAATGGTGTAATTTTGATTTAATTAGTATTGGTGTATAAGGGTGATGCATTTTTGTTGAATGTACTTTGGTGAATCATCTGGCTAACATTTGGTTGCCCAGATGAATATGGAATAAAATTTTGTTGATCTTTCAAAAAAAAAAATTTATTAACGAAAAGCCGATTCAAGTCGGGCCGACAAACACAACAACACAAGATTACATATTTACAAAAGAACACCACTCCTCCCATTCTATCCCCTTGTGTTTCGATCTATTTGAGAACCAAAGAGAACCCAAGGCCTTAACCTAGCTAATAATGCTTTCTATCCTAACCGGAATGTTGGAAATTTAGCGTTGTTTCTAGCACGCCACAAACTCCAGCAAACAATCATGATGATACCTTGAACCGCATCCTTCTTTTTCTCCGAAACTCTAAGCTCTTTATAAATACCTAGGAGATCTTTAAGTAAAAAAGCAAATATGTTGGGAATCTTACACCATGTGCTAATCGCATTCCAAACGGTCAAAGCAACTTGACATGCGATGAAAATGTGATCTGATGATTCTTCAGCTGAGTTGCATAAGGGGCACGAAGAATCTCCAATCTGAACATTCCTTTTCTTTAAGGCTTCTGCAGTTGGAATTCTGTCCATTTCCATTCTCCAAACGTGAATATTGCATTTGTCGGGGATCCATTTACACCACTCCATGATAAAAACGTTTTCCTGCACGACGTCCGCATAGAGCAATCGTTTAACTGCTTTAACGGAAAAGACGTCGTCTGAATCTGTTATCCACTTCCATCGGTCGATGTCAGCCGAGATCTGGACGCCGATTAACGAGGAACAAAGCTGGGTAAAACTGGAGTGCAGCTCCAGGTTAGACAGCGCCGATTTCCAGCTCCAAACGAAGACCAACTCGTTACCCTGACTCCTAATTGTGTCCGCCACCGAACATTTTTTTTCCGATTCCAATCTGAAAAGCTCGGGGAATCTATGTTTGAGGGGTTCGTTGATTAACCAAGGGTCTAACCGAAACGCAATATTTTCACCATTACCTACAATGCCTTTTATGTAATTCCTTAGTGGAAGCCCCTCCAACCTTAGTGTTAATGAAAATCCTAGCAATGTTATTCAATACACCATTGAGAGATTTCTTGAAGAGAATACACTCCCATCCCACCTTACTAAAATGAAACACATCAATAACTCTCTTTCAAAGATTGTCTTATATGGTGTTTTGTAAAATCCTGATTTTGTAATTATATAATATATATTTTTTTAAACAAAACTTATTGTTACATAGATTTCCAAAATGTTTGTCTGATTGGTGAATTAATTTTGTAAAATTCTGATTTCGTAATTATATAATAATTTTAGTTAACAAAACTTAACTGAAACAATAAAACTATATGGAAACTTTATTAATAGTTGAGTAATAAAAATTTTGAAAAAAAATCTTTTGTAAAGTTGATTTATCAAGTTTTCGTAAATAAAATATTTCCGAAAATAAAAAAAACCCTAAAACTTTTATAAAAACAAGCTCTTAATTATATAAAAATCAGAGATATATACAGTTCCAAATTATCGGATTGCAAAAAATTAAATTATGTTGCATCTAACAATTTTGATTAAAAAAAATACTACTATTTACTAAAATGTCATTCAAAATGAAATTACCATTATCAGTCAGCTATCACGGTAGATCATTTTAATACTATGATTTTGCTATGTTTATTCCTATAACGTTAATCGTCGTTTGAAAAACTATTTTATATAATTCGTTAGGGCCTAAGGGCCCTTTTTTCGGCTAGTACAGGGTACTTGAATCCTCAGGACCCCTGTCGCTGAACATATATATATATATATTATATATATAAACATGTAGCTAATTATTATCTCATAAATGTTACAATTTACAATACTAAGTGTAGTGGAGAGTTCAAATGAGAAGAATTAAAAATTAAGAACAAAAAGAATAAAGGATACAAAGGTAATTTGAACAAATCATTTAATGAGTCTATTATTTATTTCTGCTATTCAAATTAATGAACTCTAATCATTTAATGAGACTATCTTATAAAATAGTTGTGCACCTTACACAATAAAAACAATCCTTCACATGATCTTATATTTTCAAAGTTTCCTACACCATTAAAACAATATTTTGATGTAGGATACAAAATGTGTAGGACTCAAACACTTTTAAATAATTTTGCGACTTATAATAAAATATGTGTAGGACACAAAATTTTTAAATAATATTGTCATTTCTAATAAAATTTGTGTAGGAGCCAATACATTGATGATGGTGAAGGAGGAATTTATGGTTGCATTAATAAGAATTGAGTAACTCTTTAAAATATTTATTAATATTCTATATCAAAATGTCTATACTACCCTTAGTAATTAAAGCATTAATTAAAAGTGGACAAAAATGATATCTTGATTCACAACCATTGATCAAAAAAATATAGGGACTAGATTAATTAATTTTTTTTTTTTTGAGAAGATTCTTCTCAAATGAACCTCCCTAGTAAGTGTAACATATATACCACCCAAAATATCTCTAGACATAGGGCATGTTTGGCTAAGCTTATTAGAGTTAAAAAGGACTTTTGGGAAAATGACTTTTGGGAAAATGACTTTTTGAAAAGGAGTTTTTAAAAAAAGTGTTTGGATTAGCTTATTGGTGTAAAATGACTAAAATGGGCATTCTTTTAGATATAAAGAGGTAAAGAAGGGGTAATTTAGTAATTTCATTTTTGAAAAGTCACTTTTGGATCCAAAAGTCATGAAATCTTGGCTTTTCAAAATCCCATTTTCCTTCTTTACAAAAAGCTATTTCCAAAAGTCCTTTTAGTCTATCCAATCACAAAAACAACTTATTGGCTTCTTGATAAGTCAATAAGCCAATAAGTTGTTTTGAGAAGCCCATCCAAACATGCCCATAGTATATGTCCCCCTGGATAAGCTAGAATTTTAGTGAAGATCCAAGAAAGACAATTGGGCTTGTTTTGATATGGGTTTCTGTTTACGGGCCATGACCGAGTAGACGACCCATTGTAAGTAAGTCGGGTTGTTTATCACACACGGATTCTTGCTTGTATCATCTCCGGATCGTCTGTCTGCGTCTTCTCCTTCGATTCGACGAATTTCTCCTCCCGACGTCGTCATGTCTCAGGTAAAATTAACCTCCAATTCTTGCGATTGTGATTGTATTATGCATCGATCTGCTTTTTCCCTTCACTTTTCTCGATCGCTATCATTCGCCTTGATCGGATATCGGATTTTTTCTTGTTAACAATCATTTAATATTCCTCCGAATTCTAAATTTAAGACACTTGAATAGTTTCCTGTTTCATATATATTATTAGATTATTAGGTTTATAAGTATCAATTGATCGAATATGAAACATTAGGGCTTTTTTTTTTTCTTTTCAAATCCCTAATAGGTTTATAAGTATCAATTGATCGAATATGAAACATTAGGGCTTTTTTTTTTCTTTTCAAATCCCTAATTAGTATAATTCGTTGATTTTAAATTGTGTTATTTTGTGGTTTAGGTTGATAACAGAAACTCTTCAGCGGTCAAACGTGCCAGAACCGATGGTATGTATGTTGAGCTGATACATTATTATGCTAGTTTCTCTTTTGCTTGCTAATTCTTTATTGATTGGCTACATGAAAGTTAAGCAATGATCTTACTACGTATATCTTATGAATTTATTTGCAAATTTGTGCTGGGATATACATTCTGTGCTTGTAATTTATATGGCGTCTGTGAGAAATGGTCACTTTTTCTCGAGTAATTTTATCGTATGAGAACCGGTCACTAGGGGAGGGGCTTTAGAGGTTGACATGATTCCGTTCTACGTTTGGTGTCTAGTTGATTGTGATAACTTTTTTAATTTTAGGGGGGTGTTTGGGACTGCTTATAGAAACTCCTTATCTGCCTATTGTGTTTTGATGCAGCAGATACACACTCGACCGTTTGGATAGAGGCAAACTGATTATAAATGTGATTATTTTACATGCACTATCAATGTACTATTTGTAAAGAAAACAATCTTTTCTTGGATTACCAATGTACTGTCGAAGAAAACTGCTTATTATTGTGATTAATTTAAGCCCACAATACAACCTTACTTGTTACTTATAAGGGATTAACCGTATATAAAGAGAACTTTTTCCTTGGAAATTTTCAAAGGCACCAATACTCTTACTCTGTGAAAGGTGACACTTACTCTTCATTGTTTATTATACTTTCATGTGTAATGCAGGAGTGAAATCCACTTCGGAATTTTTAACCCAACTTTTTGTTAAATTTTCTTCATTGTTATATTGAAGTGTGGAATTATAAGTTCTGGTATTTATTGGAGATTTTTATGATTTCAGGCGGTCATAGAGAAGATGACTGGACCTGTCCCAGCTGTGGGAATGTCAATTTTTCATTTAGGACAACTTGCAATATGCGTAACTGTACACAACCCAGACCAGCTGATCATAATTCAGTAAGTTGCACACCATTTATTATACACATTTTAGAAAGTTGTACACTAGGCATAATTGAAACCGTATACATACTTGTGTGGTCTCTAAAGTAGTTTCAATCATAGTTATGAAAGCGAGCGCCCAGGCGCGCCTAGGCGCAAATAAAGCCCCGGGCCTATCAAATCGCCGAGTGCGCCTCGCGCCTTTAATAACTATGTTTCAGGTTAGTTCATGTCATAGTTATTAAAGCGAGCGCCCAGGCGCAAACAAATCCCCGGGCCCAACAAATCGCCCTGAGTGCGCCTCGCGCCTTTAATAACTATGGTTTCAATATGTGAGTGACCTTAATGAGAAAAAGGTGAATGCATGGGTGTCTTGATATATTAACCATTTTCTAAAATCGTTTACTTATATGTTTCCTTTTGCTGATGTTGTTTCTATGTTATGGTCAATATCATTTTATGTTTATGATAATCCTTTAACCAAATGTTCATATTACAGAAATCTGCTCCAAGGCAAATGCTGACCCCACAGGGCTACTCCTCAACTGGTGCTTATACAGGGTCTGCTGCACCCGCTTCAATGTATGTGGGTGTACCGCCGTATGGTGCATCCCTGTTTAATGGAACATCTATGCCGTCTTATGATGCTCCATTGTCTGGTGGATCTGCTTATCCTTACGTCTACAACAATCGCCTTGCTGGAGGGAGCCCCTATCGACCTCTGCAATTTTCTGGCACACCTCCTTATTCTGGTGGGCCCATCATACAAAACTCCATGTCATTATTTTTGTTGGTTTTTGTCTCTCTCAATATGTTTTTGTAATTATACATTTTTTGTACAGGTGGTATCTATGGTTTACCTCAGCTGATGGACCAATTTGGTTTGCGTTTGCCCATGGGCCAGACTGCTATGGTATGTTTTTAACTCATTGATATGAATGTAACTATTCATTCACCTCCAATATATACACCAAACATGTAACCCATTTTGGTGTAAAAAGCATATATATATATAGAGGAAGGTTAACGTACATTACGGCTTAACGTACATCACGTACGACAGGTAATTACGCACGTTCATTTTAAAATCACACATGTTATAATTCAAAAATCCAAAATCACGCATGTTGAAACACAATAATCACGCATATTGAAAACATTAATCACGCATGTTATAGAACAAATCACGCACGTTGTTGTACGTGAAGTACGTTAAGCCGTAATGTATGAAATACTTTTTCTATATATATAAATATATTAAATATGCTTACACTAGATTTATCTCAGCTTCAATGTAAGCACCAAATGTCTTAACATCAGTTTTTTTTTATGCTTGATAATTTGGATTTTTACGATTAAAACTAAAAACTACTCTATATTTTGATATTGTATTCACTTGATAAGTTTGAAGTTTGTTAATTCAAACAACTTATTAGTAATAGTATAATTGAACAAAAGAACTCTTAACGCTCATTTTAAAATTTAAAGGTCTCAATTTGCTTATATAAGATAAGATATATATTTTGTACAAATAATTTCTAGTTTTTTGTTAAATATTCAATTTGAATCACTACAACTGTAACCCGAATAGTATGTGTTAATTCAAACAACTTATTAGTAATAGTTATAAGATTATAGCATGTGCTAAGTTTATTGATCGATTGATTTTTGAAACTCATTAGGGATCACAGCCTGGAATTTTTCCAGAAGAGACATCTAAGAAGAAAGGTTCTTTACATCTGACGAGTTTATGCTTTGAACCATATTATATTGTGATGTTGTTTTATGATCTGTTTGTCATTGTTTTAAAATTTACAGACGGAACTCGAGAAAACGATTGGGAATGCCCAAAATGTGGAAATGTCAATTTTGCTTTTAGAACAGTTTGTAACATGAGGAAATGCAGTACACCTAAGCCAGCATATCAGGTCTGAGATCCTGTCTTTATATGAGTTTCATTTTTGGCACATTGAAGCATTTTGAACAATGTTTTGTATCACCTAACTAATGTAATTTATCTCTTTATGGTGTTAATATGCAGGCTGCAAAACCGGCCAAGAGTTCCAGTAAGTACTTATTGACAAAGTGGTTTAGTCTTGATGGTGGTTCTAAAATCAGTCGATTAGCACTGGTTATGACCTTTGAGCCAATTTTATATCTGTACCTGTTTTTGTTGCAGAAACCGACATGCCTGAGGGAAGCTGGAAGTGTGACAAATGTAACAACATAAACTACCCTTTTAGGACCAAATGTAACAGACAGAATTGCGGTGCAGACAAACCATCAGAATCCCAGAATCCACCTTCAGAAGAAGAAAACAATGAGCAGGTCCGTTTTGTCAAATATCCAATCCAATTGTTCTTTTGCTTTAGAATGTTTTATTGTTGCCTACTTGGAGCTTCAATGTATGTAAATATAAAAATTGTTTCTTACTGGTTACTTACCATCCATTACCGGTTATATTTCTCATTAGTTTAGCTTCAGATATGATTTCGTTATAAAAATAAACAAAAAAAGTAAATAAAGAGTAGAACAGGGTGGGTAGATTGACATTTGAGAGATTCTCTCACAGTTTACTGTCAAGAGGTAAACCAACTATCCAATGATATTAAAATCAATAATCAAATTAAGCATAAAATTAAATTACAACCCCCCATCTATAGATTAAAAAAAACTTTCTTATCAAATGACAATTCTATATAATAATTGAAACAATAACTTTCTTTATTTTATGCTCTATTGAAGTACATTTATATTTTTCATTAATTTGTATTTGTGTAATGTTCCAGTGAAGTGAGTTGGTCAGCTGTTGGTCTGAAAGTGAGTCATGTCTCCTTGTTTTCTGTTGCTGCTGGTTATCAAGTTACTCTGGTTTGTGATTCGTGTTGTCAAATTGTGGTCTCTTACATTCAGATACATGTGTCGGTTGGGTAAGTGTTCTACAATATGTCGTTTTATTGACTAGGTACTGCATCGTCTTCGACTTGAACATGGTTCTTGTTTATCAACAATTAGGATTCTGTTTCAAAGTCAATTGTGTATCTTAATTAGGATGTGTGTGAGTGGTATAATCTTAATATGGCCAAATTGTTTTTTCTGGGCTTTGCCTTTTGTTTTGTTGGTGGCTTGGTCATAACTCATTAAGAGTCTTGTGTTGAGTGGCCAGCAGTCCCCAGTCGTGGTTCTACCTTTTAAGCGTCCTTGAACCACTTAAACTAGGTTCTATGTTGTCGAGGCGCTAGGGTGATGACCCCCTAAACACATGCAAGGCAAGCAACTTTATTTAGCCCTGGGTAGGTAAGGTTCCAGCCTCCAGGTGAGGCGAGTTTCTGTCTATCCAAGCGCTGACCCAACAAAAAATGGGCCTGAATTGGCAAAGAAGTGTTTTTAGGTGCATTTGTTTTTAATTCTCTTTACTTTTGCGTTTTGTGTCAAGTGAGCCTTTTGCGTCTTGGGTGTGCCTAATGCTTTTAACTACCTAGACTAGGGTAGGGTTCTATAGGATATTATAATACCTTCGGTCGCTTGGTAAATATGACTACACATACTCTACTTGAAGCTATTTGACTATTTCCCTGGCACAAACATCATAATATAATATGGACAATGGAGGAAGCTTCTTGTATTATTAATGTTATACGGTGAGTAAATTACGCTGATAATACCATATTACAACTTTGGTCATTATTGTTTCCTTTGGACTCGTACGTTATCTACCAGCTGATGTTAAAATCTGTTTAATTAGTGCTGTACCATTATACTCCTTATATTTGAAAAAAAAGAAAGTCTACCCCCTCCTTGCTTCCCATATTTTGTTAACCGATCCCCTGCCTCCTCGCTTCCCGTATTTTGTTAACCACTCCTCTGTTTGCATGATCTCTAAGCATGCTTTCACCGTGAAGACAATGAACCTGCAATCCAGTTGGCAATTCCATTTCCAACACCACCGCATTGTAGTGGCAGTCATCTGTTAACGACCAATGCATCTGGTTTGCCACCACGTGGTTACACTACATAAGCTAGGATCTTGCTTCATTCCATCAACCCCCAAAAGTCAGTCAGACGACTCGAAGCCGTTTCCATTCTCTCCTTCCTAACCACCTGAACTAGGATGTTGCTCCCTTCTATCAATTGCTTGTTCCGTTGCATTATCTTCAATCTCGTGAAACATTACGGAGGTGTGGGACAACCACCTAAAAACTGTTTCGTTGTTTGTTGCCTCCATAAACTGATCTTCTTGGGGATTTTTCTTTATTCATCAAATTCTTGAGAGAAAGGCATAACTGCGTCAAGTGACAACAATCGAGCTTGTGGTCATGTATGGGACTAGTAGCTATATTTGAGGTCGGTTCAAGAGATTGTGTGGTTTTCGGCCACTACCAACATTCTTCAGTCGCTGGTGGTAGTTGTTTAGGACCATAATGATGGCCGCCACCATTGTGGCTTTTGAACATATTGGCAAGGTGGTTTACATATATGCTGTAGGCTGTCCTAATTGCTCGCACACTCTCAAAAAATGCTCAGAACGTTTGAATGGTACCCTATGTACCAACCTATTAGGAGGCTCGTCAGCTAAAGTGTCAACAGGTTTGAACCTTTTGTGTCCCTCTTTTGAGCATATAAAATACTTATTTATTATAATACCACGTTTCTCATGTTCAATTCCCTTGCGTTACAACCACCGGCGACCGGCAAGTGCATATGTTTTTATAGAAGTAGTATGCAGCATCTATTGTGTCAAATAAAATGCCAACCTCTGGGGTCATTGAACATCATGAATTTGGGGTATATGTCTTTTTTGCCCGAATTAGGAAACATATTCTATACCCCGTGGTTGATATGTGGGTACATCTTTAAAACACAAATTAAAAAAAAAAACAAAAAGAGCCTTGATTAGTGAAAATATAATAAATGATAACAAAAAGGCAAATTGGATTTAAATAACCCCAACTTTCTCAATTTGGCCGATAATAATCCCAACTCAGTTATCGGCCGATAATAATCCGAACTGGTCCACTTTTGGCCGATAATAGTCTGCGTTAAATATAGCTTAACGGAGTTAAGTTTTTTTTTTTCCGAATTACAAACTGATGTTTTAGGGGTTTTGATTAGAACGAGGATACGGGTTGATTGCTGTAAAATTTACCTCGAAATACTGCCCCAAACGATGAAATTGGTACTTCAATTCGGGTATTTAAACTTTCAATTAACAAAAATCAAGTCGTTTGAAACATCATTTCGAGGTAAGTTTTACATAAATCGACTCGTATCCTCGTTCTGATCAAAATCCATAAAACATCAGTTTGTAATTCGAAAAAAAACTTAACTGCATTAAGCTATTTTTAACGGCAGACTATTATCGGCCAAAAGTGGACCAATTCGGATTATTATCGGCCAATAACCGAGTTGGGATTATTATCGGCTAAATTGAGAAAGTTGAGATTATTTAAATCCAATTTGCCTAACAAAAATTGACTCACAATAAATATATAGACTGCGTAAATAAGTAAAACAAAACACTTTGTGAAGAACACATAAAATCTTATAACACTTTGTGAAGAACAGATGAAAATCCTATAACACACTGCTAAAACACAACACTAATAAATTGTTGATGATCAAACGCATGACATGTTAATTGTTACAAAACCACAAAACAAATAAAATAAAACGTAAATAATTCAATTACATGCTACAAAACATTTCCTTCATTGAACATGGAACTGATAAAACACAATGCGAATAAACTAATAACTGCTAAAACACAACGTCAAAAAAATAGTCCATGACGTATCGAATAACATGTTACTTGTTACATAACCATAAAACAAATAAAATAAAACGTATATAATTCAAGTACATGCAAAAACGAAAGCTTACCATTACCATAATTAACTATTGCATTGGACATCACCATGTTTTTTATCTGTAATGTTCATATTACTTGTTCATATTACTTATGATACAAGTATGCGTTTTTCATATATATATGTAACAAATGGATTTTGGATTGTGAAGAGATATATGGTTTCCTTAAAAATCACACACATATATATATATATATATATATATCCTCCAAAAAAAAGTTAATTATTAAATTATCTTTATGCCCTTTAGTACAAAACCCCTAGATGTGACATGCCATTTTATAAGAAGGCTTCCTATAGTTTTTAGATAAAGTGAATTTTGTAGCCAACTCCCAACCTATGTACCAGATATGTATATATTGGGTTTTTTAGAAATCAGTTCCGGGTATGAAATTGGGTTTGGTTTGTTAGATGTGGAGACTGGTATTTGACAAAAAAAAAAACCCTACCTTTTTACTTTTTTTTTATAATATTAATTATTATTATAGATATATTTTTTTTAGAATAAACTTGCATTCTGCTTTGTAAAAATAGTTAAAATAAATTGCAATAGCATAAATTCATTTAAAACTAATATACTTTATGTAGGGTGGGGTTCGGCTACAAACTCCGTTTTCCTAAAAAGTGTACAAAATCATAAAACACACCAAAAACCCGCAAATAACAGAGTGAAGATTATTCAAACACCGTATTTAAACTTTAACAGTCCATAAAAACTTCAAACACATCATCATAAAACTATGAATATAAAACACAACATGATAATCAACATAAAACACACTAATGTTAGTCATTCGATAATTAAAGCCTTATCATCCAAACACTAAGCAAAACCCCACAAATATAGTGTTTAGTATTTTTCACTTTGTTATTTATGGGTTTTGAGTATGTTTTATGGTTGACATTATGATGTTTTATGATCTTTTTTTTTTTTTTTGAACGGCGATATTTCTACAACAGGCGATAGAGATCGCACCTACCCTATAACTCGGGTAGGCCCCTCCGCCCCACTCCGGCATCCAAGGCTATGTTGTCTTAACCGGGCCCACGCTTGGTGCGTCAGAGTTTGGCTAAGGCGTTCCCCGAGAAAATTTCCAGCCCACTGCCCACCCGATTAACCGGGAGCGTGTAGTTGCACCCTCCACAAGAGTCGGGGACTCTCTGGAGTAAATGCACTGTAATAGAAAACTCGGGGTGGCTCCCGGGTTTCGAACCAACTGGCCCTCTACCCGTTCATTGCCATTCCCCCAAATATGATGGGAGTGGGGATCGAACTTGGCCATCCTAGGAAAACCAAATCCTTTCCACCACTCCACCACAAGTGGAGGATTTTATGATCTTTTACACCTTGTAAGAAAAATAGACTTTGTAGCAATAATATAAATTCATTCAAGTAAAAACTAATATACTTTATAATATGTAATTATTTTAAGTTTGCAAAGATATAAAACTGTAAAGTAAAACATAAAAACATACTTTGAACATTTGGTTTTTATTTATTTTTAAAATTGAAGAAATTACAAAAACATAAATTGCAATACAATACATTACAAAACGCATAAATAATAGAAATAAGAGTAAATTACTTTTTGAGTCGTTGTGTTTTAGTGGTTTTAACTACTTGAGTCCAAAATCAAAAAGTTTAACGCACTGAGTCCCTAGCCATTTATTTTATAACGTTTTGAGTCCAATTTTGTTCATTTTATAACGATTTGAGTCCAAAAAATTGGACTCAAAATGTTAAAATTTGGACCCAAAAGGACTCAAATGGTTAATGAAAATGCTTATAGGGACTCAGGTCGTTAAAATTTTTGCTTTTGAGCTCAACTAGTTAAAACCACTAAAACACAGGGACTCAAAAAGTAATTTACCCTAGAAATAAATTTAATATTATTTTTCAAAAACTAAATCGTATTCGTTGGTCGTTGTGTTTATTCAGTGTAGGCGAGTTCTTCGTCGTTTAGTGGCACCGACATTCTCTTAGTTACCTCATCCTCATGAGTTTCCAGTTTTACAATATCTCATCTTCAAGTGAAGAAACATTTTCCACCGTCCAAGTTTTATTCAAACGACTGCACATTTTCACTGATTAGGGAGTGAGCCTTGTTCATCTTAAAAAAATAACATTGCCACTAACAAGGAAACCGAATTCCGAAGCTACTTTAGAAGCTTGTACGGTTAGTAAATCACTGGCCATAGCGGCTAGGAATTGAATTTGGGATTCATTTTCTTCAAACCAAGCCAAAATATCAAAATATTCAAATTCTTGTTTAGAAGTGGCAATGTCTAAAAAATCCCTTTCAATTAGGGGTGTAAACGAGCCGGCCCGAGCCCGAACCCGACTAGGCTCGAGCTCGGCTCGTCATGTTTTTATGAAGCTCGAGCTTGGGTCGGTTCGAACCTACTTATTTTTGCTCGAGCTTGGCTTGCGAGTTAAACCTAAAGCTCGAGGTTGCTTTAATATCGCTTAAACGAGCCAACGCTCGACTTGAGCTCGGCTTGCCAATGTTATCATCATTATTATATTATATATTAAAAAAAGTAAAATTTTGTTTGGACTCGTTTAGGCTCGCGAGCCTAAATGAGCTTTGTATTCCAGACTCGAGCTCAGGCTCGATAACTAAATGAGCTCTATTACAGGCTCGAGCTCGGGCTTGTTCGAGCTTTTAACCGAGTCGATAACGAGTAGCTCTAGAGCCTCTGGGCTTGTTTATACCCCTGCTTTCAATACATCTCCCGAGCTTGCTAATTTGAGTGTTACCACGAACATGTTTAGCACTATCACTTCATAAAGCCAATTATCTCTAGATCAAGTGGTGGAGAACTTGCATTTTTCTTGGGAGATGCATGTTCAACTCTCACTTGGTGTAGAGTGAGACACTGGTGGGTAATGATAGGAGAGCCAGGGAAACATGGGTTCGATCCTTAAGCCAAACGGGTTTTACAGGTAATTTCACTGTCGTACCTACGAGCGGTTGGGTTACCGGGTTTTCCCCAGAATTGGTGGTGGACTTGGGTTACTCGCGGAGTACTCCGTTTGGTCCAATGAGTACCCCAAGAATGCTCGGGATTGATTCTGTTGGCCGTTAAAAAAAAAAAAAAAACTATCACTTCATAAACATTGAGCCTCTAATTTTATCCCCGATTTGATTAACTTATTAGAGGCCCATCAATTGTAGGAAAAAGCATTGTCACAAGTCGGTTTGTATTTTAGTTTTAGTTGTACAACAACAGTGGTATTATTCAAGGCATTATCAAATGATATAGCAAAAGCTTTGTTGTCCAAGTGAAAAGTTTCAACTGCGTCTGATAAATTCTGAAATAAATTGCTTGTTGTATGTGGATATGCAAACATATCAAAAACAATCATACGGTTCATCATTTGCCATGTATTGAGGTGTTTTCAATGAACGGTAACACAAAGGTACAATCTGGGTAAAAGCAAAGCATCCACCAACTATTTAGACTACATATGGGATAGTAAAAAAAGGGTCAAATAATGCTTTTAACGACTATATTTTTGAAATTTAGAAGTCCCAATGGCTATAACCTGTTGTACTCGTTTTGGAAAAAAAACGTGATTTCGGGTATTAAAAATAACCGGGTTCGGGTATTTAGAACCGGTTCCGGGCATGAGTGTTGGGTTTACAATGTGTATTCTATCTATATCCTACGGATAAGGCCGGGCTGTGGTTTAGAATACCCGAGTATGACAATACACAATTTTGGGTATTTTAGTCGGGCTCGGGTCCGTATTCTCTTATAAGGAGCATTTTATAATTCTTTTTAGATTTTGCAATTTTAGTGGACAGGTATAATTGATATTTAAGAAATTGACATTACTTTTTACATCGTGAAAATGACTAAACATGTTACGTTATGTGAACAATGAAAGCCCATGAATCGAATTTATGAAAAGAAGCGCTTGGACCATTGACATAATTTAGTCTCATTAACCAAAATTTGAGGATCGATATCATCGAATTATAGTTTTGATTAGTTTGATTTTGGAGGTAGTTTGGTTTGTACTTGGAACCCCAACCAATAATAATAATTCATGTAGATGGGATCGGGTGGGTGTTGTATATTTATTTGTTTAGTGAATGAAGCTGGTTGGGGTTATCGTAGGAGACAAAATTCTTGATAATACAACTCATGCATGGACCACCACATTTTGTAAGTTAAACGTTGAGCCAATCAACTTCTGCCACCATGGTCCACTTGAGGTGGACTATACGTTTATGATCTACATGTGATCATGGCCCCACGCCTTCCACTTCACTTCCACTTACATGCATGATGTAATAGTACTTGATTCCAATGTCTTCTTGTTTCTTTCTTTCTTACAATGCATAGCATAGCATACATACACATACACATGAAACTTGCAATATACACTTTTCTTAGATTAAATCCACCTCCTATGATTTACCCTAGCTCTAGTCATTCGACTTCGTTCGAGTTAATAATAAGTTTGAATGTATAACAAACCAAACTCGAGTTCATCGACTTTGTTTGAATTTTATCCTGGTCTTTGATGCAATGCAACTAATTACAAGCAAATAAAGCATAATAGAACATGGAGAATTTTAGAATTCATCAAATAACAGATGAAATGCACCTCGGACAAGATTAGCATTAGGTGGTTTCATGACTAACGTTTGGAAAGCAGAACAAGTACAGGATATTGGAAAACATCTATGTGGTTGGTTAGATAGCTGTCAAGAATCAGGGACTAGGTCTTTACACCAAACCACACAGAAAACCTTATTACAAGGAAAAAACATGTTTACCTTAAAATCGCAAAAGTCATAGGATTTCGTCCATTGGGTTGGAATAAAAACGACTGAATAGCTGAAATTCTTGGACCTGAGTGTTGGCGGCATTACTAGTTTTGGTGGGGTCAATTGAGTGTTGCTCGGTTTGCCAGTAATCAGATGATGAAAGTGGCAAACCTTGGGGAACAGTTTGCAAGCCAGGTTGCACCATGAACGGGTTATCAGAGCCCATGGGGTGGGGTTGGTCGAGCCTGATTAAATCGGGCTCATATAGACCCCAAGAATTGTTTGACAGAAGAGAGAGAGCACGTAGTGCATCTACATTGGGAGACAAGGACTCCTTAAAACCTGCATTACGAACAACTCTTTTAGAAACCCAACTCTTGTATCAAAATAAATAAATCATCAAACAGCAGTAAGATTTAAGAAATAAAACAAACCTTGATCAAGAACCTCGCCGCTTGTGCCCTTTGATGGCACTGGTCTACTGAATGAAATCGTAGGCAAACTGCCGGCGTTTGACATCTGTGATATGCCATCAAGGATTCCAGATTGTTTGGTTTTCATTGTGGCTATGGAGTATGTTGAGTTCGATGAGTTTTTCCATGTTGAACTTACAGCAGGTCTAGATTGAAAGCTCAATTGTTGTCGCACACCTGCATATTTAAAGTATATTCAAAGAATAATATACAAAAGGAAACAAGTAATGTGCTGCATAGCATGCTTGAAAACAGTATCTTATGTTTATGTATGATATGAATAAAATGTCAGTAAAATATAAATTATATGAACAAGGAAATGAAGTCACATAAAGCTTAAAGAAACGTGTGTGTGTGTATATATAAATGTATGTATGCATGTGTGCTTATTTAAAAGACAGAAGTATTGTCACTCTGTGGAAGAAGCTGCTTCTTGAACAATTAGAAGATATATATGACAGTATAAGACATAAGGAACCACTCAAAGTCATTGATAATTAAAGGGACAATGTATAACGACGTCACCAAACTATTCAACTTTTTTTTTTCATTAAGACCACCCAACTATATCAAAACTACTGTATAGGCCACACATCTATACATTCAGTTCCAGTTATACCAAATTTGACCCAAAAGTCGTTGAACATCAAAAATTTCTTCGAAAATTTGTCAGATCATAAGTTTTTTACTTTTTTTTTTTTGCTTCATAAATATAAAAAGTAACCAAAAAGTAATTTTTTTTCTTTCTGAACATTTAAGGTCATATTCGGCAACTAGTCTTTCTTACCAAATTTGGCAATATCAAGATCGGATACATATTTAGTGGCCTATATGCTATAAAGTAGTTTCAATAGTTGGGTAAGCTTAATGAAAAAAGGTGTATAGTTGGGTGGCCTGCTTATAGCCATAATCATACCATAAAATGATGAAGACAGGTCTGTTGAATTAAACTGGATTGTCTCCTGCCGTGGCTTGCGGCGTCTTGCATTATGATCAGAAAGCCGTCTACGACAGCTGCGTTTTTTCTCATCAAATTCTGCCAAACTGTGAAATCTATGCCAATCATTGAAAACAATTATCAGATGATAAAAGTATAACAAAATTGACCAAACTGTCAAAAAAATTTGGTAGATCCATGGTAAAATTAAGGTAGTGTTTGGGTTGCAGTAATGAGAATGGAGATCAATTTCTAAACCCACCCCTGTAGCAGGTAGCACGAACAAAAACAAGTTAGGGCTGGGTCTAAACGGGTCCAATGCATAACCGTTTAATCAATGAGTCGTTCCCAGGTTGGGTTGTGGATATACGGATCAACCCACCAACCTGTTTCCCTGACAAACTTGTTTACAATCTACCAACCCATTTATATAAACTGGTTAAGCGGGTCATTTGCAGGTTAAATGGCTTAAGCGAGTAATGATTCCCAACTTCAAACCCATACCCTCAAACGAAACACCATCTATCATTCCAAATTTCCCATTCTTACAATCCAAACGCCCCCCCCCCCCCCCCCCCCCCCTCCCCCCCCTAATATACAAGATACGATTTAAAACTCACCTGCTACACTGTTGGCAAAAGCGAAGTTCAAGACCAGACACAACAACCTTTGGAGATTTGGAATGAGTTTCACAAACTCTATGTTTCTTATGGTATTCTTTAGCAGATGAAAGGTCAAGATTGCATCCTTCAACTTGACAACGTGGAAGCGCTGTACCTTGGCAAGAAGTTTTAGCTTTTTTCCCTGTAGATGACGATACACCTTGTACAGGAGTAGGACTATCTGAAAATGACGATACCTTCCTGCCAATACTATTTTCAAAATATGTCCTTTTACCAAGTTTTAAGCCGATAAACGGTTCACCCGAGCTAACTGAACCTTCCAATAATGAGGATTTTCCGTTAACCTCAGCTCCTATATATTCACCATAAACCAATCTGGACATCTGTTTCCCCTCTTTTAACGAAGATTCAGTTGAAGCGGATATTGAGCTTTTTGCTGATGAGTAGTTCGCCACATCAGAAGCAGATAGATTAAAAGATTCATTAACGTCGTCTTCCCAATTAGTTGATTGTAGCTTCTTAGGCGTTGCGGTAACAACTTTGGAGGTGAATATATCGTGATTTTTCCATTCCCATTTTGTATTCCAATCCATGTTTGGAAAATAGTTTGTTGTCACTTCGTTTTCTTACATTGAATGCATGTCGGTACTTGATCTGCAAACATTAAAACAAGTTTTTTTTTTAAAAATATAACTTAATTGAACCAGAAGAAGCAAGCGGCCAACTAAATCAATTAAATAAATATTTTCCCATGAACATTAAGAATGCGAGACTCCATTTTTCAATAGTACAAAAGTCTAACAAAAGTCCAAAATAATCTTTGTCGAATACATCAAATTCCACTCGTTTGGTACAGAAATATGTAATAACTACATGTCTCACCAAAAAAACTAAACAGAAAAAAAATTGAGAATTTTATCAAAATTCCTGCAAAACACAGCTAGCATTCTCGGTACTTAAAAAAACCGAAAAGAATAATCAAACAGAGAAAAAGATTTTGTATCTCATCATTGTTCATAAGTCTAATAATTAAAATAGATGAAAGAAAAGGTCACCCTTTTTATCCAAACAGAGCATAAGCGCAAGGTACACGTTATACATGAATGCTCATTTACAACAAATTATCTTTTTTCGCATTTTTGCAACTCACAGACGGTTAAGAAAACTGTCGGTTGGTTACCGGAGTGATCCAAGCGCGCTTAAGGTGTCTGAAAGAAGAAGATATAATATATAACATGTTTACTCAGTCCCAACCACTATATAGTAAAAATGTTGATAATAAACAGAGATTGCTAGGTGTCTGAAAATTGTTCCCCACATGACGTGGAAATGTCATTTTCCGAGAAAGTAATCACAGAGTGGTAAATATACATCATTTATATATGTATATATTCCCAATCACAAATCTAAGCATTTCACTTTTCCAAAAACAATATATCATTCCTATTTTTGGATTAATAATCATAATAACCGGAAAACAATAATCTGCTTCACCAAAACTGGAAACAATAATCATTAACAAGTAACAAACACCGTTAAATCGATTCCCCCCTTTTCAGGCCACAAATACAATATCCGAAAACCTAGGGTTTGGTAAAAGTACCAAATTTGACGGAGCAGATTCAGGAAATGAATCATCAGAATTGAGATATCAACTTCAAATCTACTTCGGAATCCACATCTATACCTAGTTGCAGCGTATTATTAAATTTATGGTTGTGAAAGGAAGGAAATAGAAGATTGGTGATTTAAGAATGAATATGTGTATGTTATTGTAGCAAAATTAGAAAGTTACCGATAGGCTGCAACATCCCAGAAAATGATGGAAAGTTGGAAGGTTATTAGTAGTAGCTTACTTACTGGATGAGGAAATGTAGAGAGAGAGAGAGTGTGTGTGTGTGAGAGAGAGAGAAGGGGGTGACGAAGAGACGAATGTGTGTGGGGAAAAAGAAAGAAAAGCGTAATAAAAGGAAAGTTTTCAGTTTTGGCCTGTGAAATGTATGGATAGCAGCAACGGTCCTCTAAAACCAAAAATGATTTACTTTGGTCCATCATGTTGTCGTTATACGGATCACATACGATATCATTAGTGTTGTAAACAAACCAAACGCTCGATGAGGTTCGCTTATTAAACAAACGGACAGGAACAAAAAATTTCGTTCGTTTAGTTAAATGAGCGAACACGAATAGAACGTTACGACGTTAGGTAATGTGTTCGATAGTTCATTAGTGTTTTTCTTTTTTATATTTTATTTAAATGTTTCATAATCCCGATAAATAAAATTTTGAATAAGTGGCATTGTATTATATATTCTGGTCATGAACGTTTGTTTGTGTTCGTTTGTTTCCAATAGTGTTCATGAACATTAGTTTGCGCTAATTTGTGGCATCAACATTCATTTTTGTTCGTTGCCTAAAATTAACAAACGAACACGAACAAGTTCCCTTCCTTAACAAATGAACACAAACATAAAATCTTGTTTTTTAAGTGTTCATGAACACGTATATTTCTTAACAAACGAACACAAACAAGGTCTTGCTCGTGTTCGTTCAGTTTGTTTGCAGCCTTTACATGATATTCATATGGGAGATGAATTAAGATTTATTTTTAATGTTGGTAGTCTCGGTAATGGTCTAGTGCCGTTCTTCATTTTCTTTTGCCGGAGTAGAGCTTGTAAACCTGTTAGAAAGTCCAAGAGGTTGAAGTCTCGTGTGCGTTCAAACCAGTCATGTACACAAATGATCATTTTAGAATACTAATTGTTTTCTTCAAAGAACACCTACAAGATCTAAACCACTTCAACTTTTTGTGAATGCCTGAATGGTTCATACCTTTAAATTGTATCAACATACGTAAGGTATGCACACTAAAAGACATCAAACTAAATTGTTCGTACTCTTTACCTCATGGCAGGCCCTGGAGGTGGGCGGGGAGGACCACCGGCCAGGGCCTGATATTTCGAAGGGCACGTTTTTTTTTTTATAAAAAAACTCGATATGTATATGTAAAATATTTTTTTAATAGGGTACACCCATGCAAACATCAACATAGGCCCCTTACAAAACTATTCTTATGGTTTAGATTAGTTATTAACCTCTTTGGCATGAGGTTTAGACCTTTAGTGAGCCAAATACCCAATTTCGTTACGGCTAACGGCACATTTTTTCGAGCTCGAACATGGTACATGAATTCTCAGGCCGGCCTTGCTTTACCTACACAAGTAGGTGTAGGTTATATTGCATACACATGAACAATCAAACTAATTATTCTTATATATATATGATAAGGATCATGTGAGAAGTAGTAGGCTAAATGAGAAACTTGAGAAGCATTCTGGACCACACATTTTCCCTAAGCAAAAAAATTCAAAAAAAAAGGTGAAAAAATGCAAAAATTTTTTTTTTTTGGAAAAATCGCAGCTTTTTCTTTAAGAATTAAATTTTTTTTTAAAATTTTTTTTTTTTGGATTTATATACATGTGTATATTGTTAATCTTTTAACTATACATATATGTATATTGTCCATTATACATATATGTATATACATGTTTAAAATTGAAAAATAAGTGTTATTTAGGGTTTAGCATTAGTATTTAGGGTTTAGCATTAGGGTTTAAGGTTTAGCTTTATGGTTTAGGGTTTAGCTTTAGGGTTTAACATTAGGGTTTAGTATTAGGGTTTAGCAATAGTATTTAGGGTTTAGCATTAGGGTTTAGCTTTTGGGTTTAGCATTAGGGTTTAGCTTTAACTTTTGGGTTTAGCTTTATCTTTAGGGTTTGTATTAGGGTTTAGCATTAAGGGTTTAGCTTTAGCTTTAGTGTTTAGTTTTAGCTTTTGGGTTTAGCATTAGGGTTTAGCTTTAGGGTTTAGAATTAGGGTTTAGCTTTAGGGTTTAGCTTTAGGGTTTAGAGTTTAGGGTTTAGCATTAAGGTTTAGCTTTAGTGTTTATGGTTTAAGATTAACAATATACACATTTTTTCAATTTTAAACATGTATATACATATATGTATAATTGACAATATACATATATGTATAGTTAAAAGATTAACAATATACACATGTGTATAAATCAAATTTTTTTTTTAATCCTTAAAGAAAAAACTGCGATTTTTCAAAAAAAAAAAAAAAAAAAATTTCCATTTTTTTCACATTTTTTTTGCATTTTTTGCTTAATGAAAATGTGTGGTCCAGATTGCTTCTCAAGTTTCTCAAATAGGGTGGACTTCTCTTAGGATCCCTACCCTATATATATATATATATATATATATAGAGTTAGGATCCTGTAAAAAAGACTAAAAGTGTGAGAAGGATAAGAAAGAATCTACACCATTAGATTTTTGATCTAATGGTTTAGATTAATAGGGACCAAATTGTAAAATTTGTTTTATTTTTTGGACTGAATTGAAAATTATAGGGGTAATAAAGTCTTTTAGATCCATTCAAAATAGGTAACTGTAATCAAAATCCCTATAATCTCTCTCTCTCTCTCTCCAATCGCACGACCAGAGAGCTCTTTCTCTCTCTTTCTTCTTGAGTAGCGAAGAAGATGGATGTTGATTTGAACCAGCGACGGTTTGGGTTTCCGGTGTGAAGGGTGGTGATCGGAGATTGAAGAAGACGGCTGAGGAACGAAGGCCGACGACGGGCGATGTTGATGTCCGATGGGGAATTACGGTCCGACGCTCGGAGGAGATGACTGCGAGCGGCAGCGGCGACGGCGAGATGTGTAGTTACGTGGTAGGACAATTATCGGTGGTGCAGCAGTGGTGGTGCCGGAAGTGGTAGTGGTGGTGCCGGAAGTGGAGAAGATGATACAGAGGTGTTATTTTGTTTTACTGAATGGTGTTATATTTTGTACTGAATTGTGTTATTTTGTGTACTGAATAGTGTTTTTTTTTATTTTCTGAATGGTGTTTTTTCCTTTTCTGAATGGTGTTTTTTTTCTTTTCTTAATGGTGTTTTTTTACTGAATGGTGTTATATTCTTGTACTGAATAATGTTTATTTTATTTATTGCTGAATGGTGTTTTTTTGTGCTGAATGGTGTTATTTTTGTGCTGAATGATGTTTTTTTTTGTGCTGAATGGTGTTAAATTTTGTGCTGAATGATGTTATTTTTGTGTGAATGGTGTTTTTTTGTGCTGAATGGTGTTATGTTTTGTGCTGAATGATGTTATTTTTGTGTGAATGGTGTTTTTTTTGTGCTGAATGGTGTTATATTTGTGCTGAATGATGTTATATTTTTCTGAATTGTGTTATATTTAAAACACCATGTATGAATATGCTCTGAATGGTGTTATATTTATGGACGGTTATTTTCCTTAAATCAAGGATTTTCTCTCTCCAAATCCTTAAATCAAGGATTACCATATTTGAATTTGTTAATTAATTTACAATCTTACCTTTTTCAATTAATTTAGATCTAATGGTTGAGATTCTTTCTTACCTTTCTCACACTTTTGGTCTTTTTTACAATAACTCCACCATATATATATATATAAGGGGAAGGATCCACTAAAAAGTGGATTTTGCCTAAGTAGCCTAAGAAGGATTGTGATGATGACATGTGGCACTCCTAATAAGTAGGAATGAAGGGCATTTTGGTCCTTATAAATAGGAGTGAAAATGACATGTGGCACCCCTTTTGTTTTTAAAAAATATAAACAAAAAAAATCTAGTACAAAAAAATACAGTACAAAAAATTTAGCACAAAAAATGTAGTACAAAAAAATATAGCACAAAAAAATCTAGTACAAAGAAATATAGCACGGAAAAATTTAGCAAAAAAATGTAGTACAAAAAAATCTAGCACAAAAAAATTGAGGAAAAAAAATTTAAGACAAAAAAATTCAGCACAAAAAATGTTATATAACATAGAAATACAACACATTTAAGTGAGTTTTTTTAGTTTTCATATTTTATATAGCAATATGGTACTCAAATTAAAGATAAAAAGACGCTCGATTTTGCGGTGAAATTTTTATGAAAAAATAATGTCGTATAAAAAAGTTATGAACGTTTAAAAAATGAGGGTGGAATATGCATGTGACTTGCATGTGGAGAGAGAAAGTCCATAAATAGGATTTTCCCAAGATACCCTTGCACTCCTCCTTTCTCCTACCATTTCATCTTAACCATTGATTTGAAAAATGAATGGTTAAGATTCCTTCTTAGGCTACTTAGGCAAAATCCACTTTTTAGTGGATCCTTCCCCATCATAGAGGAAGGTTAACGTACATTACGGCTTACATCACGTACGACAGGTAATTACGCACGTTCATTTTAAAATCAAGCACTTTATAACTCAAAAATCCAAAATTACGCATGTTAAAACACAATAATCACACATATTGAAAACATTAATCACGCATGTTATAGAACAAATCACGCACGTTGTCGTACGTGAAGTATGTTAAGCCGTAATGTACGATATACTTTTTCTATATATATATATATATTTGAATTTTAGGAGAGAAGGGTTATATTTATAGTGTTTCTTTTATTTTTATATATATTTTGTAAGATTGGAAAGTAAATGGTTCAGTTTTCCTTTGTTGTTCTGGTAGCATTTAGTGTTATAAATTGATCATTTCTCTACTCTATGAGATGTAAAGAGTAATCCTCCTCCAGACAACGGGTTATGTGATGGGTCATATTGGATCTGTGTGAGAGTGGGTACGTCGTTATATTTGGTTCGGCTAAAAACAGGTTTTTGCCAAATTCGATATATCAAAATAAAAAAAAATATATATACTTAAAAGATGTGTAGCTGCTGCATCATCATGGTGAAAATGAAACAAAAAACCGAAATATATAAAGATGGTGAAAAGTAGCGAAGTTCCCATGCATTTCATGACAAATTGTGAAAATAGAAAAAGCATGCAATTATAACGAAATGAAACTTTACTTGGTAGACAAATTTAAGTATGTCGGCTAAGAAAGAAATGTATGTATGTATGTATGTTTTTTTAAGAGTAAATTACAAGTTTTGTCCTTTATGTTTACATCAAATTTCAGGCGCTGTCCTTTAGCGCAAAAGTTGACAGGCGGTGTCCTTTATCTTTCAAAATCTTGCACGTTTTGTCCTTTAGGCCAAACCCAGTTAGATTTTTTAGTTAAGTTTGTCATGTGCAAAGCACATTAGGGTACTATTGTAATTTCACCTTCCAAGGACTATTTTGTAAGATAAACTATATCAAGGGGCTATTATGTATTAAACTTAAAAATAAAAAATATATAAAAACTCTCACACTCTCTCTCTTTCTTCATCTGAGTGCCTCCCTCTCTCTTCTCTCTCTCTAACAACGCCGATGGTTGACTTGGATTCAAGAGTGAACTCGTTTCTGGTGAACCTGGAAAGTAAATTGGATTTTCCGACACCGGAGTCGCCGATGAGAACGACTTTGAAGAGGTAATCGTAGTCATCGTCAGCTCTATACGCCGCCATCAAATTCAAGGGGCCATCACTCTTTGTGGTAGTTCACGGCGGTGAGTGACTGAAAGTAGTGGGTTAGGGGCGGCGGTGAGTATGGAGGTGGCTGTGGTGTTAGGTGATGGCGGGTGGTTGTGGTAGTGGGTTAGGGGCGGCGGTGAGTGAAGGGGGTGGTGTTACTGGCGGTTGCATGTGGTGGTGGCCGGAGACTCGATGGCCGGAATAGATTTTTTTGGGTTTTTTGGTTTTGGGGATTTTGGGGGTGTTGATTTGGATTTTTGGGAAGAAGAAAGCACCATGTCTACTGTTTAGTTCGTAATTTTGGGGGTGTTGATTTGGGTTTTTTGGTTATGATAGATGATAAATTTTGGGGGTGTTGATTTGGGGATTTTGTAGGTTACATAATTTGTTTTGTTCTGAATTATTTTGTTCTGTGGTATCATATGCCTATGGATGTGATATTGATCATACTCATCTGTTTGTGATTTTGAAGTTTACTGAATTAGTAAGCACCTGTTAGTGAAACAGATTAGAAGAGAGAGAGACTGTGTTTAGTTTAGAGAGAGAGAGAGAGAGAATGTGCAGACTTGAGTTTCATATCATTTTTAAATTTGACACAATACTCCTCCTAATATAAATTGTTTTACAAAATAGCCACTGGATAATGAAATGACAAAAATACCCTCATGTGCTTTGCACATGACCAAACTTAACTAAAAAATCTAACTGGGTTTGTTCTAAAGGACAAAACGTGCAAGATTTTGAAAGATAAAGGACACCGCCTTCCAACTTTTGCGCTAAAGGACAGCGCCTGAAATTTGATGTAAACATAAAGGACAAAACTTGTAATTTACTTTTTTTTAATAAAGTAGGGAAAATGCAAAAGTTAAAACACGCTAATTAGTGACTTCATCAACTTATCCCCGTCCCATCCTCCACAAACTTTGTTTTGCTTCACAGCCAAGTTTCGTAATATATATAAATCCCCTTCATTTCATTTCAGTCTCTCATCATCAGTATATATCATTGTTATCTGTATCCATATCAGTACTGCTGGATTTTGAGATGGCAGATTGGGGTCCAATTTTTGTATCAGTGTTGCTATTTGCGCTGCTATCGCCGGGGTTGTTGTTTCAGATACCGGGAGGAGCCCGTTGCGTAAACTTCTGCTGCTTCCAGACGAGTGGGGCGGCCATACTGGTTCATACTTTGCTCTATTTTGCTCTCATTTGCCTCTTCACCTTTGCCATTAGAGTTCATATCTGGCTTGGCTAGCTACCTTAATGTATTTCCAGAGCTAATTAATACTTGAAAGTAATTATGCTTTTCTCTTCTTGTTTCTACTTGTAATCATCAGTATGTTAAATCCTATGTCATGTTTGATCTAGCATGTTCGAATTATATATATGTGTTATATAATTCTAAAAATATATTCGGGTATTAAGAAATTTTAAGCTTTGTAATTCCCAATGGACTTTTTTACTTTAGGATTAGAAGCGAACCACAACATTGACACCGATAGATCAATTCATCACTCTGTCAAAAACACGATATCTAAGATGAATCGAAGATCAAACATGAACAAACCCAAACCAGACGATATTATTCCCAAAATAGATACAAACTATTACAACTTACAAACCCTAACTCTCTAAATCTATTAAAGATGATTGTCAAACATATCATCAACTACAGAAAAACAAGAATCTCATCAGTCCGAAACAATACGATACAAATTAAAGAATATGAATAGATCCTTAAATGTGACGACCTAGAGAGAGAAAGTGTATAAGGAAGGCTCTTTATGATCTGGACTGAATGATAAAACAACAACTGAACAAGATATAAACTCGAACTCAACAGCAGCCCAACCCATTAAGCTTTTAATCAGCGCCAGTCCATATCACACAAGCCAAGCCCACAATACAACTCCATCCATACCTCATGTTTTAGCCAAAAAAACAACAATATTAGATATCTAATATATATAAAAACATCTATAAAATATAAAACTGATTGATATTAGATATATATTTTTAACACCCGCCCTCAGTTTTATATTTCAAACATGTTAATAGGTTCGAAAAAAATTACACATTTCAGAATGGGCTATAGGAAGCAGCTCCTTCGAAAAGACATCTCAAAATGTTTAGACCAATGATGAAATACCGAATTTGCAGCATCATACCACATCATCTTCTTTTACATAGAAGAATAATCCAAAAATTTCACACCCCATAAGCAGCCTAAGAAGCGCATTATTCAGCAAATCATGAGACAAAATGATAACAGCAAGAACGGGTTCATCATTGCAAAAAGAACTAAGACACCCAACACTCTATAAACCCTAGTTAAATGATCCTTTTAAAATGCATGCCGGAACCTTTACACAGCATGGTCCGCATCTAACAAAAGTCCATCAGTAACCTCAAAGTACCTAGACTTGTCATAAGTAGCCCCTTAAGTTCTTTGGCAGACACTCTAAAACATTGAATCTCTGTAGAAGCCCATCAACTAAACCCAATATTAGAACAATTAAAATTCCAATTCAAACCAACCTTTTTAATTCAAATAAACCTTTTTTTTTTCAAAATGATACCCTCAGCAATTCAGTAATTCTAAAAAAACCGCACTGTTACGAAAAATCAAAACCAAAAAATATGTAATATCACATTATAATACAAAATGTGTAATATGCACCACATTGTGTTTGACATCTGTGCCTCTGCGATCATCGAACAAATACTAAATCAATGAAATATTGTGTTTCATACTTGTGATTTGTATAAATATGTGTATTATTTGCACATATCAATTCTCGTTCGATTTCAAGCTCTAAATCGCTTTCTAGAGAGTTATACGCGAACCGATGCGTAAACGTAATCAGTTTAATGCGACAAACACTCCGGAGCAGTGACATGGGCTTTACATACCTTAAATAACCTTTACATAACTTAGAAATAAGTTTTGGAGGGTTTGGTGTGTCGAAATCAAGTTTATTCGCTTACAGGGACTAATTTCGACAAACTGCGAAAGTATGCCGATTCGTACTGTAACGAACATTCTGGAACTTGATCATAAGTTAAACATTCCCTAAATATCCTTTACATACTTAGAAATAGGCTTTGAGGTGTTTGGTGCAAAAATAAACTTATTTGATCAACAGGGACTAAAAGCGTCAAAAAGTGCATAAGTTTGCATTTCCGCGCATATCTTACGTTCTGAATATATCCGGACATCCAAAAATTTATGTAATCATTAAAATATTTTATTTTAGTGATTGGCATGATAAAATTCCATTCGTCGCGTAATTTGGATCGTTTTTCGCGTCCGTTCGTGTTTCGTCGTAATTAAACCGAACAACGCAACCATACGACCAAACGAACCGACATCCGAGATATTTTTGAGCATGTTTTAAGTTCCCTATACATTAACTTCATTATAGAGCCTTGAAATGAGGTTAACGGGGCTTAAACGTGTCAAAAATGCATCGAAAAGCAAGTTTTACACATTCAGGGGCCATTTCTGACTTTCTGCCAAAGATGGCTTACATGGGGCGCGTAAGACTTCCTTGACTCTTACGTGGGGCGCGAGAGCTGTCCAGATCTACAAAAACCAGTTTCTGCAATCAGCAGCTGGTTTTTGGCTTTGGTTCTTGGTTTTTCAATACCATAAGCTTGTTTTGGCGCACCCATAGGTTTGTAAAACAATGGGCACACATGGAGGGCCAAGATTGAAGCTCGTAAATCGAGGAACGATCCTAACGGTGGCCTGAAATCTATAAATACCCATCATGTTTCATTTGCAACCTCACACCTTGATTCATTTCTGCTCTAAGTTGGGGTTTCCACACCTCATACCTGAGCAACTTGAATAAAATCTCCATTGCTTGGACCACTTGTAAGTTTCTTTCATGCTTTTATGCGCTTTTAAGCACGAAAGTCAAATAGTGTTTGACTTTCTGCTTTGACCGGTCAATGGTCAACACAAAGTTCGTTTGAACTTTGCAACGTGAGCGTAATCACGATGGTTATAGTCCCGTATGACTATACCTACTGATTACCACGTTGATTGGGCATAATGACGAGTCATAGTTTTGGTCAGAATACGCGTTTATGCGTATTTTGCAGCCAAACTATTCTTGGGTATCAAAACCCTTTGTTTTGATATCAAAACCTGTTTTCTAACTTCGTTAACCATGTTTTAACATGTTTAACTTGTCACTCTTAGTTTAGTGCTTATATAGGGTCGTAAGATAAGCGGTCTAAACAACCGCTTAGGCTTTCGAACCCGACCCGTTTGGTCGATCATTAGGATCCGACCAAGCATGTTTAGTGACCATAGATGTATAGGGAATAACCTTCCGAGGTTATACCTTATGGTCACTTAGTTTAATTAGTTGTATGATAGGTTATTTATATGCCTTAGGTAAAATGACTAAAATGCCCTTTTCATGCATAATTGATATTTAAGCATATGTAACTTAAACTTTTGTCACTTAACTGATTATGCAACATATTTAAACATGATTAGGCATATAACACTTATCATAGGACTAGTTAGGCGTCTCGAACGCGCGTTTGCGCGAACGACGCGTTAAAGTAGCGTAAGCTACCTTAATGGGTCGAAAGCACTTAGGTTAGGTTTCGATTTAGTATGTAGGCTTTGTTAAACCATGTCATATGAGTTCCAATACTCATTTGGTTTACGAAACCTCATCCTATCCGATCTTCCGATTTAGGTCCGGTCTATTAACATAGTTACCTATATTAGGTGTCGTTTGATTCTGTGATCCCTCTAGCTTTGCTTGGTTGTTATTCAAGACTTCTAAGCATTCTCAAGTGAGTACATAGTTCCCCTCTTTTACTATTTTTCAAACATTTTGGGGTGAAACACATGTGCCTACTTGTTACTTTCGTGTTTTTCATGCTTTCATAACATATACTTGCTATGTTCATTAGTACACTTATAGTACATGATTTCATTATGTTTTGCTATGTATGTTCATTGAGCATGCTAGCACATTGATTTTCATATATTACATTTTGTTGCATATGTTCATCCAGCATATGGACACATTGTTTTACATTTCGAACTGTTTGAACCGTTTGGAGCTGTTTGATCTATGTGAATTATTTGAACTGTTTGAACCTTTTGTGTAACAACCCGCACTTTTGTGCGTTGTTACTACTCGTTATACTCGTTACGCCTAGCAACAGAGATTCGGATCATAATGTAACTATATCGTATATATATCGCTATTCTAAGGATAATCGCATATTTTCGAAATACAATATCACTATACTACACTACTATCACACTAAACACTCGCAGAGGCATTGAGTGAGGACCTATTCTACCCTCCTCAGTGGCCGTGATGTGTCGAGCGTAAACAATTAACGCTAACAAGGACCCTCGGGTGAGTGCTGTAGCTCCAGTCGTCATGACGATGACGACAATATGAGTAAACGGTACCCCGTCAGTCTTTGTGGCACTACACGAAATAACGTTCACGATGACATCAAGAAAGGACCTATACTACCCTCATTGATGGCCGTGAAGCGTCGCTAATAATCGCATACTCGAATCGAAACCGATTGTTAATTATCTAAACTTTAGATTATGGATACGTAAATACGACCCCCCCTAGTGATATATATATATATAATAATAACAATATAATGATAATATAAATTAATTATGGAAGGTACGCACTTCGAAAACTATCAAAACTATCAAAAACGGAGAAGTCCAACGCGTCAGGATAGCTATCCGTGCGGATGGCCCATCCGTGCGCATGCCCATCCGTCCGGATGGTCCATCCGTCCGGATAGCTATCCTGACGCGTTGGACTTCTCCGTTTTTGATAGTTTTGATAGTTTTCGAAGTGCGTACCTTCCATAATTAATTTATATTATCATTATATTGTTATTATTATATATATATATATATATATCACTAGGGGGGTCGTATTTACGTATCCATAATCTAAAGTTTAGATAATTAACAATCGGTTTCGATTCGAGTATGCGATTATTAGCGACGCTTCACGGCCATCAATGAGGGTAGTATAGGTCCTTTCTTGATGTCATCGTGAACGTTATTTCGTGTAGTGCCACAAAGACTGACGGGGTACCGTTTACTCGTATTGTCGTCATCGTCATGACGACTGGAGCTACAGCACTCACCCGAGGGTCCTTGTTAGCGTTAATTGTTTACGCTCGACACATCACGGCCACTGAGGAGGGTAGAATAGGTCCTCACTCAATGCCTCCGCGAGTGTTTAGTGTGATAGTAGTGTAGTATAGTGATATTGTATTTCGAAAATATGCGATTATCCTTCGAATAGCGATATATATACGATATAGTTACATTATGATCCGAATCTCTGTTGCTAGGCGTAACGAGTATAACGAGTAGTAACAACGCACAAAAGTGCGGGTTGTTACAGTCTCCCCTACTTTAGGAAATTTCGTCCCGAAATTAATCCAATAGGTAGACTTTTAAGAGTTGATCTCGTATAAGTAGCGATACAGCGAGTGATTTGATCGAGTGGCCAACGAGAGCGTTTCGAATAAGAGGGATCGATTGCGATAGCGGGGAGGCGACGTAAAGACGAAAGTATTAATCCCACGAGTTGGCATTCCAAAGTACCTTATCTTGTGTAGAATTTGTTAGTTCGAATGCGATTGCAATTTGAAAGGTTTCTCATGACGTAGAGTTAACTGAGTCGATTGCTGACCAACGTTACAAGAAGCGTTCGTTTTAGATATTAAAAAGGATTTTAGGACGAATAATCTTTTGAAAGTTTTCCTTTTAACGTGCGGGCAACAGAATCGATGTTAACCGACGTTGCAAGGAAGTTTAAGTTTCTAACATTTTAAGGAATTCGGAGATGAAAACAAGGGTTACGAAAAACTCTCCTATGACATGGGTTCCAGCTGAGCTCGATGTTGAACCATTATCTCAAGAAAATCTTGTTGTTTGATTTTTGAAAAAGGTTTCAAGGAAAAATTGAACTCATGAAGCTCCCTTTGAACATGGAGTTAAGCTGATTCGATGTTACCTCCACATTGTGAGGAAATTCACTTGTTCCATGGTTTTAATAAAAGTTTTATAAAATAAATCAGTTTTAACCTTTTGAAAAGGATGATTTAGCATCAAGCCCCACTTGGCACCTTCTCACGGAAGCCCGTTAATATGTTTAAAACACTTATATATAGGAAGTACCAGCGGCGTATCCACCATGCTTTGCCCATATTACTTCCGTTTCGTGAGGCAGTGTCAGGTGTGCCGATATGACTCGGATAGGATTGCGTTTACTCGGCCCAATCGATAAAAAGTCGGACCGCGCACAAGATATGATCGAATAGATTAATCCAGCGAGTTGATAAGCGAGAAGCGATTAGCGCGTTTTCGTTTAGATTCCACATTACACCCACATGGCACGTTTTCACAGGAGTTTGCTAACATGGCGAAACACCATGCTTAACCAGGTTAGTTTGCCTCGTGAAGCGGTGTCATGTGTACTAATTTCACATAGACTGCAATGAACACCAAGCGAGCGATAAGCGGTACGCGAATAAGCGGTAGACTATACACGATAGCGATAAGCGATTAAGCGGATAAACACAAAACACTTGTGATGACGGCGATGATAAACGAATTACAATAGTCGATAGTTGTGTTGCAAGCGAGGGAGGTATGCGATTTGATTTACGCGGTTCGGTTCGGTTGATTATCACCACAGAGTTTGATTAGCATTAGACCCCACATGGCCTTTTTCCACGAAAGGTTGCTGATATGGCTAAAACACCCTGCCTTAACCATATGAGCTTCCTCTCGTGAGGCGAGGTCATGCGTTCTAACTTAGCACGAATATCACAGATAACGGTAGGCGATAGCGATAGATTGATATGCAGCAAATGATATAGGCTCACGTGATAAGCGATAGAGGTTGCGAGATACACAAGGTAAGCAGTTGCGATTAGTCGAGTTCGATTCTTGTTTCGAATAAGCTTAACGTTTCGTTATGACGTATCACGGCTATCGAGGAGGGTAGAATAGGTCCTCACCCGATAATATCGTGAGCGTTAGTGTGTTTGATGAGATTGCTCGCTATAGACTTACAACCAGTCTTGCGTTGATGCAATTGTCCTGCGAGGTAGACTCCCCAGAGTCCATCGATGAGGTGATTGCATTGCGTTTGCAGACTTACGACAAGTCTTGCGATGATGCAATTTCAGTTGTTACGCCTTGCGATTGAGTGTAGTGTGTCGAAAATAATCACAATAGTATATAGGTCTAATAACGTTCAACTCCACGTGGCACTTTCTTCACGGAACTTCGGTAGTATGATAAGGCACACCTTGCCCGACCCCTACTACTTTCATCCCGTGTTTTGGTGTCACCTTTTGTCAAAACGCTATGGCACCTTTAGAATTCACTACGATCACCGTGCACTGACCCAAATAATCCCGTGTGCACCCGTGATTATTCATTCCTTGCACGTTTATCGTACCTCGTTCCAAGAGTGTAGTGAGGGTAAAACACATTATTTCGTGATATAGTATATAGTATGTGTGAGAATCTAGTCTAAGTGCGACGATTAGAGAGTGAAAGAGAATACGAGAGCAACATTAAGTAATAGAGTAGGTTCAAAGCTTAGAAATAAACGTCGAAAATCGTATCATTACAACTTTATCCTATACTTGCTAGATGTCTGATGCTGAAGACTTTTGCTGGAGCGGTTGTTGTTGTACTCAAGTTCACGGTTCGATATGGCAGTTGCGGGTGAAGTGACCGTAACGGTTGCAGTTATTGCAATAGCGACAGTCAGCCCCAACTGGATGATGATAGGTGCATGAGTAACACTGAGGATGAGCTCCAGTGTAGGCTCGTTTTGGAAACATCGGAACTGTTCGAAGAGGTTCCGGTTGCAGCAGTTCGGTTGTTGATGAGCTCGGGCTTGAAGTCTTTCGTTTGCGGCTGGGTTCGTCGGTGTTTTGCGAAGAAGTGTCGTTGTCGGAGGATTCGTCTGAAGACTCGCTTGCGGGGTCTTTGGCTGAATTGTCGGAAGATCCGTCGGCAGATTTGTCAGAAGAATCGGCAGCAGATCCGTCCGAAGAATCGTTAGCAGATCCGTCAGAAGAATCGTTAGCTGATTCATTAGAAGAATCGCCAGTAGATTTGTCAGAAGATTCGTCAGTAGATTCATCAGAAGGTTCGTCAACATGTTCGCCTGAAGGATTACTGGCGATTGCTTGATGAGCTTGCTTGACAGGATTCTTTGAGAATAATCCTTCCATGAGTCGTTTGTTGTTGATTTCTGCGGCTAAGCGGTAGGTTTCTTCGATGGTAGCAGGTCTTGCAGCTTCGATAAAATCACCCACACACTCAGGCAAGCCACGATTGTACTTCGCGATGGCCTTTCCCGGAGTGTTGACTTGACTTGGGCAGATTATGCTAAGCTGTTTGAACCTTGCGGTGTAGCCAGTATTGTCACCTTCGGTTTGCTTGATTTCTCAAAATTCATTTTCCAGCTTCTGAATCTCGTGAGGAGGACAGTACTCTTTCTCCATGAGCTCTTTCAGCTCATTCCAAGAGAGAGCGTAAGCTGCGGAGATCCCACGTTTGTTACGTTCGGCGGTCCACCAGTCGAGTGCTCGCGATTGAAATACTCCGGTGGCGCAAGTAATACGGAGGCTATCGGGACACCCGCTTTGACGAAGGGTAACTTCGATAGAATCGAACCACTGGAGTAGTTGAGTCGCACCTCCTTCACCCGTGAACTCCATCGGGTCACAGGCTTTGAAGTGCTTGTAGAGGAAAGTAGATTGCGGCGCTTCCGTCTTGGAGTCCTCCGAGGCTCGAGAGTTGCTGAGAGAGTGCACTTGAGCGGCAATTTGAGGACTAAGCTTACTCACTTCCTTAATCACAATTGAAGCAATCCTCTTCTCGGCGCTTCGTTTGGCTTTCCTCTTAGCTACTCGTCTCGAGTTGTTGGAAGGCATCTAGACAGGAAGAGACTTGGAGTGAGATTCGATCATAATGATTTTTGAGTTTTGCGTTGCGATTGAGCGCGTTCAAAACTTGGTGCGATAGTATAGTAGTAATACGAATCACATAGGAGCCACATAGGAAACACGAAATTCCTAAGTTCTCACATAATGACTTGTTTGTTTATACGTATATATATATATATATTTATATAGATGTAATTTGTAATCATGCACATACAGGTCGATTTAGAATGAGCGAGGTCGCGTTGAAGTGAGGAAACGAGAGCGAATGCGATAGATTATGCATTAGTTTTGTTGCGAACATTCGGATTTCGTTTTAGATTGCGATGGCTGTGCGAGTTGTGCGTTTATAAAGTAGGGAGTGAAAATCGTTACATCGAGGAATCGATAAAGCGTAAAGTTTCAAAACGTAAATAAGTTCCAATCATTGTAAAATTGGTGGGTCGTATGATAGAGTGCCTCGGGTGTTTTAGGCGTCGACTACCCAAGGTAACCCAACTATATTTAACAAGTTCGAGCATGCGCGTTGACCTAGAGGACTTCATGCCTCCACTGGGATGCAGCTCATGGCATTCGTCTTCCTAGTCATCGCGTGGCTCGAGTTATCATGATAGTCGAGTCCTTGGTGAGAGCTTTTGAAAACCAGTTTATAGAGAATGGGACGACTTATTAAGGTACGGGTTTCACCCCTGGCTTAACAGTTTCGTTCCTAATTGTGGCTATGCTCTTCGAATAAATTCGTGAGTTCCACTAGATTTAGAAATGGAGACCTTTGTCGAGATGTGGATGTCACTCCTAACTCGATGAAGAGTTCTCGTGCTAGAAAAATGTGCTGAGTGAGCAATCCTATCGAGAGTTCTTGGTCTTCACACCTGATCTCGACTGGATCGCTCGGTTTCGTTATGCGAGTATTTTCGAAAACGTGTGTATTGTGTCGGCCTTAGGAAAGGCTAAGTAGTATTTCAGCCTTAGGAAAGGCTTCTTCGTGTGAAGTTGTAGTATGCGGGGTTCACACAAAGTTGTATCTTTTAGCAATTTCGATCGAGAGTATCAAGTAAGCCCAATACAAACCCTACTGAGTTCGTACGAGTCGGCCTGTTGGTACTTAAACTATAGACTAGGTCAATTTCTAAGACGTCGACCCGGACTAGGTCGAGTCTGACCTAATTCCCTATAGTTATGGCTCTGATACCAATCTGTCACACCCCAACCGATGGCGGAATCATCGGGGCGCGGAACTAGGCGAATCAGATTGCTCAAGAGAATCCATAACAACTATATTGCGATAATTTTTAATACATTCGTTATCCCATACTAACAAATAATACAATCACATAAGTTATCACAGATTTCTTGTCCTCTCGAACAATACAAATCCGACAACCTAGATTTTAGTTGAGTTTCTAGACTTCCTAGCTTGATTTGATATAGTCTGCGATCTAACCTGCAACATACGTTAAAATATTTGTCAATACAAAAGTATTGGCGAGTATACAGGTTTGATGAGTATAGCATAATAGATTAAAAGTGCTGCGAATTTCCACATGCATAAACGTAATACACGACATATATACTCACAAAACTTGATACTACCAACTAAGTCCTCGATGCTCGAATGTACGATGGCATAACTAGACCCCGTCGGGCGCAATAGTACTATACTAGTCGTGGTTGGACGTCGCGAGTATAAGCCCTAGCACATATGCAACTAGCATCACGTATATCTATGCATAACAGTTATTTGCAAGTGATAATTCGATTGATTGAATATTTCGTTTGATAAGTTTGATTTGTTAGGAACGTATGCTACACCCAAAATTCGATTAAAAAGGGGTCAAGTATACTCACAGTGCGTATTTAGCGAGAATGCAACTTGATTGAGTCGGTTGCGAGTATGTCTGTAATGATCCTTGAAGAATAGAGTAAACGATATACGGTTAAGCAAGATTGCCTTGAAGAGTTACTCATTAGGTTGGATTGTTCTCATCCGTGCGGATTGACCTGTTATCCGCACGGATAACATGTCATCCGGACGGATGACTTGTCATCCGGACGGATAACCTGTCAATGGGTTGGGGTGTGACATTTTGGAACTGTTTGATCTATGTATATTAATTGAACTGTTTGAACCGTTTGGAACTGTTTGATCTATGTTTGAACCATTGGGTTAGGGAAGTGATTGGGTAATGGGGCGGGTGTAATATGATAAAAGCATGGTGGATACGCCGCTGCTACTTCCTATATATAAGTGCTTTTAACACATTATATATCGTTGCGTTATCTAGATCACTTGGGCAAGTGTTTTCAAAACAAAGTTATATTACAAGTTTTTTCTAATAATATAAACCATTCGAGTTTTATTTCAAAAACGATTTACAATCTGGGTTTACATAAACAAATGTTTTGAGTTAAGATTCATGGCATCGAGGTTTTATAATCTATAATTAATCTGCTTTGACTTGGTTATTTCTTTTTACAATATAAACATTTTACAAAACTTGGTTTTCTAAAGGGGATGGCTAATGGCACACCCCTTTGTCTATCTACACACCTTACTTTTTCAATACGCATCATATAGGCCTATACGGGTCGTATTGGTTCAAAAGTCAAAAGTCAAATCTGCATGTGTCAGTTCTTGTCTGGCGGCTGACTTTTTCAATACGCATCGTATAGGCCTATACTGGTCGTATTGCTTTAGTTTTTTTTTTTTTACAAATTTTTGTATATATTTAATCATAGTTTTAACAAAGTTTAATAAAAGAATTCTTTTATTTTTTAAACAAAAAACATTTTTAAAAATTTATCATATCGTATAGGTTTGGTACATGTTTATTATACTATACTATCTATTTATAACCGTATTATATACTACACTTTTTTATATATTTTTGTAAACATTTAACCATAGTTTTAACAAAGTTTAATAAAAGAATTCTTTTAATTTTTAAACAAAAAACATTTTTAAAAATTTATTATGCGTATAGGTTTGGTACATGTTTATTATACTATACTATCTATGTTATAACCGTATTATATATTACACTTTTTTACATAATTTTGTAAACATTTAATCATAGTTTTAACAAAGTTTAATAAAAGAATTCTTTTATTTTTTAAACAAAAAAACATTTTTTAAAATTTATCATGCATATGTTTTTAACAAAGTTTTCTAAAAAATATTTATTTTTTTAAATAAAAACTTCCTTATTTTTTTTAAGAATACCATGTATAATGTAGTATAGTATAGATAGATGAGGTATAGGTCTATACAATGCGTATTACAGAAATAAGGATGCATTCCACGGTAAACGATGCAATTGATGAAACCGAAGCTATTTTTCTATTGTTCAGTACCTCCAAGACGATTCAAGTGAGTCCTATGAAGCAAGTGGTTGTAATGATGGGACCCTTGATGTGAAACACATTTTTGAGAAATTTATAGTTTAATACGTATCATATAGGCCTATACGATGCGTATTAATCGATGAATTTACTGAAATACCCTTGTTTTCTAATAAATTCAGGGGTATTTTTGAGAATATTCAAAGTTTAATACGCATCGTATAGGCCTATACGATGCGTATTAAACCGGTATACGATACGACATAGGCCTATACGATCGTATATGGCATTATTTCAAATTTAGTTTTATCGTGTTTCCCTCGGTTCGACGCGTATACGTGTCGTTTTTTGCTGAACTTTCACATATTTTGTCGTTTTATGACGTATACCTTCAACATACGTCGTTTCGGTGTCGTTCGGTTGCGTGCGAATATCGTATTCTATGATTACGTACAGTTTTGTTTGAAATCCACTTGTACTCCATAGTGTCGTGTTATATGTATACGTGTGTGGAAATATCGTTAGTCGCGTATTTTGACGTATTCTAAAATAGTGTTGCGTATTTTATGGTATTTTTGACGTATTTGAGCGTATTCTAACGTATTTTAGCTTATTTTAACCTATTTTAGGGTATTTTTACGTATTTCGGCGTATTTTAACGTATTTTCATGTATTTTTTCGTAATATGATGTATATTAACATATTGCAGTGTATTTTAACATATTTTCATGTATTTCTTTGTATTTTAACGTATTTTAGCGTATTTTAGAGTATTTTAGCTTATGTTGAAGGATAACGCAAACAAGTTCTCCACAGTTTGCTATTCAGATCTCTATCCGGTCATCTTCCCAAACTACAACACACGATAAGTTTAAACTTTATAGTGTGTGATTTGACCAGGAAAGGATTGGAGGTGATTTATACTTTTAATAATCTGTCACAATTGTCAAATTCGTTGTGTGCATTCATATTGTTTAGACAACAACAGATAATGAACGGATTGTTTTACGTATTTTAGAGTATTTTAGCTTATGTTGAAGGATAACCACAACCGTTTTTTACTACGAAAACGGTGGCTATGCGAAATACAAACCGCAATCGTTTGTGACTATGGGAAACACAAGTTTTCTTTTTGAGCTTGATGGATGTCTGTTATCTCAGCGCTCCTCCTTACATTACTGATCTGGAATTGGAGAACCGTTGTGTATTTGCTTACTGATCTGGAATTGGAGAACCATTGTGTATCTGAATCAGGTTCTCAAACAAACACTACTGAAGATGAGTTGGCATTGAACCAAGAATATGAAGATCACGGTACATGGTATTTTAAAAAAAAATTAAAGAAGTTTTTATTTAAAAAAATATTATTTTAGAAAACTTTGTTAAAATCTTAAACAAATGTATAAAAAATCTGTAAAAAAAAAAGACTTAACCAATATGACCCGTGCTCATATAGGACGTATACCTCATCTATCTATACTATACTACATTATACATGGTATTCTTAAAAAAAATTAAGGAAGTTTTTATTTAAAAAATAAATATTTTTTAGAAAACTTTGCTAAAACCATAAACAAATGTATAAAAAAAATTGTAAAAAAAAGAAGTAACCAATACGACCCATGCTCATACATGACCTATACCTTATCTATAGTGTACTACATTGTAAATGATATTCTTAAAAAAAAATTAAGGAAGTTTTTATTTAAAAAAAATATATTTTTTTTAGAAAACTTTGTTAAAACCATAAACAAATGTATAAAAAAATTTTGTAAAAAGAAAACCTTAACCAATACGACCAGTATAGGCCTATACGACCAGTATAGGCCTATACGACCCGTATAGGTCTAGTAAAAAAGACAAGATCTGACACATCAGTCTTTATTGGAAATTGAAAAAGTAATACGACCCGTATAGGCCTATACGACCCGTATTAAGGGTGTCGATTTAGAAGGTCAGGTGTGCCAATAATACGACCCTTTCTAAATATCAATTAACAAAGTTGTCCGAATTATTTTCAACATGTAAACGAGCCATGAATCCGACACTCACATAAAACCTATGTACTCGCCGACATTTTTAAGCTGACGTATTTTCACATATGTTTCAGGTACCATAGTTGATGATGTTTGATGATGATATTGGTGCATGCTCACATAGGAATGGATGAGGCCTTAGTGACTTAATAACAATGAAAGTCAATTTGTTCATGTTTTGTTTCTAATTTCAATACAATGTAATATATTAAATTCAATAAAACAGAACTTTTATCCATGTGTTGTGAAACAATGATTCTGTTACGACACTCCCCGATGTTTCCGCCGCGGTTTGTTGTTTTAACGCAGTCGGGGTGTGATAGAAAAGTTGGTATCAGAGCTCATGGTTATAGAGAATTAGGTTATTAGTAATGCTTTGACCTAGTCTATAACCTTCCTAGGACCCTAACACAAGATTCTTGTGTTTAGATCTTAAAACAATACCGTCACTTATCCTTAGGTGACAACCACAATAAGAACACAAATTTCAAATCGGCTTTGAAAACCAATCATCTGTTCTAGGATGATTTATTATAAGGTTTTGAACCTTTAAAGTTTTCAAAATCTCGTCAAGGTTGGGTCTTATAATGTGAACACGTGCAATCCAGAAGGGTGGATGCCTGTACTCTGAGCTTTCTGTCTAAGGCTAGAGTGTTCGTACAAATCCACATAATCGGACCAGTCACTCTTACCTGGGAACTCTTGGGGTGAGTGTCCACTTATAGGCTAAAGCATGTCTTCGCGATACATTAATATGACCCACTTACTTTGATTAGTCACCATCTCATTTGTTTGCCTTAGGTAACAAACAAATGATCACAGTTTTTATGCGTTGTCATCCTGTTTTGATTATCCGATAACATCTCGCTTGCCTCCTCCCATGCCTCCTCCCATGCCTTCCATTATCTTCAAGATGCCTCTTCATCGCAACAACACTCAAGTGTCCGAACCAGGTGCTACAATTGCCCAACAAATAGGCGTCGTACTCCAGAGGACCGTTGATTTAGCTATCACCATGACTCGCCTCAGGGATGAAGCCGTACAAGGGAACCGCTTTTTGGTGCAATCGATGTAACCGTCATCATCCAAATCAAATACCCTGTTTCAAATGTACCCACTGTGGACGATGGGGACATTTGGTTAACATGTGCCACTTTGCTATCCAAAGCAAAGCTGTTGCAAATCCTGCTGCTGCTCAACCTCCAAATTCTGCTTCATATGTCGCCTTGGCATATCTAGCATCTCAACTTCATAAGCTTTATACCTCGTATATCGACTTAAGCACGTCTAGTGCAAGGTTTCAAAACACCTCTCGTTACACAAATTCCAAAATCCATATAGGATCTTTCTATCCTCATAATTAGATCCTTGTGGATGATTATCGCTCATCGGAGCCCTTAATTGAATTCTTTGTATGCTTTAATACGTACATTACGATTCAATAAGGACAAAAGCCAAATTCCTATTAAGATCTTCCTATCTTCATAGATAGATTCTTGAAGATGTTTAAAGTGCCAAATGAAATCCACGGATTGGATTCCTGGTGTGCTTTAAATACATGTGCACAATTAACAAAATAATAACAAATCGAAAACCAAGATAAATAATTATGTGATTGCGTGATTATGTTTTATGTGTTGGGTATTTGTGTAATCTGAATATTCGTTATCCAAATCCTCGTAGAATATTCCATATCTGCATATGAGGGATTCATGGTAGGATATCCAAAGGTACTACCTTAAATCCTTAATGGGCTTCTACGTAATAGTTAAGGCCCTTGGATTATAAAGTATTATTCCATAATTAGACCCCTTGAGTGGTCTAGTTAAAATGATTGATTCAAAAATCTGGTTAGGAATGTCATGTGATGATATAGCTGAAAAGACTCCTTGGCGGTATATTTAAAGAGATCATTTATTGATTTAATAAAAAAAGACTCTATGGCGGTCTAGTCACATTCATCACAAGTTTGTTCATTTGATTTCCTTCCCCTG
Source organism: Helianthus tuberosus (assembly GCA_030545235.1). Taxonomy (NCBI): domain Eukaryota; kingdom Viridiplantae; phylum Streptophyta; class Magnoliopsida; order Asterales; family Asteraceae; genus Helianthus; species Helianthus tuberosus. The sequence goes on from CM060447.1 coordinate 210,909,012, forward strand.
CACATTATGAAATGCATTGTGCGGACTGTGCAAGGAATTACGTAATTATGGATGCATACATAATTATGGAATTTAGAGCACAGAAACCACAGCAAGTTTTGTCATGTATCCAGAGTTAACTCTATTCATTTCCATTTCTGATGAAGCACCCGTTGAGGAAAAATGAACTAGCTGCTCATTTTTCACTTCTGAAAGAATATCCGTTGAGGGAAATGAATATCCTTTTGATTATTCCTTCATTTCCATTTCTGAAGAATACCCGTTAAGGAAAATGACTCAATTCGTTCATTTTCGTTTCTGAAGAATATCCGTTGAGGGAAATGAATATCCTTTTGATTATTCCTTCATTTCCATTTCTGAAGAATACCCGTTGAGGAAAATGACTCAATCCGTTCATTTTCGTTTCTGAAGAATATCCATTGAGGGAAATGAATATCCTTTTGATTATTCCTTCATTTCCATTTCTGAAGAATACCCGTTGAGGAAAATGACTCAATCCGTTCATTTTCATTTCTGAAGAATATCCGTTGAGGGAAATGAATATCCTTTTGATTATTCCTTCATTTCCATTTCTGAAGAATACCCGTTGAGGAAAATGACTCAATCCGTTCATTTTCGTTTCTGAAGAATATCCATTGAGGGAAATGAATATCCTTTTGATTATTCCTTCATTTCCATTTCTGACGAAGAACCCGTTGAGGAAAATGACTCAATCCGTTCATTTTCGTTTCTGAAGAATATCCGTTGAGGAAAACGAATATCCTTTTGATTATTCCTTCATTTCCATTTCTAACGAAGAACCCTTTGAGGAAAATGAATCATCCATTCATTTTCGCTTCTGAAGAATATCCGTCGAGGGAAATGAATATCCTTTCGACACCTGAGAAAGAACCCATTGGAGAAAGTGAATCGTCCATTCATTTTCACTTCGAAGTATATCCACTGGGGAATGACAGGGTTATGCCTTGCATAAAAATCTTTGATGGATTACTCTACACAAATAGATGACACCCTAGATTCCATGCAAGACAATTATTTAACACAGCGTCACAGACAGACTCCTACGAATAAATTTCAGGACGAAATTTCCTAAAGTAGGGGAGACTGTGACATCTGTGCCTCTGCGACCATTGAACAAATAACAAATCAATGAAATATTGTGTTTCATACTTGGGATTTGTATAAATATGTGTATTATTTGCACATATCAATTCTCGTTCGATTTCAAGCTCTAAATCGCTTTCTGGAGAGTTATACGCGAACCGATGCGTAAACGTAATCAGTTTAATGTGACAAACACTCTGGAACAGTGACATGGGCTTAACATACCTTAAATAACCTTTACATAACTTAGAAATAATTTTTGGAGGGTTTGGTGTGTTGAAATCAAGTTTATTCGCTTACAGGGACTAAGTTCGACAAACTGCAAAAGTATGCCGATTCGTACTGTAACAAACATTCCGGAACTTGATCATTAGTTAAACATGCCCTAAATATCCTTTACATAGCTTAGAAATAGGCTTTGAAGTGTTTGGTGCGCAAAAATAAACTTATTTGATCAACAGGGACTAAAAGCGTCAAAAAGTGCATAAGTTTGCATTTCCGCGCATATCTTACGTTCTGAATATATCCGGACATCCAAAAATTTATGTAATCATTAAAATATTTTATTTTAGTGATTGGCATGATAAAATTCCATTCGTCGCGTAATTTGGATCGTTTTTCGCGTCCGTTCGTGTTTCATCGTAATTAACCGAACAACGCAACCGTACGACGAAACGAACCGATATCTGAGATATTTTTGGGCATATTTTAAGTTCCCTATACTTTAACTTCATTATAGAGCCTTGAAATGAGGTTAACGGGGCTTAAAGGTGTCAAAAATGCATCGAAAAGCAAGTTTTACACATTCAGGGGCCATTTCTGACTTTCTGCCAAAGATGGCTTACACGGGGCGCGTAAGACTTCCTTGACTCTTACAAGGGGTGCGAGAGCTGTCCAGATCTGCAAAAACCAGTTTCTGCAATCAGTAGCTGGTTTCTGGCTTTGGTTCTTGGTTTTTCAATACCATAAGCTTGTTTTGGGGCACCCATAGGTTTGTAAAACAATGGGCACACATGGAGGGCCAAGATTGAAGCTTGTAAATTGAGGAACGATACTAACGGTGGCCCGAAATCTATAAATACCCATCATGTTTCATTTGCAACCTCACACCTTGATTCATTTATGCTCTAAGTTGGAGTTTCCACACCTCATACCTAAGTAACTTGAATCAAATCTCCATTGCTTTGAACTCTTGTAAGTTTCTTTCAAGCTTTTATGCGCTTTTAAGCACGAAAGTCAAACAGTGTTTGACTTTCTGCTTTGACCGGTCAATGGTCAACACAAAGTTCATTTGAACTTTGCAACGTGAGCGTAATCACGACGGTTATAGTCCCGTGTGATTATACCTACTGATTACCACGTTGATTAGGCATAGTGACGAGTCATAGTTTCGGTCAGAATACGTGTTTATGCGTATTTTGCAACCAAACTATTCTTGGGTATCAAAACCCTTTGTTTTGATATCAAAACCTATTTTCTAACTTCGTTAAGCATGTTTTAACATGTTTAACTCATCACTCTTAGTTTAGTGCTTATATAGGGTCGTAAGATAAGCGGTCTAAACAACCGCTTAGGCTTTCGAACCCGACCCGTTTGGTCGATCATTAGGATCCGACCAAGCATGTTTAGTGACCATAGATATATAGGGAATAACCTTCCGAGGTTATACCTTATGGTCACTTAGTTTAATTAGTTGTATGATAGGTTATTTATATGCCTTAGGTAAAATGACCAAAATGCCCTTTTCATGCATAATTGATATTTAAGCATATGTAACTTAAACTTTTGTCACTTAACTGATTATGCAACATATTTAAACATGATTAGGCATATAACACTTATCATAGGACTAGTTAGGCGTCTCGAACGCGCGTTTGCGCGAACGACGCGTTAAAGTAGCGTAAGCTACCTTAGTGGGTCGAAAGCACTTAGGTTAGGTTTTGATTTAGTATGTAGGCTTTGTTAAACCATGTCATATGAGTTCCAATACTCATTTGGTTTACGAAACCTCATCCTATCCGATCTTCCGATTTAGGTCCGTTCTATTAACATAGTTACCTATATTAGGTCCCGTTTGATTCCGTGATCCCTCTAGCTTTGCTTGGTTGTTATTCAAGACTTCTAAGCATTCTCAAGTGAGTACATAGTTCCCCTCTTTTACTCTTTTCAAACATTTTGGGGTGAAACACATGTGCCTACTTGTTACTTTCGTGTTTTTCATGCTTTCATAACATATACTTGCAATGTTCATTAGTACACTTATAGTACATGATTTCATTATGTTTTGCTATGTATGTTCATTGAGCATGCTAGCACATTGATTTTCATATATTACATTTTGTTGCATATGTTCATCCAGCATATGGACACATTGTTTTACATTTTGAACTGTTTGAACCGTTTGGAGCTGTTTGATCTATCTGAATTATTTGAACTGTTTGAACGGTTTGGAACTGTTTGATCTATGTGAATTATTTGAACTATTTGAACCGTTTGGAACTGTTTAATCTATGTTTGAACCATTGGGTTAGGGAAGTGATTAGGTAACGGGGCGGGTGTAATGTGATAAAAACATGGTGGATACGCCGCTGCTACTTCCTATATAAAAGTGCTTTTAACACATTATATATCGTTGCTTATCTAGATCACTTGGGCAAGTGTTTTCAAAACAAAGTTATATTACAAGGTTTTTCTAACAATATAAACCATTCGAGTTTTATTTCAAAAACGATTTACAATATGGGTTTACATAAACAAATGTTTTGAGTTAAGATTCATGGCATCGAGGTTTTATAATCTATAATTAATCTGCTTTGACTTGGTTATTTCAATTTAAAATATAAACATTTTACAAAACTTGGTTTTCTAAATATCAATTAACAAAGTTGTACGAATTATTTTCAACATGTAAACGAGCCATGAATCCGACACTCACATAAAACCTATGTACTCGCCGACATTTTTATGCTGACGTATTTTCACATATGTTTCAGGTACCATAGTTGATGATGTTTGATGATGATATTGGTGCATGCTCACATAGGAATGGACGAGGCCTTAGTGACTTAATAACAATGAAAGTCAATTTGTTCATGTTTTGTTTCTAATTTCAATACAATGTAATACATTAAATTCAATAAAACAGAACTTTTATCCATGTGCTGTGAAACAATGATTCTGTTACGACATTCCCCGACGTTTCCGCCGCAGTTTGTTGTTTTAACGCGGTCGGGGTGTGACATTGTGATACTAAGATTTCAATGTAAACTTTGGATTGTAAGAAAATGAAATTTGTATGTGAATTAACCAATAATCAACTTTCTATAGCATGAAAATTTTAATTGAAAAACTTATGGAATCGACACATAAACATGAAGGCTATCCAAACTAATTTATGGAACAATTCTAAACGTATAAACTTGTATAATACTCGGACGATCTGTATTAGTTGATCCTCAAACAAAAACTTGAACCAAGATGTAACACCCCGAAAACGGGTTTGGGTAATTAAACCCCGTTAATACATAAGACGGGGAAAGTACCGTAAGTGGTAAAAGTAAACTGGTAAATATTAGGAATTTATTTAAATAATCCTAATATTTATTTAAAGTGAACAAGAACTTTCAAGAAAATAGAAAGATAAAAGGCCCGATTTAACGGGACTTAAAGTAAAACGGGTTACAACTTCCCGAACCTACCAAGTTAACTAGGAATAATTCTAACCTAGTTAGAAAGTGACTTATGAGTGGGTTAAAACACTTAAATTAAGAATTAAGGAAAAGTGGAGGGACCTAAGTTGTTAAAATTGAAACCAAAATTGATAAAACAAATAAAAAATAAACCAAACACCCCAAAATGGGAGTCTGGTCGATCAGAAGAAAGACAGGGGCGATCCCCATGCTCCAAACCCTAGAAAACTCACAAAAACTCTCAATTGGAGGTGCAAATCTGGTCCAAAACGAAATCCGAGCTTAGAATCGTGATCCTCATCGCAAGGGGGTTGTAAGGTATGTAAAATTTGATGTTAATTCTCTACTTGAAATTCTCATGAATTTAGGGTATTCGAAATTTGTTGATGCATGCTTGTTATATGGATGAAATAGGAACCTTGTAGTGTTTAGGAGTAAACCCTAGACAAGATATGTTGAAATCGTGCCTAATTTTAGTAAAAAATCCATGAACACCATTGAAGGTGATTGTTGTTAGGGTTTTTGATTGCTAAAATGGTGTTATGATGTCAAGAACTTGCTTAAATTGAAAGCTGAATTCAAACGACTCTTGATCAGAATTTACAGCCGACTTGTATCGGCTGTAACCTGGACAAAGCGTGATAAAAACATGTGTTTCTTGAGTCTAAAATGTAATTCCAGGAAATATCTTTAAAACCCCACTGGAATCGCATTTTTTCGACGAGAATTGAGCGTTTTATGAATTTTTCCGTATCAAAGGTTCAAGCTGCGTTTTCTGGCAGAATTTGCAGCCCATTACGAATGTCATAACTCAATTTAGGAATTGAGTTATGGTCTCAAATTTATACTGTAGAAAATTTTAAGTGATTAAAAGAATCGCTAATTGGAATTTCGTCAATCGGATAAACGAGGAATTTTAAATGAATTTTTCCGTAAGCTGCAGTCAAAAGTGACGAATCTGATTGCAGCTTAGTAAATGAATTTTTATGAATTTTTGGTAAAGAGTTAGATCTTGAAATTTTAACACAAGGCCTAACCCTCTGAGATGTACGCCACATAAAAAAATCATAATTTTTGAAGACATGTAAACAGGTTAAACAAGTCACCAAAAACAGCCCATTTTCAGTGATATGGAATGCCTAAATGAAATCGCGGCCTACTAGTTAGTATGTAAAATTTGATTTCGTTAAGAGTTCGGATGAAATATGCCTAAGTGAGTTCATTGAACCAAATGTGCATTTGAATATGTTGATAAGTCAATTGACTTTTAAAAAGTCAAACTGACCAATGATTAGATCGAATGATAATTTTGATATGGACGAATGATAAATTCGACATAAAACCCGTAGGATGGAATAGTCGTAAATGATTATGACTAATCTAACCGTCTTACAAATTGTGATGATGATAGTTTGACACTAGACAAGCTAGATGAAAACTTGGGAAAGAAGCGGGTCAAACGGATCAAGTACGCAGAAAAAGAGCATAACCGGATGCAAGGTAAGTAAAGCTTACGCCCTCTTTTGTAAGTTATGTGTTTATTCATAGGTTGTAAATACGACAAAAGCTATATTTGAAATATGGTTCCGACACGAAATGAAACGGGTCGGGACATATAAAATAATGATAAACCATGTTTAATGGTAAAATGGGCGAAATGGTAATTGGTCACGAGATGACATATATATAAAATGAGTTTTTGAATGGCTACTTATTAAGGTAAGCCTAAACGAATAAAAAGAGTAAAACGACGAATTAGTCATGTGTAGACGAAAAAGAGTTGAAGTTTTAAAACAACACCATTTAATATTAAGCACAAAATATTTGGTAGTCTAGACCAAATGGGTCAAATGGTAATATTTATACCATTTGACAATTAACGACTAATAAGTGTATGTCGAGTCTCATGCTCGCAGGGTAATTGGTTTATGAATTAGCGAGGCTATGAATTAGCATATTATAGAGACAAGGTCTTAAAACGGGTCAATATGTTGACCCGAGCCAGGTACGCTTATATATAGATTTATAGTTAAAAGTGTTTAACTTCCCTTCACGGGTCAAAAGGAGTAGATAGGTAAAACGGGTTAAGAATTCATAAGAAACCCGTAATTTGAACCTTGCACATTAGTAAATTGATATAATATGATATGCATGATATTTTGAATATGATTGATTGATCTTTGATATTGGTTCATATGTAACATATTAGAATTTCGAGAAACTAATGTATTGGTATGTTAGAAGAGCGAAATCCGAGATTTAGGCTTGAGTATAATGAACAAAGCAACCAAAAGATGGATTTACAGGGACTTCCGTAAGTTACGGTAGTACCGTAAGTTACGGTAGAGGTCAGGAGCTTACGGTGTGAGTCTACTGGTTTACGGTGGACCATTATTGGAAATTGACCACCGTAACTTACGGTGAAACCGTAAGTTACGGTAGGGCCTGAATGTTTATAAATTTTATATAATTGTAAATTTTCAAATTCATTTCGATCGTAGTTCGATCAAGTATCATTTCTAAGCATTCTAATATAAATGTTTATGTAAACATTTCAGTCTTAGGTACTCAAGGATTATGGGTGACGATCAAGCAACTTTTGAAGGACCGAACACATACTCTTGAAGCTTCCGCATAAATCAACTCGGTTTAAACAATGTTTATGATGTAAACTGTTTGCTAAACAACTTTTGAAATGTTTAAACGATCTACTCAATTATGTTATGTCGTATTATTTTAAAATTGTAAAGTTTAAACAAACCCGTATTTTTACAAAGTATATGTAGTCATAATTACATGTTGTTTGTCGTATACTTTACAAAGACCATTAAATAATGACAAGGGTGTTACACAAGATCTTTTGTATAAACTCAAGACATAAGACGAACTTACTAAGAAAGAGTTCAAGAACAAAAAATGACTAGTCGTACATTTACAAAAGATCATACAAATTAAAAAAGTCACTATCCCGCACAGAAGCTGAAATTCACGGTTCAAACAAGCATGATACAAAGAGGACTTACACAAATTTCTATGAGATAAAGATTACGACCAATAACCCTTTTTCTGTGTAAACAAAAAACACAAAATTTCTAGTGTTAGAAAGAAAGCATCTCACAGAGGAAAAACACATAGTACTGTTACAATATGCAAGTATAATCTTGAACAAATACAACAGGATGAATCTAAGAACCACATAGTTCACTCAACCAATATAATCGTTTGACTGGAAAAAATACAAGACTTGCATATTTATAACATACAGACATGTGGATCATAAAATGTGCTAGATAACAAACCTAAACGAGAACTTGTAAACAATTTTTAAGAGTAAGACTAAACACATTTTTTGATAACACCATTAACAATTAACTTTGATTATTTTTATTTGAAAGACAAACCAATTCTAAAACAAATCATTAATGTGTAGTTACAAACAAAGTCTTTAGTACTCCTAGAAACCAAAAGAGACTTAGTCTTTCAAAATTGAATATTCTCTTTTATTAAATTAACAGAGATAAAATTACATTGAACTTCAACTTTGTATTAGACATTTCACATAGTTAACAATTTTCACTCAAGTTAGCAAATAGAAAAAAACAAGTAGTAATCATGCCATGAAAAATACGAGTTTTATCCCAAGATAGCTAGCTCAAAATTACTTTAAATCAACCAATGAACTTTATGCTCACCTCATTGACAAAGAATACAATCAATATTGCTAAAGGTTGCATTATAATTTCTATGATCATCACTAAAAACCATACAACATGTCCAAATAACATAGAAATAGATCCACATCTGATAACACATCTAATGTCACACGACTTTAAAATTTTAGAAACAAGCCTTAAAGATAAACTTGTGAAGAGCTTAAAAACTAGTTTGACATGAACAAAAACATTTACAACTTTACAAACAAAATATCATGAGAGAACTTATAAAGAACATAAGGACTAATTTGATTCAAGCAAAACATTTACAACTTCACAAACAATGCCCAGTCATAAGATACAAGAAACAAGTCTCATAATAAGAAGAATCAAAATATTCTACATCAGAAAACAATTACAGCGAAAACAACTTCCGATTTACAATCAAGAAACGACATCTCACACGAAGAACATGCACGATAGTAAAAAAACATACTAGACCAACCTTGACAAGTCAGATGGTTAGAAAACACTCGAACCACATGGTTCAACTAACAATACAACAACTCAACAAGATCATGAACGATAAGACATTAGGACTACGTCCAGAAGACACTTCGACAGTCCAAGACAACTTTTAAAAAAACAGGACATACGGGTCAAACAAACCATCATGATACGATTTGATAAACAAAAAAACCCATCAAGATACGGTCAATTCACGAACCACACAGTTCCACAACCATTGACAACACATATTACACATAAAAAAAGTCTAATACAATTCGACACTACGACCTTAAGAGCTTAGATTCGATCAATACAAGAAACTAACGACAGCTCTAAACCGGTGCAACTACAGAACAAGTCTGTATAAAACCAGATCGACATCACAAAGAACTGATAGAAAACAACACTACGATCTAACGGGACTAGACTTAACAACACGAAGAATCTTCAAATGACCCTAGACCAGTGTGGAAGAAAAAAAAACAAGCATCACCTAGACCAGTGAACTAACATCACTACGATCGGAGATAAAGTCTCAAAGAGACGAATAAGAAACAAATAAGATCACCAACACAACGATCCTACACAAACCTCACTACGGTCAGACTCAAAACATGATGAATCCAAGACCAGTGAGATAAAGACAAACACTATCGAAGAACATATCTTCAAGATAGTATAACTTTTACAAGATAAGACTCAATCAGCCAGATCTACATTCAGTCTCACACATACAAATCATCAACACGATGATCTGCTTTAACTCTCAACAATACTTAACGGACACACTACAGATCTGAACATACAAGAATAAGTAACGCCCTAAATCTCAGCTTCAATATGAAACCCTAGAGAAAAACAATGCGGCGAGAAAGAAGAAAACATCTCACTTGAAAAACAACCAAGAACCATTAACAAGAATCACATTCTTAGAATCAAAGAACATATTGATCATGACCCAACACGTATGAACAAATCATTCAGAAACATAATAACCATGTGTCAATAACAAAATTCAAGATTGTTACTACTAGCAACTAGGATCAAGAACAAAGTTCAATACACATAGAACATAGCACAAAGATTGAACTAATAGTACATTGAAACAGATAATCAGCCTCACAAACTATGTCTCATGCTGAACAAAACTAATCCTAAAAAACAAACCCTGATTATTACTATGATAATCAACCTTCACAACGCATTTAGACAATCAAACTGCACATGTCAAGAAATATATAAAAAAACATATAAGGATAAGGTAATCACAACCCTAGACCTAAATCACTCAGCTAAGCACATATAATCTCTACCATGTTAAATTTGTAAAATCAACTGATTAACAATCGAAAACTTCAATTTTAACAGACAAAGCACTCCAAATTACACAACACTTTAGTACCTTAACCAAATCTCTACGGATCTAAATGAACATATCATTGATAACAAAATCCAAACGACCTAACAGATTTCAACGTAAGACAACCCTAGATCTAAGACTTTTCTTCCAGAGACTTTGAGAGATCCACAAAGTGAAAGTGTAAAGAATATTTGATCTTATTATTTAACAGAAGTATGACAACACACAATGATAGAAAACCAACTACAACAATACAAAGTATGAGGAAGAAATATGTGTAACACCCCGAAAATTCACGTCCTATAATATAATGACACGTGTCATAAGTTTGAACGTGCGAAAGAATGTTCAGAAAGGACTAAAGTTGACAAACGTGGAAAGTATATGAAAATACGAGTTCTAAATGTCAACAGTGAATAAAGGTATTGTATATTAACCCTACATAATGTTTATACCTTAAACGAATGGATCATGGATCATACGAAGCCAATTGTAAAAGAAAGTGAGAGATTACAAACTACAAGGGTTAAATGTGTCAACATGTTAAAGTATGCCTCTGAGTGACCATTTAGCGAACCCGAAGCTTTGTAACGATTAATATTGCTCACTAGAATAATGTGGTAAAATATTACAAGGATTCGATATAGTATGGGAAAGTTATGATGATGTTCGTATACGAGGGGTTAATAATGTCAACATTTCAAATTAAGGCTTTACGAGCAATCACAAAGCAAACCGAGGACTTAACAATAATTGGTTATGTCATGGAACCTTTAAAAGTCAAGTTAGAGGGCCTAATGTACAACAAATCTTGCAAGATCCGAGTGAAAACGATGTTTCAAGGGACCAAGGACCAAACAGCAATTAAACAAACACATTTCAACTTCTGAGAAGAGGTAGCGCACCGCTACCATATACATGTAACGGTGCGCTACCATGCTGCCAGCACCAGAAAACAGGCAACAGCCTGTTTTGTGCACTTGTGACCCTTTAGGCCGTTTTTTCTTGCATGTGAAGGACCCTTAGACTCCCCTAGAAGACTAGGGACATGTGTTGGATGATTGTGGATGATCATAGAGCTTGTTGTCAATGAATTGTGGTGTATGCAAACACTATATAAAGCCACCAAAGTGCTCATTCATTCTTACAACCATTCTGGTCATTTGTGGGACTTCCAAGCTGAATCACAAGCTCCCTAATCATCATTAATCATTATGTAAGTACCCCTAACCTTTCTAAATTGATTCTAGCTAGGTATTTAGCTTAAAAGTCATTATATCGTAATTAACATTGACTTCGTGATTAAGTAACGATGGCTCAGTCGTAACCCGAATTAAAGGTACCGTTAGATAGGTAATTATATGGGTATTAAACCCTTGTAAGGGCACGTACCGATTCCAGACCTAACTAGGTCGTTTGTCGAGTCAAAGGTTGACCGAAAAAGTCAACAGAATTGTAAAATATGATTTAATGCACGATTTGCAATCCGAGAGGCGTGTAATCTGTTTTAACCTTAATATAACTTGGTAATAAGTATAAAAACTTGTTTACGCTTGTCCGACTCGACAGATATCTGTTTAAACCTGGTTCGGAACCGAAAGGCGCAAAACGTTGACTTTTGCTTTGACTTCGGTTCTGACCCGTTTTAATTTGATTCGGTATTGCCTTAGTACTTCATTAGGGTTGGGTTACATGATAGTATAAGCCTCGGTACTTGTTTCGTTGATTATCCGATGCATGCACACGTTTCCGTTAAACGCTTAAAATGAACCATAATGCCCTTATGACCCTACAACGAGAATTTTGAAAATGTTGAAGTACAATAATCTTAGTTACTGATTATTAAACATGTACGTAAATTTTCACGTCAATCGGAAGTCTAGATTAGGAGATATGCGCATTAGCGTAAATAATAAGCTTTTTATTAATAAAACGGCGCGATTAGCGCATAGCCTATCTAAACCCGATTTTCGGTACCAAACCTTTTCCCCACTGATGTTAAATAATAATTCGGGATTTTTGAAGATTTTTAATTATTTTTAAACTGATCATAAGCTAGGATTAGTGCCTTAATTCGGTAATACCGAATATACCCTTTTCGCGCATAAAATGAGTTTTATAAATCCTTTTGACGCCAATCCAATTGCTACTGATTTTAAATAATAAATGTAGTGTTTTGAACTTGTTTAAATAATCAGAAAACTCAGAATACTAATTTAAACCGTACGTCGCTTAAAACGGCTGTATACGCGTATTATACGCATAGTTAGGGTTTAAAACTATTTTGACATATAAGACTTATAACCAAATGTTATAATCTGTTAAAATAAACTAAGTTACTGATGTTTTCAGACCCGGTTCACAGAAATGTAATTAATCCCTTTTATAATCTGTAAAATGACCAAAATACCCCTTGGGGCTTTTTATGAGATTAAACTCGTTTTGGGCATAACGGAAGGTATCCCACTGATATCGCAACATATTTATGGCATGTTAACTTAGGAAACCTGTTTAGGACTCTTATCGTTACCCGTTACGTTTAGTACGCGTTCGGATCGATTTATGTAACTAGTTTACATATATTAGCCGAAACGGGTCAAACCTTATCGGTTTTATCTCAAAATCCAGAAGGTGTTTAGATTTACCATATTATACAAGTCTTCAAACTTGTCGGGTCTAAATCCCATTCTATTCCGGTCTTCGCCTTATCGTGCGTTTGAACCGTATCTTTCTATAAGACTAGCCGGTCTAAGCCTAGGCTTAATTAAAGGCCCGTTAGCATTCTAATTGGTTTTTATACCATCATTCCAGACTAGAGATTTCTGGTAAATTGTACCTACGCTTACTTAAGTGAACACGGCTGAGTTATTAATTTCTGCTATTTAAGACAGGAGCTAGCTCAGGTAAATACTCTTAACTTATTTTCCCTATACGGGCTTGGGATACGGTATAATAATACCGCTTGGTCGGGTATTGAATCTTTAATCTTATTATGGTTAAATCATTGAGGTAACCCGGTTTAATCTGTATTGTTTGAAACAAAGACCTTTAGGGGTTAATGACCATGTCCCGGATATCCTAGTGACATCATTGTATTATAAAATGGCCACGTCTTAAGCACGGGGTGTAGGCATACACCTGACAGTGCTTAAGAGATAACGGTATCTCACTCTCTTGTGGGCCTATACTTGTGGCGTGTCTGTTAATCTGACTCGATTTCTACATCAGGCCCTGAACGTACAACGGACATGTAAATCTGTATACAAGGTTATAAATATAATTGTCCCAAGCTAAAAAGATTAATTTTGCCTCTATGCATTTTAATCCAAGTGTCGAAATATTTGCATGTCTTGTGCACCTAAACAAATTTTCATAAACATTTACAAAATGAGTCGGTTGAGTGTATTTACTAGTGAAAACTGACGTATTTTCCAAAAGGGTTAAGTGACAGGTACAGAACGTAATTGGCTGGAAGCTCAGGGCGTTTCTAAGGAATCTTGAAAGTTCTAGGTGCCTAAAGTCTGTTGAATAAAGTTTATGTTTTAAGATCCGCCTGTGGATCTTTTACTTCCGTTGTAATACTTTGATGTTACACTATTCGGATTGTAATATATTTATCCTTTTGCTTCCGCTGTGCATTTATATATTGTGTTGTTTGACTATGATGTTGCCAACCACGTCACGTTACTCCCCTACCGGGCCCACCGGTAACACGTGGAAATTCGGGGTGTGACAGGTTGGTATCAGAGCCAACATTGAGTGAATTAAACACTAGCTTTTTGTGTTTAATCTCAATGACACAATTGCACATTTCTAAATCTTCTGAGTCTAGACTTAACATAGGAATATTCTAAATCCTTATTTGGAAATTCTGCTTCCAAAATTTTTTTATATTTTGGATACGTCGCCAAGCGAAGAAGCCGTAATAATAATTCTCCACACCAGGAGCCTTATATTGCTAATCTTCGTACAACGGCTAAGATGAAACGTGCAACCAAGGAGAAAGCATTCGGGAATCGAATGAAGAAGAAACTCCTTTGCTGAAGATCGTTTCCTCAATAGTCCTTATAAGGACGTATTTATTTTTTCGGTCCTTCGAGGACAACATTATTCCTTTCAAGTCCCGCTTAGGGCAACTCTGCACTTTTATTTTTTTAAATATTGGATTTCTCCAATATTCTTATCTAGTCTATTGATTTAGAAATCATAGCTTATATCACCTTATAAGTTGATCATATTATAAACATTCCTTGGAAGGGAAGTGCCTGCGGGCTATAACAAATTGTCCATCTGAGACACTGACACTGTGATCTTTATGATTCCTTGTCTATGGTGGTGAGCTATGCTCAAGCCTATTAGTCTATATGATCCATGTGATCATGACTAATATCATCAATATGATGATCATATTATCGACATCCTTAGTGATGAAGTGCCTACTGACTATACTTTGTAATATTGTCAATACGACAATGACAGTTGTAACTCTTAGGGTTCCTGTCTAAGGTAGTGGGCTTTGCCCAAGCCTCATAGTCAATATGATCAATATTATCATGACTACTATCATCAATGTGATGATTATTTTCTTAAAATATCGTTTTTTAATGTCAATTGATTTGCCTACGGGTCATATTGTATCGTCAATTATGACAACGACAGTAGTAGTCTTTAACTCTCTGTCCAAGAAAGGTAATGAACTAGGTTCAACTTAAATGCTTTGATTCTCTGAAATCATGGCGTATAAAATTTAAAACTGTCCTTGGGACCAGGCTTTTTACGCCACTTTAATATACTTGATGTTTTATAAATAGGATAAGTTATAATGAAAAATATTAACTAAGTATAACTAACAAATTAACCCATATGGTTTATATTACCATGGTTAATAAATTATCAAAAATGATAATTTCATAATGACCTCTGGATAAATCATTGTCAAGGTTTATGAAGCAATCAAGCTACATGGCTGGATTAGATGAAGTTAACAACCACATGAAGGAGGACAATGATGCTACCAGAATCAATGTAACTGGAGCGGAACTGCAGGCAATAATAGATTATGCTGTTACTCGAGCTCTTGACAGACAGTATGATGAATCAAATGATACCCATTCTAAGACTCTATCTGTGGCTCGTAGTAAGCCCCCTTCTAAAATACTTGAGTCAAGAGAAGACGATGTTCATGACTTGTCAAATCAAAGGAGTATTCCGTTTAGACAGGTTGTGTTCCATCAAGAGACACCAGTTAAGACCTGTTCATATAAATATTTTGTCTCCTGCAAGCCTAGAGACTTTACAGGAGAAAAAGGGGCCATCGATTGCATGACGTGGCTCGATGAGATGGACGCTGTTGTTGACATCAGCGGTTGTGCAGAGCAAGATGTTGTGAAATTTGTTTCACAATCCTTTAAAGGAGAAGCTCTAGCTTGGTGGAGGTCACTGATCCAAGCTACGGGGAAGATTCCTTTGTACAACATGACTTGGGAGCAGTTCGTTGCTCTTATCAAAGAAAATTACTGTCCTCAACATGAAGTTGAGAAAATTGAGACTGAATTCTTGACATTGGTCATGGAAAACTTAGATTGTCAAGCATACCTTACAAATTTCAATACCAAGTCTCGATTGGTTCCTTATTTGATCACACCGGAACCAAAGCGAATTGCTCGCTTCATTGGGGGTTTAGCCCCAGAAATCAAAGCCAGTGTTAAGGCTTCAAGACCTACTTCATTCAGGTCAGCGGCCGATCTGTCGCTATCTCTCACACTCGATGTGGTCAGAAACAAGGCTGCCAAAGTCTCTGAAGAAGGAAAGCGAAAAAGGGAGGATGAAATTTCTCATCGCTCTGATAAGGAGACAAAGAGGAACTCCGAGGATAAGAAGAGTTCCAGGTTTAAGAAAGACAGCCAGCAGCCGGGTGAGAAGATCAGGTGCAAAACCTGTAGGAAATACCACCTCGGGAAATGCAGATTTGAATCTCGGCCTCGGCCGTGTGGAATTTGCAAATCTAAGGAACATAAAACCCTGGATTGCAAGAAGTTGAAAGATGCAACTTGTTATGGTTGCAACGAGAAGGGGCATATCAAGACCAACTGCCCTAGGAATCAGAAGAAGCCCGAAGAGGCCAAGAAAACAAACGCATGATGAACACCCAAGAGTTGGTGCAGAAGGATAATTACATAGCAGGTATATTTCCTTATCAAACAATTTATTTGTTGCTGACACATATGATTCTATAATGAACGATAAAAGTTGAGAACTGTTGCCTCCGACTGATTTGGACTCCGGTCATTTAATGCAAGGTAGAAATTGGTTGATAATTTAGAAAATGCTCCAACAAATCCTAGATTGATATTTTATAGTTTTTAGGAATCACTCTTTTCTGATATCCTTATGGCAAGCTTTCAAGCTATCCAAATTCATCACTATAATAAGGACAGATGTGACATTTAGATCCCCTGTCAAAAAGGTGATGGATTCAGACCAAACTTTAAATGCCATTAAAGGTCTTTTGTGACCTAGGCTAAATATAATGGATATACATTCAAATAACATTCACTAGGAATGTTCAGAACAGAATAGCCCATACGGTTTATGAATGTCGTGGCTAATCTAAGTCGGGTCATCAGGATGATGACTAATAATTGTTAAATTTTGGTGATTGGTACCAAGTTTCAAGTATGGAAAACTGAGATGAGGTAGACGACAGTCGCAATACTATTAAGGCGACGGAAGTTAATAAAGCTACAAATGTAAACCTCAATATTAATGGAGTTAATCTCCAAGCTGTGGTTGACGCAGCAGTTGGAAGGACCAAAGCAGTGTGACATCTGCAAAGGAACGGGTCATCATTTTCCCATGAATGTAGGGACATAAAGAATACAGTCTGTCACGACTGTGGTGAGTAAGGCTGCCTCAGAACTAGATACCATAAGGCTACCAAAGAAGGTGCAGCTAAGCCTGGAAAGGCTAAGAAAGGAAACGCCTGAACTCACCTGATGAATGCGGAGAGGCAGTTCGCGATGTCATCAAGTACTTTCCTTATCATTTACCAATGATAATTTCTGCTAAGTGTCCTGATTTAATACAGGCAATAATAAATCTTCATAAACCATAAGCTTAGCAAACTTTTATATCATCCACAAGGTATAACTTACCAAGGAACCATAGTAACCGATTCTTCTGAGTATCGGCAAGGGATCCTTCTGAAAAATATGAGAGTACTCTTTCTTCGAATCGAGTACGACAATATATATTACTTTATTTTATTATTTTCTCATTGTTTTCTATCGACCGCGAATGCCAAACTATGTTGATAAAAGTGCCATATGAGGATTGGCGTATCCTAGTGTGTCCCATAGATTGCTTCCATGCCTGATCAGTATGGAGGTTTAATGCATGGAACCGCTGAGATATCCCAATGGTCATATTATACCAAAGTCGACTAGTAGTATTCAAAGAAGATATCCAGAAAAGAATTGTCCAAATAAATGTTCCCTGGTAAAGGAAGCTGTGGACTCATAGCATATAGGTGTCACTCATTTGACACCAGCAAGGATAATTAGACTAGAGCTTGAGATATGGAAATTCTCTGTAACCTCTTTGTACCTTGATTATCTTCTCTTTTTATTACCCTATTTACCCCAGAGAGGCAGGTAGAGTTAAGGGTTAAATTCCGTTTAAGGCTGTGTTATTATGAAATCTCCAAGACGGCTAGTACCATCATTGGGAGAATCGAAACCCTGATTAAGTAAACTTTAAGATAAGAGATTCATATAGCCTAACTCGATATTCCGAGAGTTTGATAAGAAAGTCGGTTCATTTTGATTATGCATTCATTACCGCAACCCTAATTAGGTAACGATTAAGAATTTGCCATCAACTGCCCAGGATCGTCGACCTGTTCGACTAACGGTAAGGATTAGCTATTCCCTACACATTAGCTAAGCAGTGGTTGGAATAACCATCTCACCTTAAAAATAAAGCTTTCTATAATAATGGATATGTAAGTATTAAGGCTACTCCTTTGGAGACCTTGTATAGATGGAATGTTAAATATCTAGTGATAGATAGAGAATTGGTAAGTCCAATGATCAAGATCTGAAAGTTGCCTGGGGAACAACAAATAAGATTATATAAATCCATAATCGATTGTAGGTTGCCAGTATATGGCAAGAAATCGAGGAGTTATGAAAATAGCAAACTTCCTAAGTTCTTGTTAAGGAATATGGTTTAACAAAAGATATCACCCAGGAAGGGTGTACCAAATTTGTGAAATTATCAGGCTAGTTAATCTCTGAATACATGGAAAGCATTTGAAGGAAATCGAATGTATCAAGATCAAGTAGCTTGTAAGCTAAAACCTATTTAAGGAGTTTGGCGGAGCTCGAAATTACATTGCACACTAGTGACTGAAAGAGGTGTTCCGCCAATAAGTCAAGGAGCACTATCACAAATTGGTATGCGGATTTACGATGTGATAAAAATCCTATATCGATTGAGGATCGACAGGTTAAGAAGCTTCGAAGAAAGCACGTGCCTATTGTTAAGGTCAAATGGGATGCCCGAAGAGGTCCCGAATATACGTAGGAGGTTGAATCCACGATGAAAGAAAAGTACCCTTAATTATTTCAGTAAATCTCGGGCCGAGATTTCTTTTAAGGGGGTGAGGATGTAACACCCCGAAAATTCACGTCCTATAATATAATGACACGTGTCATAAGTTTGAACGTGCGAAAGAATGTTCAGAAAGGACTAAAGTTGACAAACGTGGAAAGTATATGAAAATACGAGTTCTAAATGTCAACAGTGAATAAAGGTATTGTATATTAACCCTACATAATGTTTATACCTTAAACGAATGGATCATGGATCATACGAAGCCAATTGTAAAAGAAAGTGAGAGATTACAAACTACAAGGGTTAAATGTGTCAACATGTTAAAGTATGCCTCTGAGTGACCATTTAGCGAACCCGAAGCTTTGTAACGATTAATATTGCTCACTAGAATAATGTGGTAAAATATTACAAGGATTCGATATAGTATGGGAAAGTTATGATGATGTTCGTATACGAGGGGTTAATAACGTCAACATTTCAAATTAAGGCTTTACGAGCAATCACAAAGCAAACCGAGGACTTAACAATAATTGGTTATGTCATGGAACCTTTAAAAGTCAAGTTAGAGGGCCTATTGTACAACAAATCTTGCAAGATCCGAGTGAAAACGATGTTTCAAGGGACCAAGGACCAAACATCAATTAAACAAACACATTTCAACTTCTGAGAAGAGGTAGCGCACCGCTACCATATACATGTAACGGTGCGCTACCATGCTGCCAGCACCAGAAAACAGGCAACAGCCTGTTTTGTGCACTTGTGACCCTTTAGGCCGTTTTTTCTTGCATGTGAAGGACCCTTAGACTCCCCTAGAAGACTAGGGACATGTGTTGGATGATTGTGGATGATCATAGAGCTTGTTGTCAATGAATTGTGGTGTATGCAAACACTATATAAAGCCACCAAAGTGCTCATTCATTCTTACAACCATTCTGGTCATTTGTGGGACTTCCAAGCTGAATCACAAGCTCCCTAATCATCATTAATCATTATGTAAGTACCCCTAACCTTTCTAAATTGATTCTAGCTAGGTATTTAGCTTAAAAGTCATTATATCGTAATTAACATTGACTTCGTGATTAAGTAACGATGGCTCAGTCGTAACCCGAATTAAAGGTACCGTTAGATAGGTAATTATATGGGTATTAAACCCTTGTAAGGGCACGTACCGATTCCAGACCTAACTAGGTCGTTTGTCGAGTCAAAGGTTGACCGAAAAAGTCAACAGAATTGTAAAATATGATTTAATGCACGATTTGCAATCCGAGAGGCGTGTAATCTGTTTTAACCTTAATATAACTTGGTAATAAGTATAAAAACTTGTTTACGCTTGTCCGACTCGACAGATATCTGTTTAAACCTGGTTCGGAACCGAAAGGCGCAAAACGTTGACTTTTGCTTTGACTTCGGTTCTGACCCGTTTTAATTTGATTCGGTATTGCCTTAGTACTTCATTAGGGTTGGGTTACATGATAGTATAAGCCTCGGTACTTGTTTCGTTGATTATCCGATGCATGCACACGTTTCCGTTAAACGCTTAAAATGAACCATAATGCCCTTATGACCCTACAACGAGAATTTTGAAAATGTTGAAGTACAATAATCTTAGTTACTGATTATTAAACATGTACGTAAATTTTCACGTCAATCGGAAGTCTAGATTAGGAGATATGCGCATTAGCGTAAATAATAAGCTTTTTATTAATAAAACGGCGCGATTAGCGCATAGCCTATCTAAACCCGATTTTCGGTACCAAACCTTTTCCCCACTGATGTTAAATAATAATTCGGGATTTTTGAAGATTTTTAATTATTTTTAAACTGATCATAAGCTAGGATTAGTGCCTTAATTCGGTAATACCGAATATACCCTTTTCGCGCATAAAATGAGTTTTATAAATCCTTTTGACGCCAATCCAATTGCTACTGATTTTAAATAATAAATGTAGTGTTTTGAACTTGTTTAAATAATCAGAAAACTCAGAATACTAATTTAAACCGTACGTCGCTTAAAACGGCTGTATACGCGTATTATACGCATAGTTAGGGTTTAAAACTATTTTGACATATAAGACTTATAACCAAATGTTATAATCTGTTAAAATAAACTAAGTTACTGATGTTTTCAGACCCGGTTCACAGAAATGTAATTAATCCCTTTTATAATCTGTAAAATGACCAAAATACCCCTTGGGGCTTTTTATGAGATTAAACTCGTTTTGGGCATAACGGAAGGTATCCCACTGATATCGCAACATATTTATGGCATGTTAACTTAGGAAACCTGTTTAGGACTCTTATCGTTACCCGTTACGTTTAGTACGCGTTCGGATCGATTTATGTAACTAGTTTACATATATTAGCCGAAACGGGTCAAACCTTATCGGTTTTATCTCAAAATCCAGAAGGTGTTTAGATTTACCATATTATACAAGTCTTCAAACTTGTCGGGTCTAAATCCCATTCTATTCCGGTCTTCGCCTTATCGTGCGTTTGAACCGTATCTTTCTATAAGACTAGCCGGTCTAAGCCTAGGCTTAATTAAAGGCCCGTTAGCATTCTAATTGGTTTTTATACCATCATTCCAGACTAGAGATTTCTGGTAAATTGTACCTACGCTTACTTAAGTGAACACGGCTGAGTTATTAATTTCTGCTATTTAAGACAGGAGCTAGCTCAGGTAAATACTCTTAACTTATTTTCCCTATACGGGCTTGGGATACGGTATAATAATACCGCTTGGTCGGGTATTGAATCTTTAATCTTATTATGGTTAAATCATTGAGGTAACCCGGTTTAATCTGTATTGTTTGAAACAAAGACCTTTAGGGGTTAATGACCATGTCCCGGATATCCTAGTGACATCATTGTATTATAAAATGGCCACGTCTTAAGCACGGGGTGTAGGCATACACCTGACAGTGCTTAAGAGATAACGGTATCTCACTCTCTTGTGGGCCTATACTTGTGGCGTGTCTGTTAATCTGACTCGATTTCTACATCAGGCCCTGAACGTACAACGAACATGTAAATCTGTATACAAGGTTATAAATATAATTGTCCCAAGCTAAAAAGATTAATTTTGCCTCTATGCATTTTAATCCAAGTGTCGAAATATTTGCATGTCATGTGCACCTAAACAAATTTTCATAAACATTTACAAAATGAGTCGGTTGAGTGTATTTACCAGTGAAAACTGACGTATTTTCCAAAAGGGTTAAGTGACAGGTACAGAACGTAATTGGCTGGAAGCTCAGGGCGTTTCTAAGGAATCTTGAAAGTTCTAGGTGCCTAAAGTCTGTTGAATAAAGTTTATGTTTTAAGATCCGCCTGTGGATCTTTTACTTCCGTTGTAATACTTTGATGTTACACTATTCGGATTGTAATATATTTATCCTTTTGCTTCCGCTGTGCATTTATATATTGTGTTGTTTGACTATGATGTTGCCAACCACGTCACGTTACTCCCCTACCGGGCCCACCGGTAACACGTGGAAATTCGGGGTGTGACAATATGCAACATGTATATGCACACACAAAAACAGGGGATGGATGTCCCTGTTATTAAATCAAGTGCTGGCACCCCTAACCCAGCCAAAATATGACTAAATCAGATAATACAGGTGATTGAGACAAAAGAAATATGAAAAAGGTTCTTACTGAGTACTCCAGGAGCGAATAAGGACAAAAAAACTTACAAAATATAGTAGCAAATCAATCCAAAGCAGGCAAACCTTCACTTAGGATTTGCTGACAAGAAATAACAATTTGTATTTTTTTGGGTAAAGGGTAACCCCGGTGATTCTATATATAGACAACCGCCAAATAAGTACAAGTAGTGAGGATGAGTTCCTCACTAGTTCATATATAGGACATGCCCCATATATGTAAACAAAATAAACAACTAAACCATGAAACCACATCAAATTAGCCTATTACAAATCATGATAATGACCTAACTAGTAGACAAAACCTAAAGCATAGAATGACTTCATCCGCCATCATCAAAAATGAAGTTGCCAACACGAGACAACCACCTAGCACGAACCAAAAGCAGACTATCCATTGGAGACCTTTGTGGAAGAGGTGCTTGCCCCTGATTTGGAGGATTTAGGATGTGTACCAATGTCATAAACTCTGAAGTTTCATCATAGACAACCTCAACCTCTTCCTCATCTGACTCTTCTCTAGGACCCCGACCACCTTTAAATTTCCCTTGGATGGAACCACCATTCCCTCCATCAGAACCAAGCGCACTAAAAGGGTTATGAGTCTGAACCCTCGAAGAATTAGTAACCTTCTCATTCGCATAGGAAGAATTCCCTACCTTTTTCTTTCGATCACCCGGTCTATATTCAAACTTGGGTTTCAGATTGTTAACTTGAAAACAATTCTTCTCTGCACTCTTCTTTGTCTTTACTTCAGTAAAACCATCCTCATCTACTTTAGAACTATTAGTATGAGATTTCGATGTTGCCTCAGTATGTGTAGGACATTCCTCAGAGTCATGCCCAAACACACAGCAGTGGGCACATCTCAGAGGCTTCCAGTCATATTCCACACGAATAGTCTGTAACATATTTATCCTCATCCAAATCAAGAATAGCCATGGTTAAAACCTGTTTAAAATCATGTTCAGCTGAAACTTCAATGAGAGCCCTAGCATAACTGCTCCTACCCCAAGCCTCCTTACACATAGATATGGTATACGAATCCAGCCGCTTAGGTGAACCAATTTTGGAAGCAAGCATGCTTAACCCAACATCAGAATAAGCCACTAGAGGAACTCATGCAGTTTAATCTAAACCGCAACCTTTTCAATATCTTCTTTATAAGCGTGTTTTTAGGAGACCATGTGGTGAGTAGAATTGGTTTATTACGAATCAGCCAAGTTCCCCCTTCAAGCACATTATTCATACCCTTTCTGTCCTCAAACTTAAAGAAGAAAAAGCCATTCGAATTCATCATAGTTTTCTGAAGACCAAATTTTTTCCAATTCATTCGCACAAAGTATTCAACAACCGGATATGCAATTTTATCCCCAAGGAAGTAACCATAAAGCGTGTTTGCTAACCTGTTGTTCACCTGGCGAACAGAATCAATTGCTAACACAACATCTACACCATCCAATGAAATCTCTGAGTTTAATGATCGAAAATTGATGTTCGGAAGTTCATCAGCCGATTCATTGGCATTCGAAGTCGGATATGTTTTTGTACCAACTTCATTCGAAACCACATTAGCGTAAGATTGATGCTGATCACAAACAGTAGTGCCCTAAATCTAATCTTGAACTCGGGAATCAGAACAAACATCATTTACCGGAAGCACAAATGCTACCTTCCGTTGTCGCAAAGATTCACTTGGTTTAACAGAAACCCTAGCCGCCGATTGAGAAGCTTGTCTCGGCACAAAAGGTATTCCATCAATGTTTTTGATCTTCCTAGCAAACGCAATCGAATAGTCCTCACTCTTATCTTCCATGTCAAACAAAAACCAATAAGCATTCAACAGCCGAAACCCTAATGAAATTGAAAAACTAAACCCTAATTACGATTGAACCAGATTAGATCTTGAAGTATAATTAAACTCCCCACGAATGGAATTCAATTAACCCTAGAAACTAACCAGATCCGATCTAGAGAAGGTTGACGAAGAAGAAGATCGAATTAGGGTTTCAAATTGGTTTCACCAAAATCGCCCTCTCTCCCTAGCATGAAATAACAATTTGTATCGTATTCTTCACCATGTGATATGGGTTCTTTAATCGAAGATAGTTCAGTAGACTAATCAACATATACGTGGCAAGATCGGAAAAACAACTAGAACAAACAGCAACAGCGGATGTACGACTCGGATCGGAAAAAGAGTTTGAACGACCTTTTTTAATTTCAACACGAATTACAGGCCTAATCGCTTTGATAACTACAAACCAATATGTTCTATGCAAATCTGAATAATAACCACAAAGAACAGATCTAAACATTTTGATAACAACAAGAGCGCTTAAATCTGGTACAAAATCAAATCGATGTTAAAAAAACTCGAGTAATAAAAATCAAGTGAAAGAAAACTAGATCTGATATTGACTAAATCAGATTTGCCTTCGAATTCAACTAGATCGGACCTCCAATGGTATGTATTTATGTATTGCACCAAGAAAACCCTATCCAACAGATGAACGCAAGCGGAAGACGACGAACCGAGAGCTATTGCTCTGATACCATGTAAAAAACACGATATCTAAGATGAATCGAAGTTCAAACATGAACAAACCCAAACCATATGATATTATTCCCAAAATAGATACAAACTATTACAACTTACAAACCCTAACTCTCTAAATCTATTAAAGATGATTGTCAAAAAGATCATCAACTACAGAAAAACAAGAATCTCATTAGTCCGAAGCAATACAATACAAATTAAAGAATATGGATAGACCCTTAAATGTGACGACCTAGAGAGAGAAAGTGTATAAGGAAGGCTCTTTATGATCTGGACTGAATGATAAAACAACAACTGAGACAAGATATAAACTCGAACTCAACAGCAGCCCAACCCGTTAAGCTTTTAATCAGCGCCAGTCCATATCACACAAGCCAATCCCACAATACAACTCCATGCATACCTCATGTTTTAGCCAAAAAAACAACAATATTAGATATCTAATATATATAAAAAACATCTATAAAATATAAAACTGATTGATATTAGATATATATTATATATTTTTAACACACTCTTAGAGCCTCGCAAGTCATAATATGTCTCTGTCCCACGAGCTCTCGAGCCCTGAATTCCTCAGAACAAATTACATTGCGCTTTACGCTAACAAGGTTCAACTTCGGGGAATCTTATTAGATTAGCCTAAGACCAACGTTAAAAATAATTAGTGGTTCTTTTAATAAGTTTTAAACTTAAATGTTAAAACATATTGTTTTAAGTTGTAGTTACACACACGTAAAGTCAAATACGTGACACCTAAATTACTCAAATAATTGGTTTGCTTTATTTTAGATGATTCATTTCCCATTATTCGTGAATATGAATGATCAATTATGACATGGAAAGGAACCCCTTTTACTCTCTTTCTATGTGAGTGTGACTATATCAACTAGAAGTCGGGTGCACAAACAAAATACCAATAAACGATTTCCAGTAAATTACTAAATTACTAACACAACACAAAACAATTTCCACCACTATAGGTTTCTAATCTCCATCATAGGATGTTTAAATTTTTCGTTCATGCTCAATGCTTCGTACGGTCACATTTGGTTTTTAGATTGTAAACTAGTGGGATTTCCTGCGCATGTGTGCTTCTAGTTGGTATCAGTTTGGTTTGTTACAAGCACTGGTATGACACGAGCACTAGGTATAACATCCGAAACAAATATGAAATATGTCCAAGGGGATATTGATATGTGTTTTACATCGATTGAAAACCATAAAAACGAATGCCGGTACCGGTACAAATGTTGTTTGGCCAACATCGGTTTGATTCATCACACTTATGTTAGCGTACCAATGTTGTTTGGCACGTCGAGAACCACTAAAACGAATACGGTATGGGTATCGATGTTGATCAGATGGTATCAATTTAGTTTTCACAACAAAGAACAAAAAAAAAAAAACAACTTTGTTTGACCCGTTCGAATTTTTTTTTATCGAAACATAGATAAAAGTAAGCGCATAGTAACGTAAATTCGAAATATATAAAAACATTATATTACAATGCTAAAATTATGAAAAAAAGGTAAACGTGTCACTTTATAAAAAAATTAAACCGTGAGGTGACATAACTTTGATGACATGTACAACTGTGATTCGATCACTTTTTACATTACTATTCTAATACAACTCGATTTCGAGTAAAATTACATCTTGAAGTAAATAAAAATAAGCACGTCACAACAACATACCTAAAATTTATAAAACATCGTATCTTAAAAGTTATAAGCGAAAAAAAACATGTTTAAGAGTAACTATAAAAATAAAATAAAACGCATATTAAACGAAGCATCCTCATAGCATATTAGTGGTTAGATAACGGGTTACGTCGTAGGGGGTAAACGAGCTAAGCTATTCAAGAGCGGCTAAAAAAAAGCTCGAAACGAGTCGAGCTTAAAAGAGCTCAAACTCAAGCCCAAACCTAAAAATAAGTTTGTTTAGTAAACGGTGCCAAGCGCGAGCTTTACCTATCGAGCTCGAGCTGGCAGGCGAGCCAAAACGAGTTCCTTATATATGTAACTTCTAATTAGTAGAATAAATATATATTTAAAAAATAATAATGATTAGAGTAAATTACGTTTTTGGCCCCTTTGGTTATATCACTTTTACTATATTAGCCCAAAATAAGAATTTTTTTACATATCTGTCCCATGGTCTGTATAACTAACCATTTTGGCCCCTAAGTCTAGAGATCATGGGGGCCAAAATGGTTAGTTATAGAGACCATGTGGGCCAAAATGGTTAGACTTAGGGGGCAAAATGGTTAGTTATAGAGACCATGGGGGCAGATATGTTAAAAATTCTTATTTTGGGCTAATATAGTAAAAGTGATATAACCACAGGGTCCAAAAATGTAATTTACTCTAATAATTATTTATAAAGTTATGAAAATATAACTTGTTACACATACATACATACACACACATACATACACACTCACACACACACACACACACACACATACATACATACATACATACATACATACATACATACATACATACATACATACATACATACATACATACATACATACATACATACATACACACATGGAGAGGAACATGAGAAAACTACTTAAACGTGAGAAAACTAAAAAAATCCATAAAAAATGCTTAAAAAACACACCAATTTTTTAACCATTTTTTTTCAAATGTTTTATTTTTTGTAATTTAAAAATGTAGATTTATAGCAAAAATATGTTAAAAGAAAAAAATTGGTGTGTTTTTAAGTTTTTTCCCATATATATATAGTGTCAGAATTTAGGGAAAACGTTGAAAATTGTGAGAACAGTGAGAACGCTTATGGATCGTTAAATCAAAAAAATCTATGGACTAGATGGTGCAACGCCCATATTTTTACATAAGGTCAAAACCGACAATTAGACGCTAAAAATTTAAATCTTCATTAACAAAACATATTATCAACCAAAATAACTTTTAAGTAGTTCGAAGTAAACACAACCATCCAAAGTTCATCACAAGTTTTTACTTGAACTACTATGTTGAGATTGTAATCCTAAACTTATTTACGAAAATCCTAAACATTAGCCTAACATTTACATCACAAAAGTGTTTTGACCCATTTACAAATGACAACTTAAACCAGAAGCGCATAAAGGGCGATGTAGTGTGTTCGATCCGAGCTTGCCATTATCAAAGATGGGATTTACCTATCATTCAAAAACACAAGTAAAACTCATTAGTACAAACTCTCTTAACATTATAGTACGTATTTAAAAAAAATCACTTCATCCTTTTTATTCGACCCATTAACAAATAATGGCAACAATTCATTCTTTATATCACTTATTTCGTTCGACTAACATCTCCGTTAGGAACGGAGGTTGCACATACCATTACATCATCTATATCTTACATCCATCCAACCCGTTCATAACGAATCAAAAGCTATAATCTTCGCCAGACTTTATCATCCATGATGGGTCAATATTTGACCTTTTAATCAATACTAAACTTCAATTCATCATGACCCGTTTACAACGAATCGACTCGTATACGACTATAATTCCCTTTATTCATTCATTTTGACCCGTCCATAACTAATCAAAATACATACTACATTATTCTAAGTTTTACGACAATTCAACAATTAACTAAAGCTAATGGCATATTCTACTTTATGAGTATTCGAAGTTCATACGAACTTACCGTGGTCTTGCGTTGCTTGCGCCTTGTTATGGCTTGAGCTTTCTTCCTTCTTAGCACCTATATATTACAACATCTTACCTTTAGCATTCATAATAATCCATTTCATACGCACACTTCAATTATCTATTCTAACGTTAATTATTCGCATACAATCTCATTTTCATACCAATTCATCAATTCAACAAGAATTTCATGCTCAAAGGATAACTTAATCAGCCTAGGCATTTCATCGAACACGTTGTGTGCCTACTATTTACAAAGCATAGAGTACAAGTATCTTGTGCATAAGCTTACTAATTCATATCAAGATCATTGATTCAACAAATATCACATAACTTTCATTCTAATTAGGTTCATTCAACAATATCCTACAACATCTAACTTCATACATCAAAACTCTATTCAACATAACATATGTAATCATCATCATCTTCATTATATCACTACTACAAGTGGGTTTTACCCCAAATCATCAACATAATCGAAATTAAGCATATTATAACTTCTACACGTTGATAATTACTAGTATTCATGTTCAATTTCATAAAAACATTCATGGATTTCACATAACCCATTTCATCAAAATCAATAGAACATGATATTTCAACTTACTTGACAAAAAGAACACTTAGATGATTGTGAATCTTAATCCATGCATAAATTTATGGTCTAATCTCACTTTGATTTTAAGGAATTGAAATGTTGGAGGGTTCTTCCCCTTTCTTCTCTGCCCAGGTCGATCTCACACACACACACACACACTTAAGTGTGTGTGTGTTATTTCTTTTGTTTAAGTATTACATCTTTCCAACTTTCCCATTTTAGTCCCTCATCTTTTAAGTTAAACAAATACTTTATAAATACTTAACCATTATATAAGTTCTTACTTATATTTATAAAATTTTATAAAAATCTTGTGCATTACTTATTCATTTTTCCATCTAAGGCATCATACTTAAGGCATTTTAATATAACTTATAAAAATTTGGGGTGTTACAGATGGCGTAGTGACGTTTTCGTAAATAACATCAATTTTATTAAGTGGACGTGGTAAAAAAGTCTTTTGACTTCTCTACACAAAACGCCAAACTCATGAATAAAACGCCATTAGATTCCTGCCTTAAAATACAAAGCACGCATCATCTTAATCTAAACGCCATTAAATATAAAACGCCAAATTTTGTTTTTAAACGATAAAGCTGAGCAAACAGTAACTGAAACGACGAAACTTAATTACTAGCATTTATTATAATAAAATCCCGCCTAAAATACGCGCCAAAAACATCCTATATAAACAGCATCTCAGACCTTCCAATAACCACACCAAACCCAAAACGCCATATTTTACTATATACCATTCATCTTAGAAACGCCAAAAAACCCAAACATCAAATATTCCAATCGACGTTTCATTGAGATACACTATTTTCTCAGTAAACTTTCACTCAATATGATGGGCAAAATCCTTATGTGGGGATATTGTCCATCTCATTGAGCAAAATCTTATTGAGTCTATTCTCAATATAAACGCCAAAACATACAAAAACCACAAAATTGCAAAATGTCATTTCTTGGAGATTCAGTTTTGTTCTCAATAAGGTTTAGTTGAATGGGGTGGACAACATTGTTAGACATCTTTCTTAACTGAGGATTAACAATGGTGTCCATCTCATTTAGCAAAACATTATTGAGTTTAGCATGACCAAAATGAGAGGTTTAAGTTACTTTTATTTTATGGCGTTGTTTTTTTGGCGTTTGGTTTGCTTGTCTGATCTTATATTGTTTGTTATGTAACTTCGAAGTAACATGTTATGAACAATAGGTAGAAAAAAAGATGGGAAAAAATGCTATATAAGAGATAAAACGCCAAATTCCAATCTCTGTGTGTTCTGAAAGAATGAAAAATACAAAACGGCAAACTACTCTTCACTTGCTCTCGAAGACCTTGGCGATTTTCTTTTAATTACGGCATGTTTGCATGTCGATTCGTAGTGTCCATAGCCTTTGCAATTCTGACACTGTCTTTCTTTCACCCCAGGTTTCGACTTAGATTTCGTTTTCTCGATTGCTATCTTGTTTAGATTTCAGGCGCTTCCGAGATCCAGAACCTTTGGATTTATACCCAACAGGAACTCTTATCGGATTCTTGTCGTTTTTATATTGACCGGTTATCTCCGTAAATCTATCCCTAGTACTAGCAGGAGGAGCAACAATCTGCATATCTTGAACCTTCTTCATATAAGATTGAAAATGACCCTTGTATAAGGATAGCTCCTCTTTATTACTAGATAATTGGTTCAAAGTATACCCCGTTGAAAAAATAATCTCTCGCATCATACTTTGCACATCGGGATCAAGCTCGGTCATATATTCACGACTAATTGAGTATTCGGAAGAGCAGTTTGGGGAAGCCTCTTTACGCCATCTATTCAAAATGTATTGTTTTGGAAATTCCCTAATGTCCAAACTTCTCAAAACATAGAATATATGTCTACATAGCAAATCAAACTGCTCAAAACGTCTGCATGAACAACTGCATGTGCAATCAGACTTATGGTGCATTACCTGAAAAACGCCAAAAACAATATCTCTATACGCCATGTAGAGAATGTTTGTATAAAAAAAATAAAAAAATAAAACACAACAAATGGATAAAAACAAATTAAGTGTTATAATAGAATATGATAAACGCCATATAAAAAAACTAAAGCGCCATTATTTACCTCAAATAAGGATGTATAAGGCTGCTGGAAATCATTTATGTAAAACTTAACAAACCCATCTGGCTGATCTTCGTAACGTTGATTTATGCAATACGAAATTCAGATTAGCTCAGCTTGAACGCCACAAAAAATATTTTTTTTGTGTATATGTGAGGAGCTTGGCCCTCCAACACTTGGTAATTACTCTTCCACTTGGGTCGTTTATATCGAGATTCATAATCATTTTTCTGGTGCGTGTGACGCTGTGCTTCTATTGCAGTTTCATAATGAGTCATGAACTCAACAAGAGTAGCTTTTGAATTGTACACTTGACCAAAAAAATGATTCTCACTCTCCGACCTCGATGTCGTTCGCATAAGGCCCGACAACTCTTCTATTCTATAGTATGCAGGGATCCAAGATTTCCTGAATGCAAAAAAATTAGATAGCTACTCATTATCTGCTAAATTGAACTCCTCGATAACCACTTCCCATTCTGATTCAAACTCTTCAAGTGTAAGAATATCCGTCCACACAACACCACAAATACGTTCTTTGAAATTGGTGGAATTGCATAGCCTAACACCAAACTATGTATAACACGAAAACGCTATGCAAAAAAAAAAAAACATATATATTACACACAGACAAAGTTACATGGAAAACAGTAACGAGGTACAGAACGCCATGTATTTTAAATCACAGTATATCTTAAAACACCAAAATAAAAATAAGAAAATCAACCTTCAGAGAAAGTTTATGCATCACATGCCACATGCATAACCGATGCCTCGTGTCAACAAATACAGCAGAAATAGTCTTCTTCATTGCTGGATCTTGGTCAGTGACAACAACTTTTGGTTGAGAACCAACAACTTTTAGAAAAACTCTCAACAACCAAATATACGTATCAGCAGTTTTTTAGGCCAATAATGCAGCACCAAATGTAACATTGCAGTGGTGATTGTCTATACCAGTGAACGGTACAAACACCATAGCATATCTGCATGTGAAAAACGCCATGAGAAATGAAAAGATAATAAAACGGCATTGCATGTAAACTCAGAAAAACGCCAATGAATGTAACCAGTGAAAACACCAAAAGAACATAAAAAAATGGAATTATAAAATATTATGATGTGTGTAAAATGCAACATATAAATTACATCAATTGAGGCATAAAACTAACCCTTTTTAGTACCAATGTTGGAAAAAGTGTGCTTTTGTCTTCCTTTTGAATTTTAAGGACCAAATGAACTTAAATGAACAAAAGGAACAAATATGCAACAAAATCTAGCATAAATACAAAGAAACGGAATAAACGTGGCATGCCCGACCCCTCGACAACATCTTCCCAAGCAAAAACAAGAGATCAGAAGGCTGACCACGACCCCGTGCCCAGGTGTCTGCAGAAAATGACAAACTGATAGAAGCTTCTATTCCCAGCACGGCGGCGTGCCCAGCTCAACACGGGCCGTGGTCAACGCTAAGATTCGCAAAATCTTGCAAATCTTGATAGTACAGATACGCTTTTACACACCGGGCCGAGCCTAGCGAACACGGGGGCGTGTGGAGCCTAATGCAGACAAATGTAACTAATGAAGAAAGAGAAAGTTGATGGCCACGGGGCCGTGCCCAGCGCACACGGGGCCGTATCCGGGCTTCTGTACAGGCTATAAATAGGGGTGCTTGGCTCACTTCAAAGGCATCCTTTGGCAAACCACCTCTCTCCCACTTCACCACCACTCCACCACCATCACAACACCCACACCCATCATCCACCTTAGAGTGTGTGTAGTAGTCTCGGGATCCAAGATTGATAGTAAGAGTTCTTGACAATCAAAGGCCATGTTTGCCTAAGTCTCTTACATCACTTGGTGAAGACAAACATTTAATGTAATACTTTTGATTTTTAATCTTTTCGCACTTTTTTATTTGGTTTTGTATTAATGACTTTAATAACTAGTTTCTTATGTTGAAGGTGAAACTTCCTTATCATTTGTCCGTGGTGTCTTGACGTTATTTTACTGTCTATATAATATAAAAGATTTTCACCATTCATATCTCTACGGTCTATATAGAGATATGTTGTCTACATGGTCGGGGGTTAAAGGAATGGTTTGGTAAGGTTCTTGCCTTGTTCAGTGTATAGATCCTGCAGGGACCTGGGTCAAGCTTACTAGGACCTCCTTGAATACCTACTGGTATTGGATGGCGGGGGTGCGAATGGCTTGATCCTCTCATATGTATCCCTGCTGACTCAAACCACTTAGCCGAGGGTAACGTCGCCTTCAAAAGAGGGGCCTACCACATTACGCATTAAGAACTTAATTAATTATCTTTCAAAATTCCGGCCCTTTGGGATTGTAACCTTACTGACTAAAACCACTGGGTTGAGGGTAACGTCACCTTCAAAAGAGGGGCCTACTACTATAACCAAGATAATCTCTTAAAAAGTGCAAAAGTGCGGAAATCATCAAAGATTACATTAAAGGCGAGTCAGATCCAAGTGATTCATCTTGTGTATCTGTTTTTTATTTTATTTTTATTTTTTTCAGCATTTTAGTTTTTATTTTTCGTGTTTAAAATCTTTTCTAAAACTTTTTGATTTGATTAGACGTTGAGGATAAACTGGTACTAAAAGCTCTTGTGTCCTTGGACGACCTCTATATCTTACCAACGCTATACTATGCTCACGATGGGTGCAGTTGTCCATATGTGTGTTTAGTGTTAGTAGAATATCGTGTTTTATAAATTTAAAACTTGACTAATGTGTTAAAAGGGGCTTAAATTATCAACAAAAAAATATAACGCTTCACACGCATCAAGTTTTTGGCGCCGCTGCCGGGGACACAAGGATTTTAAGAAAGTTATGAATCAACGGCCTAATCTTTTTTCTTATTGTTTTTTTTAGGTTTTTTCTAAATTTTTCAGCTTTTGCAAAGCTCAGCACGGAGCTGTGCCCGCTGAACACGCCCCCGTGCCCAATCTTTGGTACTGGCAATCCTGTTTTAAGTCAGACAGTAGCTGAACACGGGGACGTGCCCACTGAACACGACCCATGGCCAAGTTTCAGTTACTGAAAACAGAACCGTAAGATCCCGACGGTTGGTAATTTCTGGCATAAACATGAGTGATACTGATCATTTTTACTTTCGCTCCTCTTATGGTGCGTGGTGTCAAATATGTGGCGGATCTCATGAAGATTTAAAATGTTATTTTTTAAATTACATTCCCCACTATATAGACCCATCGTTTTCCTGTAACCTTAAAATGGGCA
This sequence comes from Helianthus tuberosus, assembly GCA_030545235.1. NCBI lineage: Eukaryota > Viridiplantae > Streptophyta > Magnoliopsida > Asterales > Asteraceae > Helianthus > Helianthus tuberosus. The sequence continues at coordinate 210,943,831 of CM060447.1, forward strand.
AAAGTAAAAACAATCCCTATCTCTCCCTCGAATGCTCTGAATCATCTCTTCTAGATGATATGATTCTCGAAGAATTATTTCAAATGGAAGAAATAATTCTCCAATTGATAAGAGAACTTGAGACGGAAATAACTAATTCATCTCAAGACGACGATCAAGGAGAATTATTGAGATCGCATTCGAATTACAACAACATCGTTGCTCCCGAAAGCACCTCTAAATCTTGTGAGGACTTGAGCGATAGTCGTCCCTGTGTCGATTGTGCCGTGAAGGACTCCCCATCAGTCTCCGCCGATGCATACATAGACCTGAGCGATTCGACATATGCCTTCTTTAACGAGAGCCCGTATAAGGAAAATAAAGGTTGGTCTCGCCCACCGGTATTTAGTTTAGGATTCACCCTTTCCGATAACCTCTTGCGTTCTTGTCTAAAACTAGGGCAATTAAGGTACCTCAGGCACTTCGATGTTGTTCCGTCCAGTACGGAACCACCCGATCCAGATAAATTCCTTAAAGATAGACGAAACTTCATAAAAACCTCTAGCCACGGGGCCGTGTCCAGGTCAACACGCCCCCGTGCCCACCCGAAGATTCTTGTCTGACTTTGGGTCAGAATATGGACAAAAAGTGTTAGAATCTTGTCTGCACACGGGGCCGTGTCCAGCCGACATGGGGCCGTGTCCAGCGTGCTGTCGTTTTCTATAAATACAGCAAGATTCCTACACACTTGGACTCATTCCAGAGACAAAGATCTGGTGGGATCTTCACATATACCCTACAAGGTATATTCTAAAGAAGGTTCTCAACAACCATCTTGTCTTTACTACTTTTGTCTATTGCCTTCTTCTTCATTTTCTCCTCAAAACCTCCATTAAAACTTGAAATCTCCATGATTTCAAGCTTTATTGTAAAACTTGTTAGGTTTTTATTCAAGGAATCTTATCAAAAATAAGTTTTACAACACTGTTTTAAGTCATTTCTGCTTAAAAATGCTTCATAGGTCAGAAAAATAATTTAAAGCTATAAGATTCCTTGTTTAAAAAATCTGCAGAGAGGTGACCACGGGGCCGTGCTCAGCGAGCACGGGGCCGTGGCCGGAGTACTATTTCATTAATTTGAAATACTTCGGGTTGTCTTCTTAGAATGTCGAGCAGAAATAGCGGAACATCCTTAGCTCACTCAAGGAACGACCGACAAGGAAGAAGATCAACAGTGGAAGACTCTCTAGTCAACTATGTGTATGCCTTGAGAGAAGCCATTGATGAAATGACAGGAGTAGAGGAAGCCTTGGTTGACCTTATAAATCACTTGACGGTGGGATTAGAGGGATGCCTTCGAGAAGTCAACCTTTTGCACCAAAGGTTGAATATTCTTGCTTGTCCTCCTATGGTGCCAATCATTGCACATAGGGAGTGGAATGTTGTACCGGAGGTCATTATTCCGACCGAGTGGTATGTCATACCCACAGAACCCCCTCAAGACATATTACACGGGGTCCCAGTTACCGTCGCACCGCCTCCACAAGACATTGTGGAGAATGAGCCCGCCTTCTTCCTCCCTAGGGAGATAGAGGAATGGCTCAACGACATCTAAAGAAACATCCCTCGGTTTCGAGTTCTACAACATCCTTAAGTACCGGGAAGCTATTTCTGGGTTTTTGACATTCCTATAATAAGGGTAGAACTCCTTAGAATGATTTCCTGCGTTACTTGACCTATCTATCTTAGGAACTTGTAGTTTTTCTTTTCTAGCTTTATTTTCATTTTCTAGGATGCTTTGTAATTGTTATTTTTAATGAATGATGGTTTTTAAGTATTAAATGGTGTTTGGATGATGTTTTAATGGTTAAAACACACTCTAAATGGTGGAGGTTACTAAGGGAAACTTGAACCCACACCCCATGTACAAAAACAGAGCCTTCCGACAATTTTTCTTCATTACAGCAAGTTCAGCACCGGGCCGTGCTCACCCCCAACACGCCCCCGTGCCTAAGGATCTGCAGAAAACGCCCAGTTCAGGTAATTGGACACGGGGCCGTGCTCACTGAACACGCCTCCGTGCCCAGCCTTCTGTTAATTATGATACTAGCAATCTGAACACGGGGCCGTGCCCGGACCAACACGGGCCCGTGCCCAGATGCCCAGTATCATAAAATTTTGTTTTTAAACACATTTTTGCACATTCATTCAACCTAAAAACTTATTTTTGGGACACACTGAGGACAATGTGTAATAAGTGTGGGGGGGGGGGGATGCTAAACCTTGAACTTTGCAAGTCCTAATAACAAGTCACACAAAACTCTATTGGAACCGCTAATCACCCCAAATTTTTTCAAAAAACTTTTCATTTTTTTACTTGTTTTGGTTTAATTTGGGAATAACAAGTTCTAAAAAGATTATATTTTTACAAATTTACAACCGATAGCGTCGTGATAAAAAGAACCAACATAAGAAAATTATGAAACGGCATGACAAATCTAGTTAAAATTTGATTATATATACTTGATCACATTATAAACCCATTCTCACAAAAAGTGAATTTTGAGCTTTTATTGAGCATACAAGTATATATCTTTAAATTAAATGCTCATCTTTTGTTTCTTGTGTGAATAGCCCCTTGGTTTCTTACGACTCTAGAACTTGCCACGACAATACATTCCCGGTCCTTACCAACTTAAACCCAAGTAAGTAAATGATGGAGGCATCAGGACTAACCCATTTTCTTTTCAACACTATTATTTTTCATTTTTTTTTCACCTACCCAAAATTCCCCTAGTTAACCCCTTTGAGCCTAAACCTTTTCATTTCTAAACCCACAAAACAAAAACCCTTTACCCACCAAAAACCCTTTTTCAATTTAACCCTTTATTTTAGTAAAAAGCTCGGTCTTTTTGTGACGTTCCTTATAAAAAAAAGTGAAGTCTAGCAATAAACAAACAAGTTCCTCAAAGAAACTCGTTTGAAAGTGCTTAGTTTGAATAAAAGTCACAAAAAACAAAAAGTTTTACGACGACCGATGCTTTTTACGCATTTAGCTCTTTTTACTAACCACTAACCCAAAACCACCTACCTTTAACCCAAGCCTAACCCTTCCCCAAGTCCTCTTGATATTTACAAAGGTTTATAGTTAAAAAGGAGGAGCATTGATTGCTTGGCAAGCATATGGTAGAAGTAAGTTCCATGCTGGTCTCGAGTGTTTCACAAAAATACATCTTCAGCCGAGTGTTGAGTGATCTCCCGCGAGGTATGTGAACTTGTATATAAATGGAATTTTAAAGAGGCATGTTATGCCCAAATAAGTAATTTCTCTTATGAAACGTTCTAAATAAATCATAACGAATATGATTGTAAATAACATAAAAATAAAATCCAATAAAGATCTTGGATTCCCAACACTCAAGACAAGCCCAAAACTTCTCTTCTACCCATTCCATTTGGGTGTGTAAGCCACATAATAAAGAGTTTTGCTTGAGGACAAGCAAAGATTCAAGTCTGGGGGTATTTGATGTGTGTAAAATGCAACATATAAATTATATCAATTGAGGCATAAAACTAACCCTTTTTAGTACTAATGTTGGAAAAAGTGTGCTTTTGTCTTCCTTTTGTATTTTCAGGACCAAATGAACAAAAGGAACACATATGCAGCAAAATCTAACATAAATACAAAGAAAAGGAATAAACGTGGCATGCCCGACCCCTCGACAGCATCTTCCCAAGCAAAAACAAGAGATCAGAAGGCTGACCACGGCCCCGTGCCCAGCGGACACGGGGGCGTGGCCAGGTGTCTGCAGAAAATGACAAACTGATAGAAGCTTCTATTCCCAGCACGGGGGCGTGCCCAGCTCAACACGGGCCGTGGTCAACGCTAAGATTCACAAAATCTTGCAAATCTTGATAGTACAGATACGCTTCTGCACATGGAGCCGTGCCCAGCGAACACGGGGGCGTGTGGAGCCTAATGAAGACAAATGTATTTAATGAAGAAAGAGAAAGTTGATGGCCAGGGGGCCGTGCCCAGCGGACAATGGGCCGTGTCCGGGCTTCTGTACAGGCTATAAATAGGGGTGCTTTGCTCACTTCAAAAGGCATCCCTTGGCAAACCACCTCTCTCCCACTTCACCACCACTCCACCACCATCACAACACCCACATCCACCACCATCATCCATCATCCACCTTAGAGTGTGTGTAGTAGTCTTGGGATCCAAGATTGATAGTAAGAGTTCTTGACAATCAAAGGCCATGTTTACCTAAGTCTCTTACATCACTTGGTGAAGACAAGCATTTAACGTAATACTTTTGATTTTTAATCTTTTCGCACTTTTTATTTGGTTTTGTATTAATGACTTTAATAACTAGTTTCTTATGTTGAAGGTGAAACTTCCTTATCATTTGTTCGTGGTGTCTTGGCGTTATTTTACTGTCTATATAAAATAAAAGATTTTCACCATCCATATCTCTACGGTCTATATAGAGATATGTTGGCTACCTGGTCGGGGGTTAAGGGAATGGTTTGGTAAGGTTCTTGCCTTGTTCAGTGTATAGATCCTGCAGGGACCTGGGTCAAGCTTACTAGGACCTCCTTGAATACCCACTGGTATTGGATGGCGGGGGTGCGAATGGCTTGATCCCCTCATATCTAAACTACTATTAATACATTAACCCGGCTATTTGGGATTGTATCCCTGCTGACTCAAAGCACTTAGCCGAGGGTAACGTCGCCTTCAAAAGAGGGGCCTACCACATTACGCATTAATAACTTAATTAATTATCTTTCAATATTCCGACCCTTTGGGATTGTATCCTTGCTGACTCAAACCATTGGGTTGAGGGTAATGTCACCTTCAAAAGAGGGGCCTACTACTATAACTAAGATAATCTCTTAAAAAGTGTAAACGTGCGGAAATCATCAAAGGTTATATTAAAGGCGAGTCGGATCCAAGTGATTCATCTTGTCTATCTGTTTTTATTTTATTTTTATTTTTTTCAGCATTTTAGTTTTTATTTTTCGTGTTTAAAATCTTTTCTAAAACTTTTTGATTTGATTAGACGTTGAAGATAAACCGGTACTAAAAGCTCTTGTGTCCTTGGACGACCTCGGTATCTTACCAATGCTATACTACGCTCACGATGGGTGCACTTGCCCATATGTGTTTTTAGTGGTAGTATAATATCGTGTTTTATAAATTGAAAACTTGACTAATATGTTAAAAAGGGCTTAAAATATCAATAAAAACATATAACGCTTCACACGCATCATATTACTTGTTGGAATGATACGTGGCGTCAAACGAAATCACACCACCAAACATGTGGTAATTACGTTTGGCTTGATCGTCACACCAAAAAAGTCCCTTCAAACGATTGTCATCGTCTGTGAAGTAATCGTACGAGAAATTAGGTTGTGACTGTTTTTTTTCATCCAAATGTGTCACAATCATCTCAGCGTCATATTCCCCTATAAACAAATTAATTTGCCTCTTGTAGTTCTTAAATTCAACTTTACTTGCACCAACGTCATCAAAACCTTCAAAACAAGTCTTCATAACATTAAATGCCTTAACTGGACCCAAATTCAACTTAGACATGCTGTTTATAACATGCTTCTAGAGCTGAGTGAGGTGTCATTCAGTTGGAAGAAAATGCTTATCAGGACGTATAATAAGATCATGGTTGTGCTCCTCAACAAACTTATAGACCTTCCACGATCCAACCTCAAAAATTACACATAACAGTGCACCACAATCAGTCCTCTTTGAAACGTTGGATCTCACTAACCGTTCCTTTTGATTGGGGTCCAACGTATCAACCTTCTTGTCCTTATATACCCCAGCTCTCGTACACATGTAATACTTAATATGTCTTATACCTTTGGCGTTTATCTTTTCAGTCCCTTTCCTAATTGAAAAACCACAAGCCTTGGCATACGTAACATACATTGAATAACAATCATAGAGGCTTGTGAAATTCATGTCTTTTTTTGGCTTTATTTCTTCACTAACGTTAGGAATGTTAAATGGTAAACCAGTTTTGGGGCAAAACCTTTCATTCGAGGAAGCACCTTCGTCTCAGAAAACACAGTGAGGAACAAATTTCAGAAAAACGCCATTAAAAAAATAGAAAACGTATCCTGATAACATTATCGATGAAAACGCCATTAATTGAATAATAGACAAGACATAATAAACACATAATTTGAAAACGTCATAATACACACACCTTAACTTGATTGATTAAAAAATTATGATGAATTAACAATACTAATGCAACGTGATAATCAAAACGCCATGACATGAATAATTAAAAACAATTAACAACATGAATAATTAACAAATATAACATGATAATGAAAACGCCATAGTTAACAAAACTGATGTTTACACAAATTAACAAATAGTAATAACTGATGTTTACAAATACTACTAAATATACTAAATAATATTCAAAACTAATCAGGTGTAAAAACATAAGAAAAATACTAGATCCCAAAAGAGAATTAAAATTAAGGGTTATTGGATTTTATCACCCCCTAACTATTGGCCATTGGCCGCCGCCACCCCAAACTGAATCCGGTCATTCCGATCACTGTTTCTTCATCGGCGCCCACCGATTTTTCAATTTCTATTCCATCTTCTCGTTCGATTCATCTTCTCTTCTGTTTTCCATGGCAGAAGCTCCATCACATCATCCACAAGGTCCTCGACCAGAGAACAGGGGAAATTTTGTGCATGCTTCTCGTGTCGAGGGAATTGTGGATGAAGCATCCGATGATAACGATGTCCAGAACAACGTTAATCAGGGAAATTATCCAGCTACACCAGGAGTACAACCAGAAATTCCGATCAGCTCAATTTTACCCCCTGTTGAAACTCCGATCTCATGATATGTGAAATCTCAAGGTGCAATAAATGTAGTTTACGCACAGCTCTGTGCACAAGCTGCTCAACCTGTAACACAATCACGAAGATCTACACCTCAGGTACGAGCCCCCTCTACACCTCGAGTGTTGCACTACGATGCACCATCGCACATGTCAGTAGATGATACGGAAGTCTATTCCAGATCTACCACCAAGTATGAATCCACTCACTCTGAATGCAGGAGACGCGATCACCGTGATGAACAATATTCTCACAAACGTCAGTTAGTTCATTCACGTTTGGGCCCGCGTTCGTACCAGAAGCGGGACACCCAAACTGATGAGTATGATAGGACGTATCATGAGGACGACAACACAAGCGTTTTCAGTCAATTGCACAGGGATCACGCAAGCTACAAACCAAAAATCCGCGCAGTTTACAACCCAGAAGCGGAGTACGATTACAATCTGATTTACCGACCAGCAGAAGCTGCTAAAAACTCAAAGTTTGTCAAAGAGATCGCACTAGCTCCCCTTAAGCAAGCGAAAGAAGTTCAACGGATTATCTGATCCTGATGATCACCTGTGCGTATTCACTAGCGCATGATTAGTCTGAGGATGGACACTACCCATGTGGTGCCATTTGTTTGTCCAAACTTTGACTGGCGCAGCACGTATGTGGTTTGACAATCTACACGTGGGAAAGTTAACATCCTAAATAGATTTGAAGGAAAAATTTCTGGTCCATTTCAGCCAACAACTCAGGTCCATTAGAGACTCAGCAGATGTCATGAACATATGGAAGAGGGACGATGAAAGCTTATGTCACACCCCCAAAATCCACCATGCGGAGCGTCACCGCTTGGAGGCGTGACATAACCAGGATCGAGCCACCAATCATATTGAACAACGTAATTAAGTAAATAAAACCAACCCTAATACAGTTGGTGACCAAAAGCTAGTTAACCAAGTTCGAATTAAACAGCGGAAGCATTAAAGGTAAAACCCAAAACATAAGTTCAATAAGTTCATAAAGTTTATTTATTAGGCACGGGACATAACAGTCCCTATTCCACAACGACCTCCTCCTCGCGCAAACTCCATAAGTACCTAACGACCTGCAAGGCATGTAACAACAAATCAACAACAAAGTTGAGCGAGTTCACAGTTGATTGTTCAGCTAATGAGTTCGTATCAGAAATCGTAAGTTCGTTTTATAACCATGTATTACCCATTATCCTTGATTCCCAAACCTTTACGATATTTAGTGGGGGCTTCCCATTTTGTATGTTACTAGACTAGTCGTATCCATAAGTGTCCTTCCCAATCCGAGGACAGTGGTAAGTATGAGTTTACGTAGGTTTTACGTAAGTGTCCTTCCTAATCCGAGGACAGTAGTGAGTATGAGTTTACGTAGGTTTTACGTAAGTGCCCTTCCCAATCCGAGGACAGTAGTAAGTATGTGTTTTACGTAGGTCTTACGTAAGTGCCCTTCCCAATCCGAGGACAGTAGTAAGTATGTGTTTTACGTAGGTTTTACGTAAGTGCCCTTCCCAATCCGAGGATAGTAGTAAGTAGTCTAGTAGTGTTGATAGTATAAGTAGTCATTCAATCCCATTCCCAACCACCGGGAATCCCATGCCTTAGTAAGGGTGTGAACTCACCTCGGTTGCTCGGTTTGACTCTCAAAAATAGCTAACAGTCAAGGTCGGTCAATCACATCCTAGTATAATTTACCAGTTAGTCATGTAGTGGTTTTCAAATAGAGCACAAAGTTCCTACACGTATCTACCACATAACTGCATTTATTTAAACGGTTCATGCCCATATAAACTTCCCATCTATTCCCGTTCATAAATAAACATACGATTTTGCACATAACACTTTTATTGACATATAGCATGTTAGATCATTCACAGATAACATTCCCGACATTTAGACACGCAAGTTACTACTTTTGTCGTTTCAGCTTTTATATTCAAAACTGGGCTGTTTTCGAGGATTTTAATAAAATAGTTAACTTGTTCCAAAAATTCCCAAATTTTTACAGAATGTCTTAAACGATCCAAATATTATTGTGTAAAAATCTCATGATCCAATTCATCACCAATATTTTATAAAAAATCATTTTCCGGACTGAAATCAGATTTATCTTTTTCTGACTGCAGTCCACGGAATAATTTATTTAAAATTCATCGAGAGTCCGATTTACAAAATTCCAGTGAGAGAATTACAAATACATCGGTGGTCATCTACAGTACAAATTTCGTGATCTAGCTCTACACAGAATTCAAGTTATGACTGAAAACAGAACGCATATTTTCAACAGCAAAAATGCAGCTCTAGCTGCTGTTACAAAATGACACTTTAAAAATAGTAAACGAAGTCCAAAAATTATGATTCTGGTGCAATTAGAACCGTATTTCATAATAACACGTTATAGACTCAAAATATCAGTTTTTCGTTGGGTTATGACCTGTTTACAGCCAACTGAAGTTGGCTGTAAAGGCTTGGACAAAAGTTGTTTTTCAGCTTTTAGCTTCCTAACTCGTGTTCGATTTATTCCGTTCACATGTTTAGTGATCACAACAACATCAAACATCAATATTAACAAGTACAACATCAGGTAATCAACAAGAATCATAACAACATCATATTAGCATCACTTCATCACTAGACTAGTTTATGTTCAAGACTTGTTTAAGGTTCTTTAGAGTTTCTTATCATTTTGATCACTACACATCTTTAACCACCTAAACAAGATGTAAGAAGCAAAGATCTAAGTTCTTACCACTAGTTCAAGACTAGGGAAGTTCGAGTGTAGAAAAGTGGTGGATAAAAGAAAACGAGAGCGGTCCTTGAACTTCCGAGTACACCAAGCTTACTTGTTCGGTCTCTAGCACCTTTGGATGAGTGTAGAATGTTTGAAAGAAGCTTGAAGGTGGTGGTATGGTGGTGTGGTGGTGGCTGCCGAGACCAAAGAGGGAGAAGGAGAAGAAAGTTCAAGTGTTGAGTGTGTTGGGAGAATGATGGTTATGTTCTAAGGGTTAGTGCTTATATCCTCCAACACATTATAATCCCTTAGATAATATATTTCTTAGAGTACATACATATCTTAATTAAGAATTCAAAGAAATCCCACCACTTTAGGCATGTGGTCGATTAGGCTAGGAGGGAGGGGGGTTAATTGAAAAATTGTAACCAGTTGATTACTTATTAGTTAGAAACCAAGTGTATGTTTACTTTGAGTTAGTTACTAGATATTTAGTGGGTAGTTAGGTGTACGGGAACCATAATTAGTTCAGGAAAATAAAAACAATGTGTTTGACAATATTTTTGTGTTCCGGGTAAAGTCCGGTTGTTCGGTTTGATACTGTTCCGTTAAAGTGCTTAATTAATCCGTAAAGTGTCCTACATATATATTTTTGTAACATTTTTAATTCTCAACACTCAGGAAAGCATACCGGACTATTTAGTAACTCTTCTGTACACTACTACTATGTTAACAAACACACGTAAGTATAACACAGTAATAAGAGAGCAGTTAAGTAATTCCACACAGTCGTTAAGCACTTTAATTATCATTAATAAATTGTACGGATACATGGAATTATGAGGGTTGTCACATTCTCTCCCTGTTAAGAAAATTTCATCCCGAAATTTAGCTCGTGGTTACTGAGGAAGCTAGTTATGTTGCGTTGGTTTCCTGGTTTTCCTGTGGTGTCACATCATCCCCCCGTTGATTTGGAATTTCGTCCCGAAATTCTGCAGTAGCTTCAGCCTCAGTGGTGGTTGCGTTTTTCTTAAACAGCTGGGGATACTTGAGTTTCATTTGGTCTTCTCGTTCCCAGGTATACTCTGGGCCACGACGGGAATCCCAACGGACTCGGACGAGAGGTATCCTGGTACGCTTGAGGATCTTAACATCTCGATCAGTAATCTCTACTAGTTCCTCGATGAATCACAGCTGGTCATCGATAGTGAGCTCCTTTAAGGGAACTATGAGGGTCTCATCTGACAGACACTTCTTTAGATTCGACACGTGGAATACGTTGTGAACTCCACTGAGTTCCGTCGGTAGATTCAGCCTACAAGCGACTTTGCCAATTTTCTCAATGATTTCGAATGGTCCGACATAGCGCGGATTGAGCTTGCCTCGTTTGCCAAAATGAACTACACCTTTCCAAGGTAAGGCTTTGAGTAGCACTCGATCCCCAACCTGGAACTCGAGTGGCTTTCTTCGCTTATTAGCATAGCTTTTCTGATGGTCACGAGCTGCCGACATTCGTTGTCGTATCTGAGCAATCTTCTCGGTTGTATCTACTACCAGTTCTGGGCCAGTGATTTGACTGTCACCAACTTCTGCCCAACAGAGAGGTGATCGGCACTTCCATCCGTATAATGCCTCAAACAGGGCGGCTTGGATGCTTGTGTGGTAGCTGTTGTTATATGAAAACTCCACTAACGGGAGGTGTTTTTCCCAGCCATTACCGAAGTCGATTACACATGCCCTAAGCATGTCTTCAAGGGTCTGGATGGTGCGTTCAGATTGCCCATCCATTTGTGGGTGATAAGCGGTGCTCATATCTAAACGTGAGTCAAAAGACTTGTGCATGGCTTGCCACAGTTCAGAAGTAAAACGCGCGTCATGATCAGAAATGATGGAGGTTGGCACTCCGTGCCTTGATACCACTTCCTTTAGGTAAATGTCTACTAGAGTAGAAAACTTATCCATTTCCTTGATAGCCAGAAAATGTGCAGACTTGGTCAGTCGATCCACGATCACCCAAATGGTATCGTTTCCGCGTTGAGATCTGGGTAGGCCAGTAACGAAATCCATGGAAATTTGCTCCCATTTCCATTTAGGTATCTCTAGTTATTGAAGTAGGCCTGATGGTTTCTGGTATTCGACCTTGACCCTAGCACAAGTCAAACATTTACTGACGTAGGTTGCTATGTGGGCTTTCATACTAGACCACCAGTATGTAGCCTTGAGATCATGGTACATCTTATCCGAACCAGGATGTACTGAGTAACGAGACTTGTGCGCTTCATCCATCACAAGCTCGCGTAAGTTTCCGTAAAGTGGAACCCAGATGCGTCCGTTAACATAGTAGGCGCCGTATTCCTTTTGTTCTAACCGCTGCCTCGATCCTCGTAAGGACTCAGCCCTGATGTTTTTCGTTTTCAATGCTTCGACCTGAGCATCACGAATTTGAGCAGGAAGACTAGATTGGATGGTAAGTTGTAACGCTCGCACACGTTTAGGTATGGTATCCTTTCGACTGAGGGCGTCGGCCACAACATTGGCTTTGCCCGGATGGTACTTGATTGCACATTCGTAATCGTTCAAGAGCTCGATCCATCGACGTTGTCGCATGTTTAACTCCTTTTGCTTGAAGATATGCTCGAGACTCCTGTGATCGGTGTCAATGGTGCACTTGGTACCGTACAGGTAATGTCTCCATATCTTAAGTGCGAAAACAACTGCTCCCAATTCCAGGTCGTGCGTAGTGTAGTTCCTTTCGTGAACTTTAAGTTGACGTGATGCGTAGGCTATGACCTTGTCACGTTGCATCAACACGCAACCAAGTCCTTGGATGGAAGCATCGCAATAAACCACAAAATCGTCTGTGCCTTCGAGCAATGAGAGGTTAGGCGCGATACAAAGTCTATCTTTTAAGTGCTGGAATGCGAGTTCCTGTGCATCACCCCAACGATAGGTGACACCCTTCTAAGTCAGTGAAGTGAGAGGTTGCGCAATCCTTGATGAATCTTCTGTAGTAGCCCGCCAAGCCCAAGAATTGGCGGATTTCTGTTGGTGTGCGGGGTGCAGGCCAGTTCTTGATCGAGTCGACCTTGGATGGATCCACCTGAATCCCATCCTTGTTTACCACATGGCCTAGAAAGTGGACTTCGCGAAGCCAGAAGTCACATTTCAAAATTTTGGCATACAACTGCTCTGCTCGAAGAAGTTCCAGCATAAGTCGTAGATGCTGCTCGTGTTCCTCCTGACTCTTCGAATAGATCAGGATGTTGTCGATGAAAATAATAACGAACTTATCCAGGTAAGGCTTGCACACTCGGTTCATGAGATCCATGAAGACCGCTGGTGCATTCGTCAACCCGAAAGGCATGACCAGAAACTCGTAATGGCTGTAACGAGTTCTGAATGCTGTTTTGGAGACGTCCTCCTCTCAAACTCTCAGCTGATGGTATCTCGATCTCAAATCAATCTTAGAGTAATAGCTCGACCCTTGCAACTGGTCGAACAAGTCATCAATACGTGGAAGAGGATAACGATTCTTCATGGTCACCTTGTTGAGTTCGCGGTAGTCAATACACATTCTGAAGGTACCGTCTTTCTTTTTCACGAATATCACTGGAGCTCCCCGAGGCGAAGAGCTAGGGCGAATAAAACCCTTGTCCAAGAGCTCTTGTAGTTGCGATGACAGTTCTTCAAGTGGGTTCGGATGTCGTCAACGAAAACAAGGGACATATTTATCGTGTCTGAGGATCCATATCGGCCGTATCAAGATCAAGGAAAAGTACATGGGGTATCAACATGTTCATGGCCCAATGCTCACTGAGTAACGTTCATAGAGCGTAACTTGTCCAAGCGAGTGTCCGCGGGGAACACTTTTAAGATCGTAGGGTTTCAAAGTATAATGTGTATAGGTGGGGGAACATGAGAAAGGGTAGCCGCAATCGATGAATAGGCGTTTAATAATCCCTAGCAGGGGTTTGCCTGAGGTCAAAGGTACAACTGGTTGTACGCAAGTTGGGTATAGTTAGGATAAAGTATGTCGTTGATCGAATATAGCTGTCATGGGGTTAAATCAATCAGACCAAGAATTCAACATAGCAGCATGATTGTCGTACAAGTGTGTAGTGTTAAGATTCACTGAGACTTCCATCAAAAGTCGTCGGACTCGCCCACATGCGAAGGGGGAATAATTCACCTGAATCCATAAACTTATGAGGGTTTGTGATTCATCAAGTAAGCAACCAAGTTAGGAGGAGTTCCTTGGGTTGTGCGAATGAATCCAAAATACGTCTGCGTAGTCGTGAGGTTCCAAAGGAAAGACGCGAAAACGTGTTCAAGAGAGTATGATCGTATCAACAATACAACACCACCCTCAAGGTTTCCAAGGAGTGATCACTAATGATCGGAGGTCGAGCCTCTCAAATTCTCTATGCTAGAGGGTGTTCGTTTCAGTGTCTTTGCATGGAGAAGCGAAAACAAAATGTCACTGTGGTAAGAGAATGATGGTTTGGTCTAAGCAAATGGTAGAAATTAGACATAACCTAAGTCAACAATCATGTGTCGGTACAAAAGCTAGTGTAAAGGTTTCGCGTATCTAAGAAGACTATCATGAAATAATACGATTTCTTGTAGTGTAAGGTGGGTCAGGTAAGCGTATAGATTATCGTGTTCGCCTGTAGGTTGAGTGATCCATATCTCCGTCCTTGATCGTCCTGAAGACTATCCCATCAGTAAGGCATCTATTCGCTAGGTTGGGTTTACGAAGGAGTATGTCAAGTGGAAGAAGCATTAACCACCCAACAAGGTAATTGGGGGGGGGGGTAATCTTGTGATCGGTGGAAATCATGGTATGGTTGTTAGTGTTTCGTTATATTGGTTGCCAATCGAAGAAACAGGGGATTGGTGAGGTTCATATGAAGAATTTAGGGAAAACAGGAGTCCAACAATAACCGAAGAATTCAACCAACTAATATGTTGTCTAGAAGCAACTCTAGTAGTGAGGTGTGGCGGCACGACACAAAAAAAGGGAAGCTCGTCGCGTCACGATCACGGAAGTATATCACTTATCCAAAATAGAGTTTGGTTGGTAGGGTTGCGAGTTGCAAAGCGACGAACGCGCGTAACTGTGGCTGCTTTGTTTCTGGTAACGATGACCGGTGGAGACGATAAGGTTCGTCAACAGAGATGCGTGGATATAGTTTTCCTAATCCCGAGTTCGTTTGAGCCAGGTCTGGTCTTTGTGAACATTAACGTGCAAACCGAATGTACGGAGGGTCAGATGGTGACGTCATGTCGAGATAAGCGTGTAAATAGATAGAATGCATAAACAGTTGTCGTAGCGGGGTGACGAGAAATCAGAAAAGAATTTGACCACTACTTGTCAAATTTCAAGTAAACAATTGCGTGTCATAAAGAACGCAGTAGGGCTAATAGACAACATGCTACTACCCTAAATAAACACACAATAAACACCACACCAGACAAAAGTAATCTAGCAAGTAAGAAATATAAACTTAAATCATACCACCTAGTGTGTTGAGCCTTGCACGTGGAGCGAAGCGTCGTTGTGGATCGTTGAGCACTGTACAGGTTATAGTCTGGTTTTATCAAAAAGCTTTCCCCCTTTTTAAAACCAAGTTCGCTATAACCAATGGCTCTGATACCAATCTGTCACACCCCCAAAATCCACCATGCGGAGCGTCACCGCTTGGAGGCGTGACATGACCAGGATCGAGCCACCTATCATATTGAACAACATAATTAAGTAAATAAAACCAACCCTAATACAATTGGTGACCAAAAGCTAGTTAACCAAGTTCGAATTAAACGGTGGAAGCATTAAAGGAAAAACCCAAAACATAAGTTCAATAAGTTCATAAAGTTTATTTATTAGGCACGGGACATAACAGTCCTTATTCCACAACGACCTCCTCCTCGCGCAAACTCCATAAGTACCTAACGACCTGCAAGGCATGTAACAACAAATCAACAACAAAGTTGAGCGAGTTCACAGTTGATTGTTCAGCTAATGAGTTCGTATCAGAAATCGTAAGTTCGTTTCATAACCATGTATTACCCATTATCCTTGATTCCAAAACCTTTACGATATTTAGTGGGGCTTACCATTTTGTATGTTACTAGACTAGTCGTATCCATAAGTGTCCTTCCCAATCCGAGGACAGTGGTAAGTATGAGTTTATGTAGGTTTTACGTAAGTGTCCTTCCCAATCCGAGGACAGTAGTGAGTATGAGTTTACGTATGTTTTACGTAAGTGCCCTTCCCAATCCGAGGACAGTAGTAAGTATGTGTTTTACGTAGGTTTTACGTAAGTGCCCTTCCCAATCCGAGGACAATAGTAAGTATGTGTTTTACGTAGGTTTTACGTAAATGCCCTTCCCAATCCGAGGACAGTAGTAAGTAGTCTAGTAGTGTTGATAGTATAAGTAGTCATTCAATCCCATTCCCAACCACCGGGAATCCCATGCCTTAGTAAGGGTGTGGACTCACCTCGGTTGCTCGGTTTGACTCTCAAAAATAGGTAACAGTCAAGGTCGGTCAATCACGTCCTAGTATAATTTACCAGTTAGTCATTTAGTGGTTTTCAAAGAGAGCACAAAGTTCCTACACGTATCTACCACATAACATGCATTTATTTCAACGGTTCATGCCCATATAAACTTCCCATCTATTCCCGTTCATAAATAAACATACGATTTTGCACATAACACTTTTATTGACATATAGCATGTTAGATCATTCACAGATAACATTCCCGACATTTAGACACGCAAGTTACTACTTATGTCGTTTCAACTTTTATATTCAAAACTGGGCTGTTTTCGAGGATTTTAATAAAATAGTTAACTTGTTCCAAAAATTCCCAAATTTTTACAGAATGTCTTAAACGATCCAAATATTATTGTGTAAAAATATCGGGATCCAATTCACACCAATATTTTATAAAAAATCATTTTCCGGACTGAAATCAGATTTATCTTTTTCTGACTGCAGTCCATGGAATAATTTATTTAAAATTCATCGAGAGTCCGATTTACAAAATTCCAGTGAGAGAATTACAAATACATCGGTGGTCATCTACAGTACAAATTTCGTGATCTAGCTCTACATAGAATTCAAGTTATGACTGAAAATAGAACGCATATTTTCAACAGCAAAAATGCAGCTCTAGCTGCTGTTACAAAATGACACTTTAAAAATAGTAAACGAAGTACAAAAATTATGATTCTGGTGCCATTAGAACCGTATTTCATAATAACACGTTATAGACTCAAAATATCAGTTTTTCGTTGGGTTATGACCTGTTTACAGCCAACTGAAGTTGGCTGTAAAGGCTTGGACAAAAGTTGTTTTTCAGCTTTTAGCTTCCTAACTCGTGTTCGATTTATTCCGTTCACATGTTTAGTGATCACAACAACATCAAACATCAATATTAACAAGTACAACATCAGGTAATCAACAAGAATCGTAACAACATCATATTAACATAACTTCATCACTAGACTAGTTTATGTTCAAGACTTGTTTAAGGTTCTTTAGAGTTTCTTATCATTTTGATCACTACACATCTTTAACCACCTAAACAAGATGTAAGAAGCAAAGATCTAAGTTCTTACCACTAGTTCAAGACTAGGGAAGTTCGAGTGTAGAAAAGTGGTGGATAAGAGAAAACGAGAGCGGTCCTTGAACTTCCGAGTACACCAAGCTTACTTGTTCGGTCTCTAGCACCTTTGGATGAGTGTAGAATGTTTGAAAGAAGCTTGAAGGTGGTGGTATGGTGGTTTGGTGGTGGCTGCCGAGACCAAAGAGGGAGAAGGAGAAGAAAGTTCAAGTGTTGAGTGTGTTGGGAGAATGATGGTTATGTTCTAAGGGTTAGTGCTTATATCCTCCAACACATTATAATCCCTTAGATAATATGTTTCTTAGAGTACATACATATCTTAATTAAGAATTCAAAGAAATCCCACCACTTTAGGCATGTGGTCGATTAGGCTAGGAGGGAGGGGGGTTAATTGAAAAATTGTAACTAGTTGATTACTTATTAGTTAGAAACCAAGTGTATGTTTACTTTGAGTTAGTTACTAGATATTTAGTGGGTAGTTATGGTGTACGGGAACCATAATTAGTTCAGGAAAATAAAAACAATGTGTTTGACAATATTTTTGTGTTCCGGGTAAAGTCCGGTTGTTCGGTTTGATACTGTTCCGTTAAAGTGCTTAATTAATCCGTAAAGTGTCCTACATATATATTTTTGTAACATTTTTAGTAACTCTTCTGTACACTACTAGTATGTTAACAAACACACGTAAGTATAACACAGTAATAAGAGAGCAGTTAAGTAATTCCACACAGTCGTTAAGCACTTTAATTATCATTAATAAATTGTACGGATACATGGAATTATGAGGGTTGTCACAGCTTAGAAGATTTCATAACAAGGTACAACAAAGAAGTATTGGAAATCGGCGATGTGCATGAACACTTAATCCTCGCGCAATTCAAATACGTGGTGAGGTGTGATAATATGATAAAAGTCTTGTCAGGGACTGAAGGTCTGCCGAAAAGTTTGGAAAAATTGATGGCTGCCACCAAAGTCTATGCTCAAACAGAGCGCAATCTAAGTTCCAACATGCCACCACTACCACAGAACCGCCCACAGGACATGAGTGGAAACAGTGGTAGGAAATTCAAGAAAAACTAGAAGGACACAGCTTCAAGCGCATACTCATCAGACGACGCCCGCGCGACAATCAACAAGCTCAACGCTAAAAAAGAAGCCAAACAAGAAAATCGCGAAAGGCAGCGGACGCCTCTCACCAAGACACCGGCGAAAGTGCTCAGCACTGAGGATTACCAGTTCAAAACACCACCGCTGATGAAAAACAAAAGAGGCAAGATCCAAACCTCTATTGTGAATACCACAAAGATACTGGCCACACCACAAACAACTGCATAAGTTTCCGCACAGAAATAGAGAAAACACTCAAGAGTGGGGAACTTACCCATCTAGTTCAGAATGTGCGCAAAGAAATCAAGCAAATCACGCGTGGAGACGAGGGGCCAAGTAACAAAAAAGCTATACAAGCCTAAGGATCAACGGAAATTCCGCGTGCATAGTTCCTTCGTATTTGACAGGTTCCTCAACTTGTCAACTTATTGCACAAGAACTATTCCATGCGCAATAAATTATGTCCCGATATTTATCCTAAACAGCTTTGTAATACATGGCCTCTGCGCCCTATCCACGTCAATACAAAGTTCGTTACATTATCTTTATGTTTATTATAAAATGCATGCAATTTCTTTTGGTAAGCGCAAAAACACTATGGTAACCTAATATAAGTCTCATGAACGGTCTGCGGTCACAGGTACCGCGCAAGGTCCAGCCCTACGTTCACACATGAGCTTTATACCATCTTTATTCGCCTTACCTAAACAAAGTAATTGTACTCATGCAAAACATTGTAATTCAAACATACCATATATTCACAAAAGTTACTTGCGCAGCAAGCGCATTAACAAAAATTTAAATGCACAGCAGTGCATCAACAAGTTACTTGCGCGTCAACGCAACCATACAATCACAAACGGGATCTACATCCCAAACCTATCCAACTAAGTGTTCAACAACCACAAAAAATACAAAGAAAACCTATTCTAGGTCTTTATCATCATCTGCTTCATCTGGAAACACTTCCTTTAGCTGCGCCACGAAGTCATCAGATTGGAGAGCAACGGTTACCAAATCCATCATAGGAAGGCGCAAGTTGTTATATTCTTCCTTCGCCGCAACATGCTCCGCACCAGTATCAACCCCAGAGGTAGCAGACTTACTGGTGTCCCAATCAACCTTCAGCGCATTAGCAACATGATGAGCACATTCAGCATAGCCCTGGGCATAACCATCGTTCCGCGCGGTAACCAACAAACGGCCAACAATCTGATCCAGATCTGCAGAATTCAACACAAAATTTGCAACCTGCGCAATACAATACATAAGAGGATGTACAAACACATCAAAATATTACAAGGAGTTGGCATACTTACACTTATAATCCCATGATGCTTCATCCAAAGCATGTCATCCTTCAAGGGTTCAACCAGACTCTCTGCCGTCACACGAGCGGTTTCGGAATCTTCCAATTTCCCTTCAGTTTCAGTCAGACGGCGGGAAGTCTCAGCTTTCTCAACGCGTTCAAGCTGCAAATCTTTTTTGGCAGATTCAAGCTCGGCCTTAATTTGTTCCTGATCAGATAATAAATAGGTGGGTTCGTCTATCTCCTTATTTTTAAGGGCAAGAGTGGCGCAGGTTTGTACCTCTCTCTGCTCGCTCCTCTCTCGATGAGAACGAGCCTCATCACGGGCTGCTTCAGCCTCCGCCTTCTCTTTCTTCAACTTCTCAATCTCCGCCTTGAGATTGTTGATGCCTGATGTGCTGAATACAGTCTATAAAAACTACTAACCTAATCTAGACACCCTAGTTTTAAATTTATAAACTAAGACTCTCTAAATGCTAGACCACTGACAGGCAAGTGTACCTATCGTACGTAGTAAAGCCTAATGAAGTCCGAGTATCGAACCCACGAGACACTAGCGACGCTAAACTAGACTCTGACTCAACTAATTACTTAATTGGTTTTAATTGTTTTAGGGGGTTTTAATTAACTAATATTCTAAATTAAACTAAAGCAAGTAAACAAGAGAACAGGGCAAGAAAGAGATATGGTGAAGTGACGGGAAGCAGACAATGATGAGAAAGAACTACCCAGGCTTCGAATCCCTATGACCAAACCATGACCTCTAGTCCTGTCCAATGACTAAAGCTCCGAATCTACCCAGAAAACCTCCCGATAAGGATGATCAACCAAAATAGAAGATGGAACAGAGTGATGAAGTGCTAAATTGGAAACGACTCGAGATATCGACACCGAATCCCACCACTGTCAGATTAAAAACAACTATGGTGCTAAAATCCTCCGGTCATGAAGCTAAACCTGCTAAATGATTGAAAACCTAGGAAATCCTAAACGCGAATAAGTAGCCGAATCCGAGCTATCGGTCACCCAAACTACCAAACAACGCCTAGCTAATAACCTAGCAATCCTGACTCGTCGCTAGAGTTGCAAGAAAAGGATGCACACTATACTCAGTTGATTTTAATTAATTTAGTTAAACTTGAATTATCTCTAATCTCAAGCTCTAGACCGAAAACCTAATAGATTAACGAACCTAGAATGATCTAAATAGTTCCGGACCAGACTAACAAGATCACCTAACCAAACAACCAATCACAACCAAGACAAGCACACAAATTCATAAACAATCACAAAACAGGAATATGTAAATCATCTCAATTTAATCATTACTCAAAACCAAATAATCAAAACATTAAGTCATAGTTCATCTAGGCTAGGTAGTCTAGAAAATTTAGCCAAGAATCATATTCACGAAAAAGAAACAAATCTGAATTAATAAACAATCCATAGTATCATATTTAAAAAAACACAAAGTTATTAAAAACTGAACACTAACAAATTGCAAACCCGGAGTTGAATCTTGATCGTGGCTTGAACCCTTGAACCAGCTCTTTTCTTTCCTTCTCCTCTCTTCGAACCTTCCTTTTTCTATATGTCGCGGCCCTATCTGCCGTCTTCTCTCAATTTCTTGCTTACTGATGCCCTCACTGATGTTCGAATATAAATAGGAATCTCCTAAAAAATTAATAATCCCTGCCGTCAAAGTTGCTTCTCCAATTGATGTGCCGCCCCAGACTTCTCCTCCGGCCCAATAGTTGTTGTGTACATGTATGAAGTCAGCCGTCAAAAAGTGTTTGAATTGCAGTCAACTCCTAATTCAACAACCAGGCCCAAGTTGTAATTAGGCCTCTTGTTGGATCCATATAATAGCAGCCTCTTATGATATATCATCAAAATATAATATGGCAGCTCCAAAAATAAAATGTATTTCTTTTTCTTCTAACTCCAAAGAATAATAACTCTTGACAAATAATTGGCGTCCTCTAACTTATAGGATAGAGATAGTGGACTCGGTCCACTCAAGGAAAATAGCGGCAATTTTAATTCGATCACTAGCATCCTACTCTGCTTAACTAGTTGGTTATTTGTTTTTTTACTCATTTTCGCTCCATTTGCACAAGGACCTGACCCAACACAAAATAATATAATACTAAAACTAAAAAAAAAAAAAAAAAAAAACTATACAATAATTATACAATTTACACGGGACAAATATGTATATTTTACCACACATCAATGCCATTCCGAAGACCCACCTGCTCATTGTTATCCTTCTCACAAATTTCTCTCCAACGTTTATGCTCTTCTGAAAGAAGAGCGGCTTCAGCTTTCCTTTTCCACCCCGCGGTAGACCACTCTTCAGCTTTCTGCTCGCTCTCAAACTTGGCTTGATCAGCCTCCAACTTAGCTCTCAGCAGGGCAACCCTTGCCTTCTCTTCAGTAGCTTCTTTTTTTGACGCTTCAAAAGCAGTCCATTCTTTATTCATACTACGCCACTCGCGCACTATACGGTGTGTGGGAGAAGTAGAGCTGGCAGTTTCCTCAAGATAAGCATGGTAAGTCTGTTCATGGGAATGCTCTTCTTGGAATTTAACCTCCGCGGGAGGGAAGATACCTTGTAACCAATCACGGCAAATCTGCCAGTCAGAAAAGGTATCGCCATGCTTGAGCTTCCACACAGGCGCATGAATATCGGAAGCCCTCTTATCAGAATAAGATCTATAATAATAATCCCTCAGGGTTTCCTCTGGGCGGATGGGAGAGTCTTCCTCATCATCAGTAAAAAAGCCCTGATCACTAGCTGGGCTCTTTTCAACATTCACAGGCACAGAAGTAGCGGAAGAGAAAGGAAAAGTTATCACTGGATCCTCCTGAATGGATTTCCCTTTCTTAGGCTCTCGCGCCACAACTTCAGGAGACTTGGGCTTGGTAACACCAGCATCCACAGTCTCCGTCTCCATAACCTTCTCCGCCTCCAGCTCAACTTCGACAGGCTTCTCAACTTCAACATTCTCAACCTCAGGTTCAACAGACTTCTCCACCTCCGTCTCCGCAACACTAATACCTTCTAGCTGTTCCCTGATAGAGGCACGAGGTGGTGAAGGTGGGAGGTCATCATTAAAAACAGATGATGACTCCGCGCGGACAGAAGGAATCAGCTTTTTTGTAAAATAAAGTCATATAAACATAAATGATGAGAAAAAACAGTTAAAAAAAGACACTAACCTGGAGAGAACTTTGCAACGAAGGCATCTAGATTGCCTTTCTTGCCAATTTTCCTTCTTGGCACCTTCTTGGCAGGCTGCACCATAGCTTCAACCTCCGCTTGCTTCCTTTTCACCGCCTTTGTCCTCAACAAAGGCTCTGGACTCGATTCCAAATCAATAGGATCATCCGGGTTGGAAACATGGATATCCGCCGTATCACGAGGCTCCGCCTTTGGTTTCCTCAGAACTACAGGCGCAAGTCCTTCCAAGGTGTCAGACATCACTATATAATCACACCAGGGTTCAGAGAAATGGCGCGTACCTTTCTTCTCTTCTTTAACCTTCGCCTTTGGCGCATCAATCTTCTTCGACGCAATAGTAACAGCTGGTACACGTTTCTTCTTCTTCTCAGGGCCTATGCCTAGATTAATCAAGTCGCCTCTTTAAAAAGAAATATTACAATATTACCCCACGCGCAAGGACAACAAAGAGTAATATTGCAATATTGATCAAAAAATTTAAAGTGAGCTTACCAGCACCAATCGAAGGTTGCGCGACTAGATCTTCATCCCGTGGAAGCACGAAATTTCTTATTATCTGTTGATACCAAAGCTCTTCACCAGCACCCTTCGGGATAGTTGTCGTTTTCCCTTTCTCCCTCTTATATGTAACAACATACAAGGAAACAACTACAAAGGCAAAAAACAGTAACAAGTTCATGTTATTTACAAAAAAAGGAGAACAAAAGGGTAAGAAGATCCCAAATCTTACTTTTATCATCCTCTATATACACTGGTTTATCTTCACGATCCATTTTCCAGTGAAGACTCCTACCAGCGGCAACCAAGGCCCTCTCAGGAAGCTCAATGGAAGGAATATCCTTCAGGCCCTGATACCAAATCTCCGACTCCGGAGTCTTTATATTTTCTACCACAATGTCTTCAGCACCCCTAAAGGTCATCTTGGAATCACCCTAGCTTTAATAAAGAAAAACTTGGGTTTCCACTCGTGAAAAGACTTGGGAGGATTTAACAGGATCTTCTTCGCCGATGAGCGTTGGGCAAAAGAATAAAACCATTGTGAACAGTAGAGTTGGTAAAATACCCGGAACCGATTGACTGTCGGATCAATATACATCGACCGGCAAAGGAATTCGAAATGTCGAATCCGGACCATTCCGATGGGGTGTAGTTGAGAAATATGAAACTTATAATACTCGAGAACGTCAAGCAAGACTCTTGTAACGGGTAGACGAAAGTTGCCATCGGCAAAATAATCTCAGAATAAAGTTATATAACCGGCTGGAGCATCAGCCGCCGTTTGCCCTTCTACCGAGTATCTCACACCCAAGCCATCAGGAAACTTGAAGTTCTTCACGAGACCGTCAAAAATCTCCTTTGACCACTTTAACGGTGGTAGGGAGGCAGACATTTCTTCAGAAGAGTCTTCAAGATGTTCTTTAGTAGACATAAAGGGAAAGATTGTAGGTTTCTCTAAAGAAATATTGGAGAAGATGGAAAGTTGCAACGACAACTGATGAAGACAAAAACCCACTCAAAGGGTTTATATAGGGATCACCATAAATGTTCTTGAAAACCGCATCACCCCTTTTTCAGAACAAACACGGTTACCAAGGCATCAAGGGTGAGTGAGGAACAACAAGTAATCTCACGCACGCATGTAAACCACGCTTGACGACGCACATTCAATGAACAACTGACAAGTGACAGCCTGTCACCAAAACAGTCACACATCAACAGTCAGCACAATACCTTTTACCTTCCATGAGCAAAAATTTTCAAAATTAGAAATCATGAAAACCTCCACTTGAAGAAACAAAAATATCTTCCACAAGAAGATTATTCTTACCTCGCGCCAGACAAGCTTGTTACTTCTCAAAACAAAAAGCGCACACTCTATTTTATATAGTCCAGTGCTCCACCTACTCGCATAGAAGCAACACTGGACTGGGGGGACTTGAAGGGGTATGGTCCCAAAAACCTCGCGCAGGCGCATAGGACCATACCACAACCTTGTCCCGTAACATCTTGAATAAATACCCTACGCGGCCGCGCAGCGGTCCTAAACAGGATTTGGGAAGAAACAGTTCAACAACAAAAGTGTATGGACCCCAAAACCTTGCTCAGGCACAGAAGACCATTCTATAAGCCTCACTTCTAAAACATCTTTAACGAGACCATGTGCGGCTATGCAATGGTCCCAAAAGTTATAGAAGAAAATAGTCTTCAATAAACAACGCGCGGGAAGAAAGGAGAAACTAACATTCCACTGACACCCTTGCGCAGGCCTGGGCAAGGGAATAGTTAGACTGGAAGATAGAAATCCTAAACATCTCCACTCGCCTAAGATCAAGAGTTGAACAAAGGGATCTTTTCTGTTACAACAGAATTGACACGTGGCAAAACATAAATGTTTACAGCTGTAGATCTTCTAGAAGACTTTCTAAGGCTCATCGTGCACAACCATTCGGTTACAATGGAAAGATGACGTGGCACAATCCTAGACACTCATCTAAATCACGATGATGTCATCAACTTGAAGAAGGGTCTACCCAAACCCACTTTCCACGTGGCATCTCCCTAGCCTTCGATCACACTCATAATCCATGTGATCGGATGTGACGTTAACGATCGATGGAAAAGAGAATAACCGCCTACGGAAAATGTTTTCCGTTACTTCCACCGTCGCACCAATTTCCCGCAAAAAATCGGCTATAAATAAGCTATTGCAGGTATGATCTCACAAGTTACTTTCTACTTCACTCTACTATTTCTTCTTCATTGAGATCATTGTACTTATTCTCACACCGGAGGGTGGTCACTGAGAGAACCCCCATTCTCCCCGTGGCGAGTCTAACGGATTTCTGTTTTGCAGTGATCACCGGAGAAGGAATTTAGCCAAACTTCAGAATCAGTGAGAGGATTAACCTTCTTATGTAGAAACTGAACCCCTGATCTGATTGATTCCGGTCATTCTGATCACTGTTTCTTCACTAACCATCATCACCATCATCCATAAGGCTTCAAGATGTCTATGTTCGAGCTTCAATCATCCGGTGATCAAGTTCTATCATCGATGAGCGGCTAATCCTCACGGGTTTTACCCGGTATAGGTTTTTGTAAGATTCTAGTTTTTAAACATTGTTTTGAGATTTGATTTGTGATAAATTGTAGTTTGATTTTGAAGCTTTTGATAATTGTTGTGTATTTTTTTTTGTTGTGTATTAGAATTGAATTTGTGAATTGTCGAATGATGATTAAATTTGGCTTTACGAAATGAATTTGTGCACTTATGCCTTATCAATTGGTAGAATTTATATTTCTTGGTAACGAAGTGCGTTGCGGTCCGTCGTCTACGATGTTGATAGCTCTCGGCACCTAAGCCATGCAACACTAAATTTGTTAATCATATATGCAATTAAATTAAATCTAAAATGTGTAGAAACCCTAGGTCTTCAATTACCGAACCGGGTGTGAACCTTGTTCTCCATTATTGTTTAAAAGCATTTAGCAAGTTTTCGTGTACTCACAAGCATTCGAGTTTTTGTATTTAATCACATTAGTATTAAACTTGTCGGTTTATTCCGACACTCCTTTTTCAACAAACAAACAATTGAATTATTTTAGCAAGCTTCATAATTGTGACAACCTTAAATATCAATCACGTCCACCGCAAACCACAAACTCTTCGTAGTTCGACCCCTTACTACTACTAATACATTGTTAAGGTTAATTTGGGACTATAAATATTATCTTTGACCGGTACGCGACACCCCGATCAAACTTTGGCGCTATTGTCGGGGAGTTCGTGCGCTTTGTGTTTGGACACTAATTGATTTTGGGATTATATGTTTAAGGTGTTTGTTTCTTTTTGCCACTTTCTCTATTTCTTGTTACGCGGGTGTGTTACTTGTGCATGTTACGGGTAGTGCATGCATACGAGAAATTCCAGGAGGACCTCACCGTTGGTGTTCGAACTAGAAATTCCAACACTTGCTTCTAATCAACCCAACATCAACTCACCTCTCACATCATTCGTTGGGCCCATTCAAATGGACCCCCAAAACTCCAATCAACCCAAAAACCAACCCCAATACCAAAACGTTCAATACCCAGAATACCCTCGCCCGAACCAAAACGTTCAAAACAATAAACCAGGGGACGGTAGCAATTCATGACCATCAACACCACCCTTCGAAACCCGTGGTCAAAACCAAAACCACCAACGTACACCCACACCTCCACCTCAAAACCAAAATCAAAAAAATCCATTACCACCCAATCTCAACAACCGAAATGTTAACGCCAATCGTGGGGTTAACCAAAATCATGGCATTCCCACGAATGAAGCCCAATTTCTCAATCTCGACGATTTGAGAAATAACATTCTCGATGATGCACCGTATAGCATTCCCGGTTATCAATCACCAGAACATGTGAGTGTTCATTCGGAATACTCGGACGATGGAGGGAATTATAACGAAAGGTTGGAAGACGAAGTATGGGGTGGTGATAATGCATGGATTTTCTACAATGCTCGGGGGTTTGAGTATGAAGATATTGGCTACCAAAATGCCAATTATGTGGGGGTACAACGAGGATTACGGGCACGATTATACCCGCAATGACGGTTATGGCAATAACCGTCAACCACGAAACAACCAATAGAACCGGGATGACGGGAATTAAAATAACAACAACAATGCTAACCGTAACCAGATTCCACAATACATGGGCGGAGGTAACCAAGGTGATGATAGAAGGGGCAATTAAAGACCAGACAACCAAGAAGTCAATGGTCCTCAATGACGTCAACCACATCAACACTGACCTTGGAGGACGGGCGTGAACTAATGACCTTAAACACTTGATCAATGATTATAGACATTGATGAGGGCACCAGAAACGAACAGTCAAATGGTACAAAGTTTATTATTCGTAACATGTCTCTAAACTAAACACTTACATGATTTTTGTTAAACAAAACTGTGAACTCGCCAACTTTATGTTGACACACTTTTCTGCATGCTTGCAGGTCGTTAGGTGTATTCATAGAACGGAGCTTGCAATTGGAGGAGCTGAGGATGTCATGGGTCATGCCATTTATTAACACGTCCAATGTTACGCTATGTTTCATGAATAGTTTGATTTCAATTACTTAGTACCATTTCAAATGCTTCCGCTGAACGTATACTGTTTAAATCAGATGTTTTAAAATGCACTTTTCATATTGAATGAGATTTTGAGTTTATTATTTTACCGTTGGTTCAATGAGATTAGTGGCTAGATCCTGGTACGTCACACGCCTCGCGGTGAGCTCCGCATGTGGTATTTTAGGGGCGTGACAGCAGCCCTAATTAAACCTAAAGATTAAAAACACATACCTTATGAAGAATGAAGAACAATCACTCGAAGTTGAACAAGCTGCGCAACACCTGCGTCTGGTCGAATACCCAGCAGCAGTGATTTTTTCCCCTTCTGTTCGCAGTTCCCTGCGTCTGGTCGTATACCCACCGAGCGAATTTGAGTTTTTTTAATAAGGTGGGCTTTCTATTTGTTCTATAGTTATTTGGGCAATTGGGTTATAAACAATACATTTTTCAAACATGTTTACAAATACAGTTTTTGGGCCCAAATAAAATTATTTGGGCTATATAAGTAATTTTTTTTATAAAACCGGGAAGTCAAAAACGTATATATCTAAAAAATTCTATATGAAACATACATACAAAACACTACTGAGCGAAAAGTTTGGGGGTCGGGCGCCCCCTCGGCCCCTTGAAAGCTGTGCCCCTGATGGGAACTACATACACACTTGCATTTCTTTTCTTTTTTTAAGTATAAAAGGGAGGTGTGATGAGGAGGTTTGAAATTGTCTAGTGTTGGAAGAAAAAGTAGGATTTGGAATGGATGAGGTTTGAAATGATGTGGTGGGTCTAGATTTTAGACTTTGAATGAGTTATTTAAGGTTTGTAAACATTTGATTACCTGGGTGTATATTTTGAGCAAGTTTTAAACCGTTTGTTGCATTCTCCATTTTGAGTTGTTATTATAAAATATTATTCAAAATTGTCTCCCTTTTCATATAAATGGATTGAAACTGCTCAAGCCTTAATGTATACTGAAATCTTGCATCTTCTATATGTTTGCATGCTCTAGGTACATAAGATTCTAATAGTAAGGAATGAGTTGATGACTTGAGGGGAGCAAAATACCAAGTGTATGGTATTAAGGGGCAGACCCACATAGAGTGGGTAGGGGTCCCCGGACCCCAATGTTTTTAAAAAAATTATTAGATTCGGTATATTAAATTGTATAAGGACCCCATAAATACAATTAGGTGGATACCATAAAAACAAAAGGAAGTCTGGTGTAGTGGTAAATCCTTCTCTTTACCAACAAGAGGTCATGAGATCAATTCTTACATAGCTCATTTTTCCTTTTTTTTAAATCTAATTCAAACCTCGCTATGACCCGACCCGAACGAGGACCGACCCGAAAATTTTAACGTTTTGTGATGAAAATTTTGAACACCGAAAAAAATGGACCCCATTGAAAAAAAATCCTGGGTCCGCCACTGATGGTATTTCTTATGGTTATGTGTTTTTATCCATGATGAGCATAATGGGTAATATCAAAAGCTTTCCTCCAACCTAACATTGTCAGGATTTTAGGTAAATATCAATTGTTGATGTTCGTTTTACTTTTATAAATGAAAGAATGTTTCTTTTGTTTATCACGTTGTTTAATTTTGTGTACGCTAAATATATGTTAGCTTTGTTTGCCGTGTTCTTCATATAATTTGGTGTAATTTAACACTATTTTATTTCTTTGTGTTTATAGAACCGATTTTGACTTTTGTTGACCAAACCCGAACCAGTTTGTGCACCTCTGGTAACTAGGGGTGTTAATCGGATTTCAGGTTATTCAAGTCAAGTTTTGGGGTTTGAAACTTCAACGGAATACCGACTCAAATAAGGTTGGTTTAATCTGTATCCAGGTTATGAAATGGGCTACTAATAATGGGCTGCTAAAAATACTCTGACTACTAGAACACTAAGCCCATTCCCGGCTGCTAAAAATAAGGCCACTAATTGGGCTTTAAAAAAAAAAAATACATGGATTCAAAAATGCAAAGCAAATAGTATATTTCACATATTTATTTTTTAAAAAAATTCTATTCATCTTTTAAGTTTATAAATGATTAATGTCTTAAATTGCATTACAAAAATTATACTATAAGATAATAGTATAGCATCGATGTTGGAAGATAGGAATATAAGATGCATAAGAAAAGATGGCCGACTTCTACCGGTTACCATTTTTTAGTAAACATAACGGTCAAATTATCATCTTTTAATAAACGGGTCAATATCACTTTTTTATGTAAGCGGGCCAAGGTAAACATGGTGGGTCAAGATTACAATTTTTAATAACGGGATCAAATTATCGTTTTTAGTGACCTGGTCACATGACCATTTTAGTAAACGGGTCAACCTTTACCATTTTTCGGATGGGTCAAGATTAAAATCTTTAGTAAGGGGGTGAAGTTTACCATGTTAATAAGGGGTGAAGGTTACCATTTTTGGTAAATGGGTCAGAAGGAGATACTTTAATAAACGGGTCAAACTAACCCTTTTAGTAAACGGTTCAAACTCATCATTTTTAGCAAGCGAGTCAAAATACCATTTTTGGTGAATGGGTAAAATTGTCGTTCTTAGTAAACGAGTCAAACTCATCTTCTTTAGTAAATGAATCAAATTATATTTTTAGGACAAGTGAAGATGAAGATGCTTGGGTCATATAAATCACACACACACACTCACACACACACACACACACACATATATATATATAGGAGAAGGATGTATAGAAAACCCACTTGTTGTTAGAAAACCTGGGAAACTCAAAGCTCCCGATATTTTTTTTTGAAAAAAATTACACATGTTATATACATATTTTTAAGGGTTTAGGGCAAAAAAAAAATCAAAAAAAAACGCAGAGTAGATATTTTAAAAAAGAATAAACAAGTTTTTGTGTAACATATGTTACATTCGTCTAACATATGTTACCCCAGAAATTTGTTTATTTTTTTAAAAAATATCCACTTGACACTTTTTTGATTTTTTTTTGCCCAAAACCCTTAAAAACATGTATATAACATGTGTAAATTTAAAAAAAAAAATCAGGAGGTTAGAGTTTCCCAAGTTTTCTAAATTATAAGGGTTTTCTATAGATACTTCCATTATATATATATATATGGTAGGGTTCATGAGTGAACAATGATTTATTTGTGAACAAAATGAACTTATCCTGACTATTGATTTTGTAGATCTAGATTTTTTCTTTAGTGGCAAGATTGTAATTATCTTTTGTAAATTACATGTATTTTAATAGACACAAGGGTATAATTGTATTTTTCTATCTTCATTTAATTAGTTGATTTTTTTCTCTCTCCTGATTTCTCTTTCCAATTAAAAGAATATTTAATTACATTCTCTATACTTTTTTTCTCTCACATATTACCTAACTTAATATTTGATAATTTAAAAAAAAATACATACATTATCAAATATTATTTCATCTAGAACACGATTAAAAATATTTAATTACATTCTCTATACATATATGTATTAGATCAATGTTTGATTAAAAGATGTATAGTGGAAACAATATGTAGTAATACACAAATGTATAAGTCTGGTATATATCGACATTTATACACTATGTACTTGCATAATACACAGGTGTATACGTCTGGTATATACCGACCTGTATACACATTTGTACTTGAATAATACACAAGTGTATAAATCTGGTTTATACCGACCCGTGGAAACAAGATGTACTAATACACAAGTGTATAAGTCTTGTATATACTGACCTATATACACATATGTTAAAAATATAATTTAATTAGGTTTAATATTTAATTTTAAAAGGAACATAAGAGTTTATTTAAAAAAAAAATTAGCCCTTCAATCTCTTATAATTAAAATAATGGAGAAATAATTAAAAATGAGAGAGAGAGAGAGAGTTAAGAGAGGAGAAACTTAAGAGATTTTAATTAAAAGTATTTGGCTAATGTCAATATATATATAGGATTAGGTTCAAGAGTGAACAACTTCTTGAGAGTGAACTGTGTGAACTAATCTTGACCCTTGATCATTTTTAGATTAAAAGGGTAAGATTGACATTAGCCAAGTATGTTTAATTAAAATCCCTTAATTTTCTCCTCTCTTAACTCTCTCTCTCTCTCATTTTAAATTATTTCTCTATCATTTCCTTATCCATAGATTTTGTTTTAATTTTAACTTTAATATTGTTTTTCTTTTATTAACCATATATATAGATATCATAATATATCGTTTTTAACTTTTTATAATTGTCAATAAATATTGAAAATTTTCTCTGAGATTGAAATTGTAATTATTTTTTTTGCATGAACTCTTTTTTCGAATATGTGATGAAGTTATTTATTTTTGCATACATGTGATATGTTTCGTTTTTATTAATTTCATAATTTTTATATGAATCTACTTGTGCGCATGCATAATATACTATATGTTGTTAATATACACATATGTAACCATTTTTTAATATAATACACATATGTATAAAAGACTGTGCAAATGTGTATAAACTAACAGCTGTGTATCTTATATAACCTGATAGTTAGTGAGACTGTACACATGTGTATAAACTAACCGTTGTGTATCTTGTATAAACTGATAATTAGTGAGACTGTACACATGTGTAAAAACTAAAATCTGTGTATCTTGTATAAACTAATACTAGCGAGACTGTAAACATGTGTATACACTAACAGTTGTGTATTTTGTATATACGCAAACTAGCGAGATTTTAGGGATTTTGATTATATTGTTTAATAAATGCAGTTTACAAAAGACGCAAATACCCTTCTGTCAATTAATTTAAAGGGAGGTTACAACATTATAATTACAATCTTGCCATTGTTTAAAAATCTTTAGATTGTGTAATCCAGTGGCCCATTTTAGTTCACACTGTTTACTCTCAACCTAGTGTTCACTCTAGAACCCTACCCTATATATATATAAAGAAATAGCGATTTAACACGAAACATCGTATGTTCAAAATTACATCTTTATTTGTACTTTACTTACCACAATGTAAACCTCATACTAATAACTTAGCAAACATAAACCTCATACTAACAACTTAACAAGTACATAGAAAATTTATATAACATACCATAAGTTAATAAAATTAAAAGTTGTCTTAATTATACACTTAGTGTATTTTCCCTTATCATTTTCGGCCCACCAAAAGCCCTGTGTGATTTGTATTAATATTTGTAAACACAAAGAGTTAGAAATCAAGTTTAGAATCATACCAATTTGGGAGTTCGAGATTGTCGGATAGGTTGGATTTTGTAGTATACCTTCATTTTATTCTCTGACCCTCAAAACACCCAACCCGTCTTCATATCTTTGTTTGTTACCCTGTTAGCATACCCGTCCACTGGACGAGTATTAAACTAGTTACCAAGGTGATTAAAAGAATACAGAGATGGTTAACTAAATAAAACAATGGAGTTGATGAGATTAAAAGGGCAATAGTTTTAGTTTTTTAATGCATTGTATTTTTCTCCTTCTAGTATTTTTGTAGAGCACTCAGATAAAGTAGTGTAAACTGTATTTAGGTTCAATATATAGTTGATAAAGACACATTTGATTTGGGACATGTTTAAGAGAAGTTACCTGGTTGGATTGTAATAAGTTCTAAATGTTTATTATATAGTAAGTATTGCATAACTCAATGTCAGCTGTTTTTCCTTTTTGTTAAAATCTTGAAAGCTTTCAAATATATTCATGCTCAATAAGTTAGAAAATCAGTTTTGATCTTGACTCATGGTTGTCATGTTTCTTTTGCTTTTCTTCTTGGATCCTTTCTGTCTACTATATGCGGAACATGATCTTGACTCAAGCCCTGAATAAATGACACCGTGACGGTAACTTTCATACAAACATATATTAGCTATGTTGGAATAATTCTGAAGTGAAAGATGAGATTAAGAGATCAAGTCAAGGTTTAAAGTTTTAATTTAATATATTATTTTGAGTGTTTGAATTGTTTGGTTTATCTGTTTATTTATTTGGATTAGTTTATTTTTACAGAGTTTGAGTTATATATGTTAGGATTGGGTCTTTATGGTTAGTAAAAACCTAGGTTTATGGTTAGTTGATTGATGTGTCAAGTTAGAGGTTAAAAAAATAGTGACAAAGTTGTTTGTTTAGCATAAAATCTGATTGTGGGTATTCTTGATTACCGATTTTGTTTATCTGAGTCGAGTGTTCAAAAACCAAAGATCAGTTAGTAACTGAAGATCAACATATCGACGACAATAGCAGTAATCGAAGATCAGCCGACAAACCACAAACTCGATCTAGAAGAACATGACATCACAAAAAGCTCGACTAAGAGAAGAGAAGATAGGCGATCACGAATAAAAGAAACTCAACACAAGAAGCGGCAGGAAACAAAAGAAGAAGCATCAACAACAAAGAAATCCATTAATCCTCTTCTATTGCGAGTTTACGACAAAAGCACGATTTGAAAGCAAGAAAAAATTGGCAGCAGATGTAATTTGGATGGGGTTGTAGGTATGACATAAGAGGTTGTGGCAGGGTCTGTGGAAAAGGACTTGCTAGAGAGAGGACGTTCATGGAAGAGGATTTGGTCTAGGAAACCTCAACAGAGACAAAAGTAATTTTAGATGCTACGCGTGTGGAACGCACGCGCACTTCGCATATGACTATAGCAAATAGAAGGAAAAGGATGTAGAAGCAAATCTAGCTCAAGGCCAAGAAGATGAGCAAGCACTGCTCTAGACAAGAAGTGATATTTATGGGGGAGAATGTTGGAATAATTCTGATGTGAAAGATGAGGACATGAAAAATCGAATCAAAGTTTGAGATTTTTAACTGTTTTGGTTTATCCGTTTGCTAGATTAAATTAGTTTATTTTATAGTGTTTGAGTTATGTTAGAATTGAGTCTTTGTGGTTGGTTAGTATAAAATAGGTCTAGGGGTTGATTTATTGGTGTGTACGTCAAGTCTTTTGACATCGAATCCGATTGTGAGTATTCTTGATTATCGATTTTGTGTCATTAAGCTAGATATAGCATGTTGCTTTAAACTTGCATGAATTATTCCTAAAAGTTTTACTATGGATTATGTTCAAGTATACGTAAAATTTAGAATCAATATTATAAAATGAAGAAAAAATATATCGTACATTACGGCTTAACGTACTTTACGTACAACAACGTGCGTGATTTGTTATATAACATGCGTGATTAATGTTTTCCATATGCGTGATTATTGTGTTTCAACATGCGTGATTTTGGATTTTTGAGTTATAACGTGCGTGATTTTAAAATGAACGTGCGTAATTACCTGTCTTACGTGATGTACGTTAAGCCGTAATGTACGTTAACCTTCCTCTAAAATGAATGTAAATATCAAAATAACGAAAATCTAACATGATTATGAAAAATAAATAAATATATATCTGAATGTGTTAGATAAATTATCATAAAAAATGTAAGTAAAACGTGAAGGATCAATAGTTTCATTCAAATTAAGTAGCATTTTAAAATTACTAATTAGTTTATTATGGTATCTGATTTCGTAATTTTGTTTAGGAAATATTTAATTGAATTACTAAAATATATTTTGTTTAGGAAAGATTAAATTTAATTACTAAAATGTAGCGATCAGTTATGATAACTGATTTTTTAAAGTTAATTTCTAACTAGTTTAAAAATAAAAAATAATTAAATTTAATTGGCTAATTACAATCCTCTCCTTTCAATCTTAAAAACTAATCAAGGGTCAAGATTGGTTCACTCAGTTCACTCTCAAGAAAGTTGTTCACTCTTGAACTCAAGATTAAACTACATGGGCCGTGGCAACAGCCGGGGACACGGATACCGAGGCAACCCTACGGGGCCCTCATGGTAGGCCCATAACCAGTCCGGTCCCCCGTCTTACCCACAGTGGGCTTGGTGGAACACACCACCTTGCCCTTATCCGACCCAATCCACTTGGCGGCCCAATCAACCACCAAACCCGGCGGCCCATTACACTGGTTTTCCGGCTCCATCTGCATACGGCCCACCACGATAGTACACGGCTCCACCAGGTTATGACACATTGAGCCCGTCCGACTTAAGCGCCGCTTTCAACACTATGCAGCTTGACCCTACTAAGTACATGGACACCGGTGCAGAGCGTCACGTGACCGAAAACCAAGGTATGATTCGTATCCCTGACTCTTTTCCTGTTCACATTAAACTTTTAGTCGGCAACGGACAATGTATACCAATTGAGAGCTCGGGCACAGGATACCTACCAATACACAACCGAACCTATATCCTACCCAATATGCTTTACAGCCCTCACATAATCAAAAACCTTTTGTCCGTCCGTCGTTTCACTCGAGATAACAATGTTTCTGTTGAATTTGACCCGTTTGATTTTTCATTGAAGGATCTCACAACTGGACGGCTCCTTTCCCGCCACAATAGCACGGGCGATCTCTACCCGGTTACTCCACCCACTCTTCCGCCTGAGGCTTGTTTCCTTGCTTCTACAACTTTACCATGGCATGATCATCTCGGACACCCTGGCAGTCAAGTTTTAGATATTTTAACTAGAAAGTTTGGTTTTCCATGTCATTCCAATAAACAATCTTTTTGTAATTCATGTCATTTATCTAATAGCAAAAGTTTACCGTTTTATGATTCCAATTCTTTTACATTTTCTCCTTTTGATATTATACACTGTGATTTATGGACTTCACCCATACCAAGTAAAACCGGGTACAAATACTATATGGTCCTAATCGATAACTTTTCAAACTTTATTTGGGTATACCCTTTGAAATACAAATCCGAAACCTTCACCACTTTCACCAAATTTCACCGCCTAATTGCCACACAATTTAACCGAAACATAAAAACATTCCAATGTGATTTAGGGGGATAATTCGACAATCATGCTTTCAAAACATTCGCCCACCAACACAGACTTTTATTTCGTTTCTCTTGTCCCCAAACCTCCTCCCAAAATGGCCGCGCAGAGCGTATGATCCGTCGCCTTAATGACATCATCTGCTCACTGCTCATCCATGCGCATCTACCACCTATATATATATATATATATATGTATAGGTTTCAGTTCAATTAAGAACAACCACGAGTTGTGAGAACCATGAGAACTCCTACTTTTCGCGCGAGTTGGGCCACAATTTTTTGCATAAACGTAGATGAATATATTATAAACACATTTGTAAAAAAAACAACAAAAAATTATCGAGTCGGTAGTTTTGTCTGATGTAGGTTTTGTTTAGGCGCTGATGTAAATTTTGTTACCACAATGGATTTTGTTACCCCTCATGTAAATTTGTGCATGCCACATTTTTTAAAATAAAAAAAATTGCTGAAACAAGTGATTTTTTTTTAAATATTTGTTTTGTATAAGATTTTTAATTAAGACAACGCAAATAACTTACATTAGTTTACTACCAAATGAACATTTCAAGCCATACAAATTACATTTGAGAGATAGCACATAGCGCACACATTGTATAAACTAAGTATATGACACAATA
This sequence comes from Helianthus tuberosus, assembly GCA_030545235.1. Lineage (NCBI taxonomy): Eukaryota > Viridiplantae > Streptophyta > Magnoliopsida > Asterales > Asteraceae > Helianthus > Helianthus tuberosus. The sequence continues at coordinate 210,981,395 of CM060447.1, forward strand.
GCTGTATCTATGTATGTAAGCCATATAAGGATAATTCATTCATATCTTGTCCTGTTCCATATAATAAAAAACAGACTAGCGCTGGCTTTGGTGGTTACCATATCTTCAACAGGCTCATTGTTTACCAGTAGATGAATATCTTTGCCTCATTTACTACTCGATCTTTCCAAACAAATTTAACCAAGTTTAGCATATCCATACCATTATATTGTTTGCCTTCTACAGTTCCAATATCAGGTCTACACGGTAAAACAAAGAGTACGTAGTAATCAGTGAGTTGGTGATTTATAGCTTCTAGATCGATCGATAACCGCTTAATCCTTAAAACTTATAATAGTAGTAGTAGTAGTATTAACAAGATGTCATATCATTGAACGGGTCTTGACATTTGGAGATGTTTCAAGAAGTATTTATCCATAAAATTTACATTTGAAATTCTTGAGATTCGTACTAAGTTAGCTGTCTTTAGGACATGGGTGAATGCAGAAAGTAGTATTTGTAGTTATGCTTGTGGAAAATGCATTGAATTTTAATAAGTGACCTTTTTTTGTTATTTTCTCACTGGTTTTATTGAATCTTTTTGACATCATAAATGCTTATTTTGGCTACCTAGCTAGGATATTAAATTAAAAACGTGATGCTTATTGTTTTCAAAGAAAAACTTGTGTTGCTTAAATTTTTGATCCTCTTAGTAGCTGTATACTCTAGCAGTATTTCTTTTAAATTTTTTGATACGGGTCGGGTAGTTGGTTGAGATACATCGGAAATGAATTAAGTTGCTTGTTTTTATTAGATGGTACTTACAGTCTGCATCTGATTTTATCCAGCGTTCTCTTTTCCAGTTGGTAGCTGCATATGACACCTTGCTCCTAGTTTGGTTTGCAGGGCAAGGGAATATAATTATATCTTCGGGTTTCATTTTACGTCTGTTTCTATGCCCCGCGTTGCTTTTCTTCACATATTTTTGCATGTTTTCAGATATAGCCATGGCTTCAAGATGAACCATCTGGAGAATCTGCATGTGTACGTACGAATTCATTAGATTAGTTGGATGCTACGCACGATCATGGTAGGTAATATAACTAAAATGGATGGATGGATGGACGGACGAACCTTGTGCAGTTTTTCATCAGCTGAAGCAGACTCACTAGTCAGTATCTTTCTCATTAAATGGCAATCTGTTTTCTGTTCCATAAGTTTTCCTGCGTTGCTTTTAGTTTCCTCTACCATTTTAGTTTTCTGGAACAACTCTAAGAGTGTTGTTCTATTGTGTTTAACTTTAGTTGCTTCTTGTGCGTTATCATCCGAACTCAACGCCCTCTTTAACTTGTTATTCAGTACATTGGTTTCATTTTTCATCATATTCTCAACATAAGTGGCAAAGTTTGGCGTCGCTAGACTAGTGATGAATCGATCTCTTTCAACGCCTCTTATACCGTCAGCACTTGAGCTCTCCTCCAAGTGATCATTGACATGATGCTGCACATGATTTAGCACAAAAAGTTAATCATACTAGGTTGTTAGATGATGCCCACCAAAGACATACATAAATAGATTTGATACAATATTCAACCTGTAGTATAATTAATAGCTTACAACCTCAAAATCCGGGTTGGTGACTATAACCATAGTCCTAAAGAAGTGTAGTAGATGGTAAATTAACCACCTTTTCATTTCTTAATATACTTATAATTGGTGGCAAAGAACACACGTACCTTGAGCTTCACCTTCATGATTTTGGGGAGGGGAATCGATTATTTGATATGGAGAACTGAAAATAAATGTTGCGTATATGTGACTCACGCATTTTTTACGGCTTTTTATAGATGCTTTTGAAGGTCTAATTATTGGCAGGTGACAGCAACATTGAGGAAATAACAACGTTTGGAGTTGGATATTTGCATAAAGTGCAAACGTACACGTTCCTATGTGCGTCCAGTGGCGGCTATGATGGTGTGCGGGGAGGATCTCCGCACAATGGCCGTGATTTCGAGGGGCACGTGAATTATAAAAAATCCGATATATATATATGGGATTATGTTCAAGAGTGAACACTAGTATAGTTTGCGAACTGAGCGAACTAATCCTGGCCATACATGTGTGTAGATCAATGGCCAGGATTTGATAATGAAATACACTAGCGTATTTTATGATTTGATAATGAAATCCTAGCCATCCACATGTGTAATTAAATGGCCAAGATTTGTTCACTCAGTTCGCCAATACATTAGTGTTCACTCTAGAACCTCACCCTATATGTATTATATATATATATATAGGGCCAGGATCATTTCAGAACCATAAATATTTACAGAACTCGCAGAACTCCTAATAAACAATCTTTTTATTTATATATTTTTATGTTTAGGATAATTTTATCATTTATTATGTGTATTTTTACGCTTACATACATGTTAAGAGTAATTTTATCATTTTTATATGTAATTTTATAATTACACATATGTAAACTAGTTTTTTTTACATATATGTAATTAGTTATGACACATATATATAATTTTGGTAATTAAACATATGTAAACTACTTTTAAGATATATATAGGGTTGAGTTCATTTCAGAACTCTAAATAACTACAGAACTTTCAGAACTGATAATAAACAATCATTTTATATATAAGTTTTTGTATTTAAGATCTTTTTATCATATATTATATGTATTTCTTTGATTACATACATGTTAAAAGTAGTTTACATATGTTTAATTGCCAAAATTATATATATGTGTCATAACTAATTACATATATGTAAAAACACTAGTTTACATATGTGTAATTATAAAATTACATATAAAAAATGATAAAATTACTCTTAACATGTATGTAATCGTAAAAACACACATAATAAATGATAAAATTATCCTAAACATAAAAATATATAAATAAAAAGATTGTTTATTAGGAGTTTTACGAGTTCTGTAAATATTTATTGTTCTGAATTGATCATGGCCCTATATATATATATATATAGGGTCTAGATTTAGAGAAAACGATGAAAAGTGTGAGAACGGTGAGAACGCTTATAGATCGTCCGATCAAAACAATTTATGGACTACATTAGCGCGGTGGCGTTTTCGTAAATAACACGAATTCTATTGAGTCGACGCGTTTCATTAAGGGTAAAAATGTCTTTAGACTTCTATACCAAAATGCCAACTAATGAATAAAACGCCATTACTGGCCAAAACGCATCCCTATATAAAAAAACATTCTCATACACAAGAACACACCTCCCCCAACCTGAAAACGCCATATTTCTAATATATAACATTCATCTTACAACGCCAAAAAATGCAAAACATCAAACACACCTACTCAAAAAACGCCATATTTTACTATAGACCAATCATCTTAGAAAACGCCAAATCTCTCAAATATCAAAAATTTCCAAAAAATGAACTTTTCTTTCAGATACACTATTTCCTCAGAAAACGCTAAAAATGCCAAAAATCGTTTCTTGTATATTAAATATTGTTCTACGCGAATTTTCGGAAAATGCATTCTTTCATGAGGTGCTGCGACTCAAAATAACATTTTGCTGAATGAGATGGACAAAACTTCAAGAAAAAGATACTGAAGTCAGACTTATGTCAGTTTTTGTGTTTTGTTATTGATGAATATTATAATGGCAAGAATTAGATGAATGATACTGATGAGTGGTTTGAAGATACATATTCAAACAAAAAACTCATGTCATATTGTCTTTCCAAACTGCCAAAAAACACAAGAATGACAAAGCCAAACCGCCAGTAAACATGTTTTAAAGAAGAAAGAGACTGACGACAGTGGAGATTTGAAAACCTGAACAAAAAATCAGTAAAAAATACACAGAGTAACTGAAAAGACGGCTACTTTATAAATATCATTTATTATAAATAAAAAATCCCGCCTAAACTACGCGCCAAAAACATTCTATAAGAGAGATGACTCTGCACAATCAACTGATCACACCACCAAAAAAAAATAAACGCCATCTTTCCAACAAACCATTCACTTTAAAACGCCAAAAAGATACTTAAAAAAACAACAGATGCGGAACGTCATTTCTTCTTTATTGAGTATTGTTCAGAATGAAGTTTCACTGAATGGATTCTACTCTGAGGTGGGTATATCTATAAGCTTTTGCTGAATGAGATGGACAAATTATCATGAAAAAACGAAGAAAAAAAGACTTTTACCCCTTAATGAAGACGGGCGTTATGCAGGAAAAAAATTATCTACATAAGTTATTCAAAACAGCTTCAAAACTCCAAAACAGCTTAAAGTAGAAGAGACTGATGACAGTGAAGATTTGGAAGAGAAATTAGATTATAATTTTTATTTTATTTTATTTTTCAGTTTCTATTGTTTGTTATCTAATTCTCGGATTTTATTATCTAATTCTTTACAAAAAAAAAATTAATATAAAACGCCAAAAACACCAAAAAGACTGATAGTGTGAAAACTGAGAGAACGGAAGCTAGCAAAGCACGATGTTGCTATAAAACACCAAACAAAGTATTACTGAAAAATCAACACTAATTCACCGATGAAAATTGAAGAGACGGTAACATTATTACCAAACATTTATTATATTAAAAGCCACTACATAGAAAACTGAATTTATTTATATTTTCAAAACGCCATAATTGTCTGTTAAATTATAGACCTGTATCCTACTTGATATAATAAACATCAAGAAAATTACTGATGTTTTTTATATCATAGACATGAATCCTGATTTAAAAAAACAATAAAAATGCCAAAACATAATTAAAACGTCAAAAATATTAACTATGATCCTGATCCACAAACAATAAAACGCGGCGAATTTATTAAACGCCAAAAAATGGAAACGGGATGTGACACGAGTTTAAAAAAAGAACATATGAAAGGATAAAAAAGCCCCTCCATCCTTCTATATGCCGCGTGACACGTGTTAGGCCAGGAAGCATTCTCAGCGTTCTCACACTTTTGATCGTTTTCTCCTGATCCCGTTTCTATATATATATATTATTTATTTTTTTAAATAGTAAAGACATACCAATTCCAATATAAGCTCATTTACAAACCATTTTTATGGTTTATAATTTAGCCCACTTGGCATTAGATTTATTGGACCCAATACTATTTTGAGTTTTTTTAATTGATAATAAAACATTATTGAAGGGCACATTTTTTCGATTTCGAACAAGGTACGTGAATTCTCAGGGACGCCTCTGTGTGCGTCTACTGTATTTACTTAGTAAATGTATACAAAGTTGGATACGTGTCATCACCATAATTGATTTCAACTTTTTTCCCATCCAAATCCATCAATTACCTTAAATTAAGAAATGTTTTATAAAGTAGAATGATAGACAGTGAGAAATTACGGGAGAAATTACTAGATAAATTATATGAAATCAAATAATTAGATTCATTACGTTTCCTTTATTATTTATTTGTTTCCTTTTTTTTGTAATGTCCTATATATAGGACTTTATGTTTTGGATTGCAATTCAATCAATAACAACTCAAATTCTGTGATTTATCTTGGTATCACAGCCTTTTTTTTTTTTTTTTAACCCTAAAACAACCTGCAGGCGGCTTCTTTCCCTATCCCTACCCCTACCCCTGCCTTCCCTTCCCCTCTTCTTCTTTCTGATCAACAGCAAACCACCCAACCGGCTCCATGGCAATGATTTATACCTTCACTACTATTAAGAAAACAGCACATAACTCCCACAAATTTGCCTTTAAACTTACCCCTACCAACTATGGCTTCTGGAAAAACATGATACACCCCTTTTTAATCACCAATCACCACTTTGGTTATGTTGACGGGACCATCCGCTACCCTCCATCACGGACTGCTGCCACCACCGAAACAGTGGCCATGGACAACCCGAGCTACTCCAATTGGCTCGCGAATGATGCTCATGTTCGCATGGTCATTATTTCAACCATCTCTGAATCCTCTTTTCAACATGTTCATGGTGAAACCTCTCATGACTTTTGGCTCTCCTTGGAACGGGCATATGCTCCGCATAACTCATCTAGGGAATACACCCTCAAAACTCAGTTGCTGAAAATAGAGATAAAGCCTGATGAAACATCTGCTGCCTATCTAACCCGTGCCCAAGATTATGCCACGGCTCTAGCGAACATTGGGGAACCATTTACGGACAAGGATATCACCATGTTGGTACTCTCTGGCCTACGTGAGGAATATGATGGCCTCAAAGCTAATCTCCTGGCTCGCTCTCCGCTAATTACTTTTAATGAATTACATGGCCTTCTAAATGACCATGAGTTCATGATAAATAGGAAGCCACCAAACTCGCTGCAAGCTTACTCGGCTGCTGCACAGCCTGCGAGTCTGCCCTCCCCCTCGGCAGGCCTGCTGCCTCTTCCTCACCACAGCCCTGCCCTCACTATGCTGCAGCAACAGGCCGCCCTTCTTGGGTACCAACTCAGCCCCGTAATTAATCAGGCCAACTAGCAACCACAAGCCTATTTCTCCAGCCGCTCCCAAAACAATTCTCACAAGAACCGGCGTGGAAATTACCATGCCAACTCATGTGGTACTAACACCAGAGGTCGTGATGAGTACCGTGGATCCACCAATCAAAAAAAAATTCTCAGTTGGCTTGGGCATCCACCCAAAACACCGTTTACGGTCACTGCAATCGTTGTGGCATAGGACACATTCTTGCTTAATGTCCAACTCAGTCCACATCAGCCCGAGAGTCTTCTCAGGCTAACTATGTTGCTTTTACTGAAACTGGATCCCCATCAGGCTCACATTGGAAACTAGACACAGGTGCGAATGGCCATGCTACTCCTGATCTTGCAAGCTTGGATAACTCTGAAGCCTACTTTGGTAACCATTCACTTCATGTTGGCGATGGTAATCCTCTTCCTATCTGTCATATTGGCTCATCAATATTTTATTCTCCTAACAAAACCTTTACTTTAAATAATATTCTTCACGTACCCCAACTCAAACAAAATCTCTTATCAGTCCAGTAATTTTGTTCAGATAATAACGTGTTTTTTGAATTTCATTCTTCTTTCTTTGTTGTGAAGGACGAGTCTACACATACCATCCTACTCACGGGCCCAAGTGATAATGGTCTCTACTCGCTTTATCTTCCGAAGTTGAAGTCCCTACCACATGTCTCCTTCACAGCAACCAAAGCTCCTTTAACAATTTGGCATCAACGACTCGGACATCCCCATGCATGAGTTTTTCATTGTATTTTGTCTAGCAATAATTTACCAGTTTTAAATAAATTGTCTTCTTCATTGTGTTCTTCTTGTCAAATGGGGAAATCCTCCAAACTGTCTTTGAAACTTTCCAATTTTCGTAGTAATAATGTTTTGGATTTAGTTTATTGCGATGTTTGGGGCCCTGCTCCTTCTGTTTCTTTTACCGGTTGTCGATTCTTTTTACTATGTGTGGACCATCACTCAAGATATATGTAGTTTTACCCTTTAAAACATAAATATGATGTTTTCTCTACCTTCAAATTGTTTGTTAAAATGTTCGAAAGACAATTCAACACTAAACTCAAACGGGTTCAATCCGATTGGGGGGTGAACTTTGTCTTCTTGCGCCTTTTCTTTCTTCACTTGGCATCATTCACCAACGCTCGTGCCCACACACGAGTGAACAAAATGGTATTGTCAACCGCCGTCATAGACATGTTGTTGAAACCGATTTAACCCTTCTTGTTCACTCTCACACTCCCCAACATTTTTTGGATTTTGCATTTGAAACAGCGATTTATCTAATCAATCGCATGCCCTCCAGAACCAACTCAAACAAATCTCCCTTTGAATGCCTATTTCATCGACCACCTGATTACTCTTTCCTACGAGTTTTTGGGTGTGAATGCTTCCCTTACCTACGACCTTATAACCCTCACAAAATGGACTTTAGGTCCATACCTTGTATCTTTCTGGGTTACAGTTTAATCCATCATGGATATCGATGCCTAGACCTACAAACTGACCGCATCTACATTGCTCGTCACGTACGATTTAACGAGCACCTCTTTCCTTTCAACCCACCTGACACAACCACCTTACCGGAAGAATCCTCACCATATTACTCTTCCTATCCTACTCCACCTCCACCAAACTGTGAACCTAGGCCTGACCCACATCCTATCACCGAACCTGTCAATCAGCCCGTACCCGAATCTGTCCAGCAAACTGCTTATGTCCCTATCACCGACCCTCTTCCTGACCCGAACCCATGTTCCTCGGGTGACCATGTCCTCACTTCCCAGCCCTTGGCTCACACTAATCCACCACCTCGTGCTCGTCCACCCAATCTCCGTCAAAATCCCAAACCTACCATTCGCTATCATCCTTCCGCTTATCATGTCTCTACCGATCCTCCCAATTCTGTTGAGCCATCTTCCTTTACTGTCGCCAACAAATTTCCCGAATGGCGCCAAGCCATGGCTGAAGAGTTTGATGCTCTTGTTAGAAACGGAACATGGTCACTTGTACCTTGTGTTAAAAACACTAACGTTATTGATTCTAAGTGGGTTTACAGGATTAAAAGGGATGCAAATGGTAATGGCTATAAGGTGAGATTGGTTGCTAAGGGCTTTAACCAACGGCCTGGTATTGATTATCAAGAAACTTTCAGCCCTGTTGTCAAAGCAACAACAATACGGGTTTTGTTGTCTCTTGCTGTAACGAATCAACGGTCACTTCGCCAACTAGATGTTCAAAATGATTTTCTTCACGGCGAATTGAACGACACTGTTTATTTACGCCAACCACCTGGCTTTATTGATGCATCCAAACCTGATCATGTCTGCTTGCTGCATAAGTCCTTCTACAGACTCAAACAGGCACCACGTGCATGGTTTGAATGCCTCAGTAACACTTTGCATCATCTGGGTTTCACTGGCTCCAAAACGGATCCCTCACTCTTTATTCTTAACAATGGTGGAACTTTGGTCTATGTTTTTAGTCTATGTAGATGATATTATTGTTACAGGCAACAACACCAATGCTATTAATGATGTTATTGCAAACTTGGGCACCTCATTTGCAGTCAAAGACCAGGGGGGACCTGCACTATTTTCTAGGTATTGAAGTTATTCGTCATGGCAGCCACTTAATTCTATCCCAGCAAAAATATATATCTAACCTGATCCAAAAGGTAGGTTTGTCAGATTGCAAACCAGTTTCCTCTCCTATGAGTATCTCTCAGATTCTCACTCGCAATGACAGTCCAACTCTTGCTGACCCAACCAAGTATCGTCAAATAGTGAGGGCTCTTCAGTATGCTTCTTTATCCAGACCTGACATTACTTTTGCTGTCAACAAAGTATGTCAGTATATGCACACTCCCACTAAAAACCATTGGTTGGCTGTTAAGCGTATATTACGCTATCTGAAAGGTACTTCTCACTATGGCCTTTTTATTCGTCATGGTTCGGGTTCCACCCTACACGCCTTTACCGAAGTCAACTGGAACTCAACTTTGAGGGCCTTTTCTGATGCTGATTGAGCTGGCTGTCCCGATGATCATCGCTCCACCGGGGGGGGGGGGGGGGGTTGCCATATACTTGGGATCGAACCTCATCTCATGGAATGCTAGGAAGCAACGCACAGTATCTCACTCGTCTATTGAATCTGAATATAAAGCCATGGCTGACACTGTGGCTGAATTAACATGGCTAGAGGCCCTTTTACAGGAACTTGGAATTGCCTCATTAATCACTCCTACGCTTTGGTGTGACAACTTATGTGCCACGTACTTGTCTGCTAATCCCGTTTTCCATGCTCGGACAAAGCATGTTGAGTGTGATTATCATTTTGTTCGCGAGAAGGTTTCTCAAGGAAAACTACAGGTCAAATTCATTTCAACACATGACCAGCTAGCCGATGTGTTCACTAAGCCTCTACCTACTCAAAGATTTCTAATGCTTCGGTCCAAGTTGCAGGTCGTTCCCCGCCCTCAAGTTGCGGGGGGATGATAGACAGTGAGAAATTACTGGAGTAATTACTGGATAAATTATAGGAAATCAAGTAATTAGATTGATTACGTTTTCTTTATTATTTATTTGTTTTCTTTTTCTGTTATGTCCTATGTATAGGACTTTATGTTTTGTATTGCAATTCAATCAATAACAACTCAAATTCTGTGATTTATCTTAGAAAATAGTAACTTAATATTATTAATTTCTTTTCTTATTCATTTATGAAATAATAAATTTACCATTAGTTAATATATAAACTGTTAACTTAGATCATCATCTTATAGTAACCAGTGTTGTAAGAATCACTAGGCGATAGTCGGTCAGTGGGGTATTGACTAGCGATTAACCGGGATTAATAAGGATTAATCGGAAATAATTGAATAGAGTTTTTATATGTAATTTTTAGTTATATAAACACACACACATTTTTATATGTAGTTTTTTAAAGTAGACATGTTTTAACCCCTCATAAAATTTATATGGTTTGATCGAAATTTGGTCGAGATCTGGCCAAAATTTGGACAAAATAGGACCGTCATTGACCGCCTAGTAAATAATCGGACATTAATCAGTGAACCTCTGATTAGTGATTAATCAGCGACTAATACGAGAGTAGTTGGGATTTTTACAACCATGATAATAACTAATCATTAATTAAATCTAGATAACAATTACTAATAAGAATAACAAATCCAACTTATGACATACCAATAAAATTATTTTCATTTACTTTTAATAACAAAAAATAATATTATTTTTATACATTGTTATATGTAATGTAAAAGATAATTTCAATCATATGAAAAATATATATTTACGTATTACATATTTTCCAGTATTCAATCTGTATAATAAATAAGCGATTATAATATTTCAGTAAAACTTATTAATATAGACATTTTTTATGTGATAAATTCAAGTTAGTTGTGTGAACTGTTATGTGGTAATAAAAATCGGTCAGTTATATGAAGTTTTTTACACATTATATAATCATATCATTTTTATTATACAACTCCATGTAACATATGGATCTATAACCTAGTATTTTAGTAAAGGTTTAACTTTTTTTTTTTAACCTAGGACGTGTAAAACCATTATTCGAGCCCCACAAGACTTAAAGGCAAGTTAAATGAAGCCTTTGCTTTGGGCCTCATTCATCCAAAGGCCTCTAATTTGAAAAAAAAAAAAAAAAAAAAAGTCATACGCTAGTTTTTTTTTTTTTTTTTTTTTTTGTTATTGGCTTAAGAAGACGGAAGGGGCAAAAAGAAATGAGTTTTTAGTCATTAAATTTAAAGAATTTATGAATTTTGGCCTTCCAACTTCATATTTAATGATTACTGGAAAATGTTTAACAAGCTGAAGAGTTTTTTTATCTTCATAATGATTAGACACAATTATTACACACACTATCATGTGTTAACAAAGCTACTCTATCACCAAGGTTAGCTCAGTATTTTTATATATTTTTTTTTTTTGAAAGTTAACTATTATTCACAGGCAAACCCACAAAACCGAGGGCAGCCAAAAAACGAAAACCAATTACAACAAATTAAACGAGCATCAGTCACTCCATAGAATACCTCTATTCTTAGATCTATTTCGGTACCAATGATAACCTAACACTTTTATATCCTGAAAAATATCCAAAATATTTTTTCTAATATTGTTGAACCTCTTATCGTTTCTTGCCGACCAAATACACCAGCACCCGACTATAATGATCCCTTTTAGCGCTTCTCTAGCAGCCTTCTGAAGCCCAGCGTGTATGTGAACCGAAGTCAGATCTTCTATAGAGAAGGCAAAGATAGGGCCGATCTTACACCATTGACTTATCAATTGCCAAATATTTGAAGCCACGTAACACGAACAAAAAAGATGGGCCGCTGATTCCTCGATGTCTTCGCATAAGGAGCAAAAAGGGTCGCCAGTGAAACAGTTACGTTTTATGAGAGCATCCGTCGTGGCGATCCTACCCATTTCAGCCCTCCACACTAGAATGTTACATTTCTTAGGAACCCATTTTGACCACTCGAAGACAAAATTATTGCTGCAGTCAGTCCCGCTTCTCAAGAAGGTTTTAACCTGTTTCACCGAGAAGTCTTTATAACTACCTCTAGCCCATTCCCAACTGTCCCTGGAGTCACTTAAAGTCGAGCCGAGAAGGAAGGCTTCCAAGGAACCTATATCGTTGATCTCAGACTCAGAAAAACTCGATCTCGACCAAGACCATCTTCCGGAAAAAGATAAAGTGCTCGGGTTAAATCTATCGGCAACCCGACACTTCTTGTCTGATTCCAAGCGGAATAAAGCCGGGAAACGGTCTTTAAGGGGGATGTTACCAGCCCATTGATCAAGCCAGAAACAAATCGATAGGCCATTCCCGATCTTTCCGATGAAATTCTGCGTTAAACTTGTAGTCCCTACCTTCGATTTTTCTACTGCGTGTACGATATTTTTCCATATACCTTTAACACAATTGTTGGCCGGAATAGAACGCCAACAGTTCCTTCCATGATGAATAGCGTCGATAACCTTCTTCCAAAGCCCTTTCCAATACCACCCATGTCAACCGGAAGGGCGAGCCGATCCCAGGCGACCCACGGAATTTTATAAGAATCACTGCCGCCACCCCAAAGAAACCTCCTGATAATCTTTTCCAAACCTTTAATCACTCCCGAAGGGGCTTTGAATAACGAGAAAAAGTAGTTCGGGATAGTTCTAGAACGGATTTAATAAGGGTCAGTCTGCCACCGATGGATAAAACCTTTGCCTTCCACACAGCGAGTCTAGATTCGAAGACATCGAATACCGATTTCCAGCTATCTATTTTGTGCATTTTAGCTCCTACCAGGATCCCGAGATGGATGAAAGGAAGCTCCCCGGCTTTGCAATTAAAAAAATCAGCCACCCTTTTAACTTCTGCTAATTCAACCCCGACATTAACAAGTTTTGGTGTAACATATGTTACATTCGCTGAACATATGTTACACCAAAACTTGTTTATTTTTTTTTTTTAAATATCTACTCGGCGCTTTTTCGATTTTTTTTGCCCAAAACTCTTAAAAACATGTATATTACGTGTGGTAATTTTTTCAAAAAAAAAGTCGGGAGCTTTGAGATTCCCGGGTTTTCTCAATAAAAGTGGTTTTCTATATATCCTTACCCTATATATATATATATATATAGGGGAAGGTTCATTGGGGAACACTAAAAAAGTGGGGAACAGCGGGGAACCGGCTCAAACAAACTCCGATTGGACTCATTCCAGCGGCGTTGGAACCGGCTCGTCGAACCCTAACTAAGATCTCTTAACCCTAAACCCTAAATCCTAACTCCTAAACCCTAAAGCTAAACAATAAGGCTAAAACCTAAGCTAAACCGTAAAATCTAAACTATAAACCCTAAAGGCTAAACCTAAAGCTAAACCCTAAAACCAAAAGCTAAACCCTAAACCCTAAAGCTAAACCCTAAATCTAAACCCTAAAGCTTAACCCTAAAGCTAAACCCTAAAAGCCAAACCCTAATATATTTAGGGTTTAGGGGTTATGATTTAGGGTTTAGTGTTAAGAGATCCTAGTTAGGGTTCGACGAGCCGGTTCCAACGCCGCTGGAATGAGTCCAATCGGAGTCCGTTTGAGTTGGTTCCCCACTGTTTCCCACTTTTTTAGTGTTCCTTAATGAACCTCATATATATATATATATATATATATATATATATATATGGGTACTTTCCATTCCTAAAATGCTTGCTAAAACTAGTAAGCTTGTGGTGTTTGAGTTCGAAATCTAACTTTCACAAAAATATTCATTATTAACAACATTCATTTACCATCTATCTCGATGTAAATTCATAACACGATTAAGTTAACCAATTTGGTTATATCTGAGGTAGCATATAATATATATTATGTTACATATAAAACTTTTAATTACATTCGTTCTTTTGTAACATATTTGTTAATCACATTCTTTCTTTCTTCATTTTTTAAACAATGCCATCTGTTAATCACATTCTTTCTTTCTTTCTTCTTTTTTTTTACACAATGCCATTACACTTTCCTGCGGCATAAAAATTTCCGCCCACCACAACTCCATTACCCTTTGGCTCAAGATCGCTCTCTCCCTCTCTAAATCCCACTCCACCATCGCAACTCCAATTATGCCGGTAACCATCTCTCTCATGTATCTAAAACGATTTTTAAAACCATTGCTCTTGATCCTGACCAAAATGAACCCCCACTGATTCAACCATCCTTTTGATCCTGACCAAAATGAACTCCCACTGATTCAACCATCCTCGTGTCTTCGCTTTTCCAGTTAGTGCACATCATAAAATACTTGATAATTGAACAATTCTCCTAAACGTTGCTTGGCAATTTGAACAAGCACGCGTCATATTAAACACTTAGTGGGCGTTTGGTTCGCACTTAAGTTCGCGGAATTCGTTGGAATTGGAATCTTGATGAAACACTGGTTAACACCGATGGTTAACTAGCTGGATTGTCTCTTACGTGGGTTCAATCTCCTTCTCTACTCACTTATGACTGGGATCCTGCAAAACAGCAAACCGTTAGCTCGTTAAGAGGGGAATATGGGGGTTTCCCTCTTAACCAGGCTCCGGCGTGAGAATAAGTATTGTCCTGAGGAATAAAGAATGTGTGTTAGGGGTGAAATTCAAGGAGAACAGAATGGGTAACTTGAATGATGGAGGGTCCTATTTATAGCCGGAGGGTGAAGGAGGGAGGAACGAACTTGCCAGCTGGTATCGGGCGCCAGCTGTCCGACCAAGGAGAATATCCTCTTGGTCTCCTCTGCTGTGGTCAGGATAGTGGTCCACGTGGCGCGCCGACATTTGTCCATGTTGGAGAAATTGTACATCTGCTGTCGGTCTGCCCCCAGATTTGCCACAGGTCTATATGGCGCTCGGCTAATGGCGACACGTATTGTCCTTCCTGTCGGAAGGAGCATCTTTGGTGCCACCTTGACGCCTTCCAGAAGCTTCTAGAAGCTTCTGGATTTACTTGCTGTTGTGGCGCCATGTTGAACGGAAAAAGTGGTGTGGTCCCTCCCATATATGTATGGAATTGGGACCATACGTCTTCAAGTCCCCCAAGTCCAGTGTGCCTTCTAGTCGAGTTGATCGTCTAGGAGGTATTCTGGACTTATTAGGGTAGTGGTTGCTTTTTCTTTTTAAGGCACATGGTAGTTACCTTGCGAAATTGAGCCAAGAGGGTGCACAACGCATGATGGCAATCTTGCAAAGTTGAGCCGAAATAGCGCAGGGAGCATGGCGTATGATGGTAGCCTTGCAAAGTTGAGCCAAGTGAATGCACAGCGCATGGCGTATGATGGTAGCCTTGAAAAGTTGAGCCAAGTGGACGCATGGCGCATGGCGTATGATGGTAGCCTTGCAAAGTTGAGCCAAGTGGACGCGCAGCGCATGGCTTCTGACAGTAACCTTGTAAAGTTGAGCCAAGTGGACGCACGACGCATGGCGTATGGTGGTTCCTTCTAAAGGAAGTTTCCTTTTTGGGATGAAGACAACTGACATGACTGACGTGCCATCTGATGTCGCTGTCTTTTCAGAGGTGAACAGTCGCCTTTTCAGATGTGTCAGTTACTTTTTTTACCAGGGTGTCAGGCGTGTGCCGCCCACGTCCCGAAAGTAAGGTGACGGTTTATCTTTCCTATGACGTGTCTTCTCCCCATTAGCTGACCGTCTGTCTTCCGGACGATCCACTACCCATCGCATTTAATGCGATGGGTATAAATAGATGGTGATTCCTCTTTTTTGCCTTCACTTTTGAAATTCAAACTCCATTTTTCTCTCCTCTTTCTTCACTTATCTCGTCTTTCTTATCCTCAAATTCTTCCTTTCATCTTACATAGTTATGTCTCCTGGAGCGAATCCTTCAAGGAAGAGGAAGTATAAACCCCGGAATCCTCCTGGTCTGGATAGTGCAGAAATTAATTGGAAAGAGGAGGAATTCCAGAATCTGGTTCGTGATATGGGCTTTCGATCGGAGTGGGGTGCTCAGTTTCCAACCCCAAATTCTACTGCTTTGGATGCTCCTCCGGGTTACATAGCGTTGTATGCTGCTTACTTCCGGGAGGGTAATTTTCGTCTTCCTATGACGAAATTTACTAGAGAAGTTTTGACAAACTATGGGCTACATATTTCTCAAATAAACGCCCTAGGGTTGCCCCGGCTTACTCATTTCGAATTCATATGTAGGTCCAATCGCATTGAGCCAACTTTCGAGATGTTTAACGTATTTTATTTTGTGAGTTATACTAGTGGCTTCTACTCCTTCAACTCTTGAACCAGTGGGGTTAGTCCTTGCACTACTAACCCACCGAAGAGTCTGCATTATTGGAAGCAGAAGTTTTTCTACATTCATCATGGAGTCATTCCCATCGCTATGCATTATCGGGCAGAGAGTGAAGGAGTTCGTCGTGTGAATGTGTCTATAGATTTCGTTCAGCAGGAGTGGTACAAGGTGCTGACTCGGAAGGTTACTTCTATCACCCATCTTGAGGAGAGGGTACTGGTTGCCGCTGGGATGAGTATGTTGTGGGCCCCTCAGAACCCTAGGGGGGTTCCTGTCTATGGTTACCAAGGGAAAGGTATTGTTGTTTTTGATTTATTGTGATATCCTTCCTTTATTTGTCATGTACCCCCTCATGTTTTTTGTACTTTTCAGTTGGGTATAGTTTGATGAATGTGCTTGATCCTAAAGCCGGTGGAGCTATGGTCGTTGCATATTTGCCTGAGGGGAGGCCTGTTTGGTTAGATCAGATAAGAGTTCGCTTCTTGCACCCTACCGGCGAAAGCTTTGCTGCTTATGCTAACACCGTTTTAGGTGAAGATGGTGGGGATGATGTTGATGATGCACTTAGTGCTACTCGAGAGGAGGTTATCGTCCTTTCGAGTGAGGGTTCTGATAGATCGCGTGAAGGTCTAATCCCTCGTTCCCCGCGTGCAGGTCCGTCGCAAGGGGCTGTGAACGAGCCTGTAAACAAACCTGCTGGCGATGATGTTGATGTTCGCACTGGTGTTGCTGAACAGCTTGAAAGCCAGAAGAAGAAGAAAGTAGATACGTCTGAGAAGAAAAAGAAGGTCGAGGAACCTGTGACTGAGGCACCTCGTAAGCGACCTTCTAACCTCTCCCTTCTGAACTATGTTGTCGTTTCTGACACGCTCTCTGGTTTAGACACAGGAGGTAAGCGTGTTGAACGTGACCCTGATGACGATGCTACTCTGACGGAGATCATGAAAAAGAAGAAAGTTCTTGAGGAGAAGACGAAAGAACTTGACGAGCAGGTTGCCGCTGCGCTAGCGGTGAAAAAATCTAAGCTTCGGAAGGAGAATCCCCCTGCACCCTCAGAGTCAGAAATTGACCTGGGTGTTTTTAGTGCAAAACATGGTAATCTTCTGGAGAAGATATATGCAGCTTCTGGTTCTCAGGGTAAGAAATTTTTGTTTGTATGTCTTGTTTTTTTATTTTTCGTTCTTCCTTTTGACTATCATGCTTTTCTTGACGCAGGTGCGAAATCAGGTAAGAGTACTCGTAAGTTTGATATTTCCCAGATTACTCCCCTTACTTCTCCACCTTCTAGGACCTTTGATCTGTCTCCCCCGCATGTTGATCCAGGGAAGAGGAAAGAAGGTGATGTGGAGATTGAGCAAGTTGGGGAGGTTGGTGGTGCTGGTGGTGGTGGTGGTGGTGATGATGGTGCTCGTGGTGGTGGTGATGATGTTCAAGAGGAATCTAGTGAATCTACTCCTCACCACACTATTTACACCAAGGTTGTCTGGGTTCTGGCCAGGGTGGTGCTTCTGGGACTCACCATAGTCCAGAGTATGAGCATGTTCAGGGTGGGTCTTGGGATACCCACAATCCTGCTGTGCTGATCTCCCCCACGCTCCTCGATGGAACCTGACTCAAGGGTCTTGGATGACTGATCTGAACAACTGTCGGGAATTATTTTCTTTGTCCTTCCTTCTTGCTGAGAGGTTATTTCAGAAGAAACGCAATCGGATGGATCTCTTGGATGACCACATCCATGCTGGGGTCAACTTTTTTGCTACTTCGCAAGAGATTGCACGGGAATGGCAGTTGATGGGGGAGGACACGTTAGAGTTTGAGGCTGCCAAGAAGGCGTTTGTTGAAGAAAGAGAAAAATTCAATGCTGAGAAGAAAGGTTTATCATGGAGGGTTGCTGATGCGGAGGAGAAACTTGCCAAAGAAAAGCAGTTGAACGCCAACAAGCAGAAAGACTGGGAGGATGCTTGTGAACAGACGAACAAGGAGATGCAAACCCAGCGCGATACCATTGATCGGTTGTCAGGAGAGAAAACCAAGATAAGCGATGAAGCTGAGAAAGAGCGGGTCGCGCATCAGAAGAGAGAGCAGGAATATATCCAACGCATAGCCAAGTTGGAGAAGTTTACTGCTGAGAAGGTTGCTGAGAGCAAAGCTTCTGAAATCTTGGTTGAGGAGATTTCTGCTGACTACAAGTGGCTGCTTGCACGTGCAGTGCCTTTGGTAATTTTCTTTGCGTTTGCTTGCTTTTAAGTGGTCATTGTTGCTTCTCTCATGTTTCTACTACTTTCTACAGATTTCTGAACGCATCGCAGGGTCTGAAGAGCTTGCCATGTACATGTATGAACTTGGTGAAGCTGCGTATGATCATGGGTGTAAGGAGTGTTATGCTGAAGGAAGATCGGCTGCTGAGGCGAAAGAAGCATTGAAGAGCTTTGACTTATATAAGACTGATTGTGCTGCTCGTTATGCTGAGAAGCGATAGGAGTTCGAGTCTCTTAAATCTACTATTGTCAAGGATGCTGGAAAATTATCCCGAAAACCTGACGGGATTGCATCGCTGAAAAGGGCTCTTGGTGATGAAGATCATGAAGCTGGAGGTGTTGGTACTAGTCGTCAAGAATGAAAGTTTCCGGCCTGCGTGCCGTTTATAGGCTTGACAGCCTTGTATTCGTCCGATGATTCCCTTGAACAATTTACTTTGTGCTTTGTAAATAATTTTACTTTCTGTTGCTATGTTTGCTGGTATTTTGCTACACTTAATATGTTTTATGCTAACTGTGGGTTTCTGGTTTTTATTTGTTGTGGATTTGTTATCGTTACAATATGTGCATGTGTAATTACTTTGATTAGGTAACACGAATGAATGATGGCTGAGACAGGTTAGATTGTGTTAGTCATCCTAGCTTTACACTATATTGTGTTATGCTTGGAGAGAACTTTACAACGTTTGTTCTGTCGTTAAGCACGTAGTTTATTCATGTAACGAAGTGATCGTTTTACTGGTTATTGTGTTGACCCAGCTGTGCTCAGCTTTGGGGGTCTTACAATGTTTGTTTTACCGTGTTTACGATGCTTTCGTGTGTAGATGGGCACGAAGTTTTATTTGGCGTGACAGGCTTTGGTTGTGTTTTTGACCCGGCTGTGCACTTAGTTGTGACGAGCCTTGGAGGTCTACAACGTTTCCTATGTCTGAGCCGTTGGTGTTTTCGTGTATGCCCAAAGTAATATATGCAGTTGTAACATAAATTCGCACAAGATAAGATAGCCAACACTTCTTGTATTAGAGTTAACTGTGTTGGGCCGACGACCATTCATTACAAGAGAAAATAAGACTTATAACCGTCTACATATAACATTTTCTGAGTTGCTGGGCATTCCAAGTCCTGGGGACTTCTTTGTTTTCTAGTGTGCGCAGCTTGTACGCTCCTTTCCCGAGGACTTCATCTATGACATAAGGTCCCTCCCATTTGGGAGCTAGTTTTCCCGGTCTTTCGGCGTTGGACGCCTCGTTGTCTCTCAAGACGTAGTCGCCGGGGTTGAAAGTGCAAATTCTGACCTTACTATTATAGTATTTTTCCAGCTTGGTTTTATATTTTGCCTCGTTGATTGCTGCCATTTCTCTTCGTTCTTCTAGAAGGTCTAAGTCCAACCTTCTTTTTTCCTCATTGTTGATCATGTTCATGGAGAGCATCCTTGGAGATGGCAGGCCAATCTCTGCCGGTATCACGGCTTCTGACCCATAGACTAGACTGAACGGTGTTTCCCCGTTACTTGTCTTTGGCATAGTCCTATGGGCCCATAGTATGCTGGGCAACTCGTCAACCCATCCTCTTCACTGCGTTCCCAACCGGGCCTTGATACCGTCCACGATACTTTTGTTCAATACTTCGACCTGACCATTTCCTTGCTGGTGTACTACCGAGGAAAATGTGTGTTCTATATTTAGCTCCTTGAACCAATTTTGGAGATCTTCAGCAGCAAAATTTGTTCCGTTATCAGTTATGATTCTCAGAGGCAGCCCGAAACGACAAATTATTTGTTCCCAGATGAACCTTCGCACCCTAGTAGATGTGGTTGATGCCAGCGCCTTTGCTTCCACCCATTTTGTGAAATAGTCTACTGCGACTATGATAAACTTCACTGCTCCTGGGGCTTCTGGAAAAGGACCAACCATATCTATCCCCCATTGCTGGAACGGCCATGCCGTTGTTATGGGGACCAGCTCATTCTTTGGGCGCATTGTTTTCGGAGCATGTCTCTGACAACCGCTGCATCTTCTCAATACCTTGACTGCATCTAGATGCATTTTGGGCCAGTAGTAACCCGCGTTCATTACCTTCGCTACCACCATTCTGGGTCCGGCAAGAATTCCACAGATACCCTCATGTACTTCGCGGATCAAATAATTTGCGTCTTCTGGATCGACACATCTCAGTAACGGTCCGAGGTATGATTTTCGGTACAGAATGCCATCAGCCATTTGGTAGTGTTCGGACTTGTACTGTATTTTCCTTGCTTCTGCTTTGTTTTCAGGTAGTATTCCAGACTGGAGATACATGATGATCGGAGTCATCCAAGATGTTGTTCCCAGTTGGATGACGCTCACTTGCCTTAGCGGTACTGATGGGTTGCTTAGAACTTCAATGCGCATGTCCTTGGCTAGGTGTTGTGTAACACCTCGCAAAAATCATGTCCAATATAGTATCGACACGTGTCATGGACTTTAAACGTGTAACGGATTGATTATGAGCGACTAAAGTTGACAAACGAAGAAAGTATATGTATATAAGGATACAAAGTGTCAACATTTGATAATTTTGACTTTCAACAACTCTACACGATGTTTATACCCTTAAACGAATGAATTATGAAGCGTATGAAGCCGTTTGTGGAGGAAAGTGAAAGTTTACAAGACGCGAGGGCTAAATGTGTCAACATGTTTAAGTTATACCTCTGAGTGACCTTTTAGCGAACCCAGAGCCTTGTAACGATTAATTATACTCCCAAGAATAAGTGATAAAAATTTCATGGGTTAAAAGTGCTTAAAATGGAAGAAATTACGCTATAGAAGGTCCAGGGGGTGAAAATGTCATTTTTGAAACTTGTTAGGCTGGTCCCCTACCTCCTGGCGCTGCGCCACCACCTGAGGCACTCTGCCGTCACGCGGCGCGACGGCATGCCAGTTCAGCAAAAGTTTTTTTAACGTGGCAGCTTGCATGTTTGCTAAATTCCGCGAGTTTGCCACCCTCTAGCTGCTTGAAACACGTCCCTTGACACTTGTTTTCATCTCTAGAGTTGCCATAACACCTGTATCAATCTCCATGATCCTTCCATGGCTATATATAGAGCTCATTGTTCCAACATTTGGGCACTTCACTTGAAAAAACTTTCAAACATTTGTTCTGGAGATTCCTGGAGCTCAAGACCACTTCCTAAGCATCATTAGTCGTGCATAGGACTTCAGTATGTGTCCTTAACCTTTCTTAATTAAGTTTTATTAGTTAAATGGCCCAAAGTCAAACCGTCGTAATTAAGGTTTGACTTAGTGATTAATCACTAATGGTCCAGTCAATTCTCGAATTGAAAGTAGCTTTGAGTTGGTAATTATGTGGGTAATAAACCCTTAAAAGGGCACCCTCTGATTCCCACTCTAACTAGGTCAAAGTTAATTATAAAAAGTCAACATAAAGCAAATTTTCGTATAAACACATAATTAACAATGTAGAAGCCATGGAACCTGTTTTATCACTCATATAACTTGGTAATCAATGTAAGAACATGTCTAAACATGTTCAACCCGACAATTTTCTGTTTAACCTCGGTTCGGAACCGAAAGTCGCAAAAGTAGACTTTTGCTTTGACTTTTAGTTCTGACCCAATGTAGCATATTTTAGAAATGCCTTAGAGCTCTATTAGGACCAGGTTATAGATTAGTGTAACCCTCTGAGGTTATACAACTTGGTTCATTAGTTATTCGAGTCATGTACATGTTTCCGTTATATGCCTAAATGTTGACCATAATGCCCTTTTGACCTTAAAACGAGATTTTTAAATATGTGAGTGGACAAAAACCTTTGTTACTGATTTATAAACTTGTCCTAAATATTTGACATCAGTTTGAGGTCTAGATTAGGAGTTATGCTCAATATCGTAATTAAGAAGCTTTTTATTAATTAAACGGTGTAAATAGCATAAAGCCTATCTAAACCCAAATTTTGACACCAAATTTTTTACCCACTGATGTAATATAATATTTTGGAATTTTTGAAGATTTTTATATATTTTTAAGCTGAGCATAACATAGGGTTCTTGCTTTAAATCGGTAATTGTCGGTTATGCCCTTTTCTTGAATAAAATGAGTTTTACATAATATTTTAATACCAAACTTTTTGCTACTGATTTTATATGATAAATAAAATATTTTGAACTTTGTAAACTGATCAAAAACTCAGATTTTCTATTTAAACCCGAAAATCGCTTAAAACCGACTTTTACGCGTTTTAAGCGCATAGTATGAGTTAAAACCATTTTTGGCATATGAAACTTAATACCTACAGATGTTTTAAATAAGTTTTTATAATTAAACAGTAAGCAAAAGTTTTGAACTCAGAATTCTAATTTTGACCTTTAAAGCTTATGTGAAATTACCAAAATGCCCCTACGATGCATAGTTTGGTTATAAAAGATAAATTTCACATATATACAATACCCTACTGTTATGACTTGTAAAAATGGATTTTTTACTGATTATATCTGACCTGAAACTCAGTTAAATATTAAACTCTTTTATAAGCTTTAAAATGACCAAAATACCCCTTCGGGGCACAATTTGAGTTTAAATCCATTTTGGGCTTAATGGAAGGTATCTTACTGATATCACAACATATTTAAGGAATATTAACTTAGGAAACCTGTTCATGACTCATTTGGTTACCCGTTACGCATTATTCGCATTCAGTGCGATTTATGTAACTAGTTTGCATAAATTAGCCGAAACGGGTCAAACCTTATCGTTTTTATTTCAAAATCTAGAATGTGTTTAGTTTACCCGTATTATATGAGTATACAAACTTGTCGGGTCTAAACCACACTCTAATCCGGTCATCGCTTAATCATGCGTTTTGAACCGTATATCTTCCTTTAAAACTAACCGGTCTAAGTTTAGACTTAATTAAGACCCGTTAGGAATCTAATAGGTTATTAAAACCTTTGTTCCAGATTAGGAGACCAGTAAAAGATACTTGCACTCACTGATTGTGATATATACTTGCTCAGGTAAATACTTTTAACTTATTTTCCCTTATACGGGCTTGGGGTACGGTATATAAAATACCGCTTGGTCGGGCATTGAATTTTTAATCATATAAAGGTTAATTTATTGAGATGACCTGTTTAAACTGTCGTGTTTGCTTAAAGCCTTTGAGGGGTTAATGACCATGTCCCGGATATCCTTGGCATCATTCATTGAAATGGCCATGACCTAAGCACGGGGTGTAGGCATACACCTGCCAGTGCATATATATATATATATATATATATATATATAAAGGTATAAACGACGGATTGAGAATAACTCGCCGCGGGATTATATCATGTGGTGTGTCTATTAATCTTTAACCCGGTATTCAGCCCGGGCTACTGAACGTATAACGAACATGTAATTCTTTTACAAGTTTATATATAAATAATTATCCCAAGTTATGAAAGATTATTTTATGCCTTGTGCATTCAAATCAATTTTCTTAAACATTTTCAAAATGAGTTGGTTAATTGTATTTTCCAGTTTAAACTGACGTATTTTCCAAAAAGGCTAAGTGCAGGTACTAAAATGAATAGGCTGGCTACTCCTAGTATCAATAAAGAGTCTTGCAAGCTTAGATGTTATTAAAGCTGTTGAACAATGATCTTTTGAACTTTGATCCGCCTGTGGATCCTTACAACCGTTTTGTAATACACTTGATATTACTTTTTATTCGGTTTGTAATGATTTTATCTTTCGACTTCCGCTGTGTATTAAACTGTGATAATATAAATTGTCTATGATATCAACTACGTCACAATACTCCCCACCGGGCCCACCGGTAATACGTGAAAATATCGGGGTGTGACAGGTTGGTATCAGAGCCAACATTGAGTGAATTAAACACTAGCCTTTTGTGTTTAATCTCAATGACACAGTTTGCACATTCCTCGACTTTCGAGTCTAGACAAAGAACTTAGGACTAATCCAAATTTGTTTTATTTTAATTTTGTCATTTATTTTTCTTTGTTGTGTCCTTTGTTTGTTTTGACAGGTTCAAAGAGAATGCCGCCAAGAATCCAAGGAAGAGGTAGAGGCAAGGGGCCATTCATCGACCCCAACGATCACGAGGCCGGGCCATCACACCGGCGAACTCCATCAGACTCGTTAAGCAAAAGTCCTCAGGAAAATTGGAGGACCTATTTAGAACCCGCGAGGCGTTCAGTCTCGCTGAGCTCCTCATCTTCTTACCTAAACTCTTTCGGGCCTCAGTCGGAGAACGAGCCCCATAACTCACATCACTCTTTTATACCCCTTCAAAGCCCCAACTCACACCATTCCTTTAACGACCCGACACCCTACTTCCAAAGCCGGTTCAACCCGGCAAACCAAATTAAAGAACCAATGGGTTATAACCTGTTGGGACCGGAGGGCCATTTCTCCATGGACATGGACGAGGATCCGGAACCTGCCGAGCCACCAACCGGAACACCTACTCACCCCATCGAGATTTCAGATGGGTCACCCTTTCTTGGATCACCTTATAGTGGTCCCGACAGCTATCAGGCAAGATTTGCCCAATACGACTAGGTGTTTACTCCTAGTTACCACTCATCACCGCAGCACCAGCAGCAGGATCCCTCGGAGGATTCGCGCTTTGTAGCGGTTACTCCACCGCCACCACCACTAGTGCAGCAACAGCCTCCGGAGCCACCGAGGCGTAGGAGATCAACCGCACGGATGTCCGTGCGAGGGGGAGTCCGTATCAGCACCCCTTAGCATTCAAGTGGCAGCCATTACCCGCCACTATACGAAGACCCACAAATGGGTGGGCCTTCGAACCCTGTTTCTGAGGTGGAGTCGGTGCCAGTCGCACCGCCACCAGTGGGTTATGATAACCCAATTCCTACATACGCCGGTGTAGCGGCGTATAACCCTTTCGAGCAGCCGACCCATACTAACTACAACTACGCCGAAGTTGACCCATACCTTGCGGCAACAAACTACAATGCTCTTCAACCCGAGGGGCCCTTTGGAGTCCCATATCAGGCTGGGTATCTACCCTATGGGTATCTACCCTATGGGTATCAATACCCGCCACCTCCTTAACCTCCGCAGCATCAGCAGCCCCCGCAGCCACCACTGTTATCACCACCGCAGCAGCAGGATATTCTTCAAAGGTTGAGTCAGGTGGAGCAGGAGGTTCGGGAAGAGCGTAGGCACAACCGAGGAATTCTCAAGGGTTGGCGAGCTTAATCAAGGGGAAGAGCAAAAAGGGTCATTAAATCCTTTATTTTTTTATTTGTATTTCTTTAATGTTTAATCAAGTCCCTGCGTGGACATCTATTTCTGTATTCAGTCTCTGCAAGGACTTGTATTTCCAGTTAGCCCCTGCGTGGGCATGTCATTTCTGTTTAGCCCCTGCGTGGGCAAGTTATTCTGTTAAAGTCCCGTTTAGGGCAATATGTACCCTTTTTTAAATTTAATGGCATGTTGTAATTTAAATTTCATTTTTTCATTATATGCATAAATGTAAAATGTATGAAATAAATAAATAAATTCAAAATATGTCATTCCTTTTACAAGGTCTGCCTTTAATATTAAAAAGAATCTTAAAGGGTATAACCTAGCTTGCATGTCATTAAGGACCTAGCTATGATGGTAAAACCTGTTTAAAAGAGATTCAGATACTTGTTAACATCTGAAAACATGTTAACACTCCTGGCAACAGTGATGCGATAAAATCACACTTGTCATCCTTAAAGTGGGAATTTCCAACCCCCTTATCTAGCCTAGTGATTTAGAAATCATGGCTTAAATCATCAAATAAAGATTATCACATTATAAACATCCATTAGTGATGAAGTGCCTACGGGCTAAACTTGTTGTCCAATAAGACAACGACAGTGGTGGTCTATGACCCCTTGTCTAAAGATGTCGGACTACGTCCAAGCATAATAGTATGTATGATCAATGCGATCTTGACTAATATCATCAGATAAGATGATCATATAATAAACATCCGTAAAGTGATGAAATTCCTACGGTGCCATAATTATTGTCATATAAGACAAAAGACAATCATAGCCTACAACTCCCTGTCAAGAAAGGTAATGAACTATGATTCAAGCCTTAGTACCTCGATCCTATAAGATCTTGACTTAAAATTTAAATATGTCCATGTGACTTGGCCTTTTGTGTCATTATTATATTTACTTATAACTAAGGGTTATTAATGAAAAATCCTGAATGAAATATTTAATAAATTAACCAATACGGTTCTTTAATACCATGGTTAATAAGTTAACAAGATGACAAATCTGTTATAAACCTCTAAGAAATCATTGTCATCATTTTATGTAGCAATCAAGCTACATGGCAGAGTCTGAAGAAGTCAACAGTCATCCAATGGAGAATCATGATACTGCTAGGATCAACGTAACTGGTGCGAAACTTCAAGCATTGATTGATAATGCTGTTACCAAGGCCATAGATAGGCAGTTTAATGAGTCAAGTGGTACTCGAAGCAGGACCTTATCAGTACCCCATTCTAAACCTAAGACTCACTCTGAGGCTCATAGTATGCCACCTCCTAAACACGATGGATCAAGGAGGGATGACGATCATCACTCCTCAAATCAGCATAGTGTTCCGTCGAAGAAGATTGAGCTCAAATGAGAACCACGTGGTAAGTCCTGTACATATAAGTATTTCGTCTCATGCAAGCCTAGAGACTTCACCGGGGAGAAAGGAGCCGTCGATTGTATGACTTGGCTCGATGAAATGGACACTGTAGTTGATATCAGTGGTTGCGCTGATAGGGACGTTGTGAAGTTTGTATCTCAGTCATTTAAAGGAGAAGCGCTAGCTTGGTGGAGGTCTCTGATCCAAGCTACTGGAAAAGTCCATCTGTATGGCATGTCTTGGGAACAGTTCGTTACTCTCATCAAAGAAAATTACTGCCCTCAACATGAGGTTGAGAAGATCGAGACAAACTTCCTGACATTGGTTATGAAGAATTTAGACTGTCAGGCATACCTTACGAGTTTTAATACCATGTCTCGATTGGTTCCATACTTGGTGACACCGGAACCAAAACGGATTGCCCGTTTCATTGGGGGTTTAGCCCTGGAGATCAAAGCAAGCGTGAAGGCATCCCAACCTACTACCTTTAGGTCTGTAGCTAATTTATCCTTGTCTCTCACCCTTGATGCGGTTAGGCAGAGATCGCTGAGAAATTCTGATATTGTAAAGAGGAAACGTGAGGATGAAAACTCACACCGTTCAGACAAGAAGTGCAAAGGGAACTCTGACCACAGGAAGAGTACAGGGTTCAAGAAAGATGACCAATAGTCGGGCGAAAAGCCCAAATGCAAAATCTGTAAGAAGCGTCATTTGGGGAGGTGCAGATACGAGTCAAAATCCCAATCACAGCCAAGGGCTTGTGGGATTTGTAAGTCAAGTGAGCACAAGACGATAGAGTGCAAGAAGATAAAGGATGCAACGTGCTATAACTGTAACGAGAAAGGGCACATCAAGTCCAACTGCCCAAAGTATGCCAAAAAGCCTGAAGAAGCCAAAAAGACCAATGCTAGGGTCTTTCGAATGGATGCACGAGAAGCCGTTCAGGATGATAATGTGATAACAGGTACCTTCCTTATAAATGATGTATATGCAAGGGTGTTATTTGATTCGGGTGCGGATAAGTCATTTGTAGATGATAAGTTTTTTAAGTTGTTGAATTTACCTGTTAAAACCCTAAGCGTGAAATATGAAGTAGAGTTGGCCGATGGTACCATAGAAACTGCCTCAACTATATTAGATGGGTGTTTTATATCCATTAGGAACCACTCCTTTCCGTTATCCTTACTTCCTTTGAAATTAGCTGGTTTCGACATAGTAATAGGCATGGATTGGTTATCTCGTAACCAAGCCCAGATTGTTTGTGACAAGAAACAAGTAGTGATCAAGACTCCGTATGGTGAGTCACTTACCATACAAGGAGATACTCAGTATGGGTTGCCTAAGCAAGTGTCTGTGCTTAAGGCATCAAGGTGTATGAAGAAAGGTTGTGTCATTTATATGGCACAAGTGACTATTGATGAGCCAAAACCCAAGATTGAAGACATCCCTATCATTTCTGAATACCTTGATGTATTTCCTGAAGAACTACCTGGTTTACCCCCAGATAGGCAAGTGGAGTTTAGAATTGACATTATACCTGGAGCAGCACCTGTTGCAAGAGCACCTTACCGATTATCCCCAACTGAGATGGAAGAGTTAAGAACCCAACTGGATGATTTATTGGCAAAGGGATTTATTAGACCTAGCTCATCTCCTTGGGGAGCACCTATTCTGTTTGTTAAGAAGAAAGATGGATCAATGCGGTTGTGCATTGATTATCGTGAGCTAAACAAGGTTACAATCAACAATAGATATCTATTGCCCAGGATCGACGATCTGTTCGATCAATTGCAAGGGGCAAGTTACTTTTCCAAGATCAATTTGAGATCAGGTTACCATCAGCTGAAGGTTAGAGATGAAGATGTGCACAAGACTGCATTCAGAACTCGCTATGGTCACTACGAGTTCTTAGTGATGCCTTTCGGGCTCACTAATGCACCAGCAGCGTTCATGGACCTCATGAACCGCGTTTTCAAACCCTACTTGGACAAGTTTGTCATTGTCTTCAATGATGACATTCTTATTTATTCAAGGAATCAGGCTGACCATGAGAGGCACCTTCGGTGTATTCTTAAACTTCTTCAGCAAGAGAAGCTTTATGCTAAGTTCTCTAAATGCGAGTTTTGGCTTCGTAAAGTCCAATTCCTTGGACATATGGTCAGTGAGCATGGTATCCAGGTGGATCCCGCTAAGATTGAAGCTATCATAAATTGGCAAGAGCCGAAGACGCCCACAGAGATTCGCAGCTTCTTAGGTCTGGCAGGATACTACTGGCGTTTTATTGAGAATTTCTCAAGGATTGCAGCACCCCTAACTTCGTTGAGTTGAAAGAATATTAAGTTTGATTGGGGTCCTAAGCAACAAGAATCCTTCGATATTCTTAACCAGAAGTTAAGCAATGCTCCTGTGTTGACATTGCCTGAAGGAATTGAAGAATTTGTGGTTTACTGCGACGCATCGCACACTGGCATGGGATGTGTGCTAATGCAGAAGGGTAAAGTTATTGCATATGTGATGTGTGAAAATGTAACTATTAATTTTGAACAAGTTTTAAAAAGGGAATCGCTAACTAAACCACACACAATCGGCAAGTGCACCGGTCGCAGTGTAGTGTAGATGGCAAGACCGAATATCAATCCGTGGACACTATATGCAAACTTTAGATAATGAACCTCTATCGAATATAAAGTCAAATTTTAAGTTTGTTTTAAATTGATTTTTGATGTTTAACTAATAACTTAATTAATTAAGAAAATATGGAAAGCAAGACAAGCAGAGTAAAACAAATACGGAAGCAAAGTGTGATCAAATAATTATGAGAAAAGTACTACCTAGGTGTCGAATCCCTAGAATCATGCAATGCTATTTTGACAATGACAATGGTTAAATATCCTTTTCCCTCGATTAACCCCCCCCCCCCCCCCCCCGCTAGAGATGTATCAAACGAAAGATCAAGACGAAATGTGAAGTGCTAGAACGAACCGGCTCGAGCTATCGATACCAAATCCTACGAGAATCAAGCAATGAAAGTAATTCTACCCCCAAAACCCTCAAAACGCAAAGCAAACAAAACCTTGAAAATTGAAATCCTAGGAAACCTTAACCATGATGTAATAAACGAGCCCGAGCTATCGGTCACCCAATCTACCCACCAATGATTAGCTAATAACCTAGCTCACCCTAATCGTCTTTCGAGTCACAAGATGAGGATGCAAGTTTTAGTATAGTGATTTTAACTATTAATCAAATTGGTCAATTTCTCAACACAATATTTAACCCGAAAATCGTAAGATAAACGAATCAAATTAAATCCTAAGTCTAGGGGGGAATTTCTTCGTGCCTAAACCGCTGAATTCATCGACTAATAATCAATCAAAACACACCAACATGCAATATCAAGATTAATCACAAGGCAAAGTTATGTAAATCACATCAAATAACCATAATCATGTCAAAATCGCATTACAATCATCAAGTTCATCTAAACCCAGGTAGTTTATAATGTTTAGCTACTCATAATAATTAAAAACATAACAAACTCGGTTCTAAAAATCAAACAAGACATGTGTTCGAATGCAAAAGATTAGAAAAATTAAATATAAATTCTAACCCGCAATGCTACGAACGCGAACCGATACTTTCTTTTTTCTTCCTCTTGCGCCAACAACCAAACAGCCGTATGCTTTTTTTTCTTTTTGTGCGACCTCCTGTTGTTGAAATAGGTTCCTCCTTTCTTTTGATGCTGTCCAAAAAATAATAATAGGAATCCCTTCTGCCCTAATCTTGTTCTAGAAAACAATGATTTGGCCAACACCTTTTTGCTAGCCGCCCCCACTTCCTGTTCTTTTTCACACTTAAAAAAATGGGGATGCCCCTTTAATAATAAATTCTTCCTTCATTCACATGCACACCTCCATATTCACGTCCATTATTTAATTTTCCATTAATGCCTCCACTTAATAAACATAAATGATGCCATCTTCCTTTTGTGCAAAACCTACGAATAAAAAGAAAGATCAATTAATGGCACGTTTATTTTGTTAATTTTTTTTTTGAACGGCCGACAAAATATTTTATTAAATGTAGCAAGAAGCTACCCGCCAAACATACAAGTTATACAATAACCAATAGAGATTGAGACTACATACAATTAACCATTAATATTGAAACGACACCAATCTTCCCACGTCATTGACACCATCTTTGATCGGCTCTTAACCCATAAGAAAGCCATGGCTCTAATCTCATCCAAAATCCTCGTAGTATTAGGGACCGCATGCTTAAAGATTGCCTCATTCCTAATCTTCCAAATGCTCCATAAAGTCACCAGAACCACGGCGTGTAACACTTTCTTTTTTTTCGGCGTTCCGGAACAATGTACATGTAGTGAGAGCAGATCAGCTAAATCAAACGCGATTATGGGCGGAATCTTGCACCAGTCCGCTATATTCTGCCAAACAATTTGCGCAAACTGGCAAGCCACAAAGACATGCTCACTGGTTTCTGCATGATCTCCACATAAAACACACATATTATTTAGTACCGGAATATTCCTCCTAGACAGAGCGCATTTGGTCGGTAATATATCCATGTCCGCCCTCCAAGCCACTATAACCACTTTTTTCGGAATCCAATTGTTCCACTTGAAAACTCGATCGGGAACTTCACGGTTGACTGAGCTTAATACCTTTTTGATTCCAGCAACATTGAAGAGACCATCATCTGCGTACTTCCATGACCATTTGTCCTTACCCAGCCCCATGCAAGAACCACTAACCAAATCCATCAACTGATTTAGTTGATTATTACCGCCAGCTTCAAGACCTGGCCGAGCCCAGACCCAAGTAAAAACAGGCCCAACATTATTAATAGACAATCGATCCAACACCAAACAATCTTTAACACTTTCTACTTTAAATAAATCAGGGAATTTTTTGTAAAGAGGCTGTGAATCAACCCATCTGTCCAACCAGAATTGTATGTCCATACCACTTACAAGATTCGCTGATATAGCTTCTGATAAGTCTATGCCGGCATTCAAAAGAATAGGTCGGATACTCATAATACACTTCCACGGCCCGGCTATAGAAGTTTTAACTGGAAATTCGTTCCAACTTCTTCTATTATGGTGCATGGCCCAAATTACTCTACGCCATAAACTGTTTTTTTCTGTCTTTAACCTCCACCACCACTTAGCCAACAAGGCCAGGTTAGCGTCTCTAATGGATCCAAAACCCAACCCCCCATATTCTGTTGGGGCAATTGTTTTTTCCCATGCCACCCAGTTCATCTTCGCCTTTTCCTCCGATCCACCCCAAAAGAATACCCTTCTTATCTTATCTAAGGCATCCAAGACTTTAATCGGTGCTTTAAATAAAGATAAATAATATGTTGGGAGGGAATTTAAAACTGATTTGATTAATGTAATTCTACCACCATATGACAGTGTTTTGGCTTTCCATATCGAAAGTCGCTTCTTGAAGACCTCCACTACCGATTTCCAATTCCGGGCCAAATTCATATTAGCCCCGACTGGGAGACCAAGATGAATAAATGGGAACGTACCTTGTTTGCATCTCAAGTGAATTGCCATTTGATGGACTTCATGATCTCTTACCCCAATCCCAAAAATGCTGCACTTAGCTAGATTAACCTTAAGCCCAGAAGCTAGATAGAAACATCTAAGCAACCGTCTCAGATTATTAACATTCGATAGTGACCACTCACCAACAAACATTACGTCATCCGCGTACATCAGGTGCGATACATTTGGGCCGTCAGCGGTGATGTCAATGCCTTTAAATAATCCAATTGAAACTGCTTTATTCATAACACAAGCCAAAGCCTCCATCACTATAACGAATAGAAATGGTGAAAGTGGGTCCCCCTGCCTAAGACCCCTAGAGCAATCGAACTCCCTTGTTGGTGATCCATTAACTAAGACAGACGCTCTAGCTGAATAAAGAGTCGCCATTACCCAAGATCTCCATTTCTCCGGAAACTTCATTTGGGCCATAATCGAGTTAAGGAAAGCCCAATTAACCGAATCATATGCCTTATTAATATCAACCTTAAAGAACATACCACTGTGCTTCTGTTTCTTTAACCAACTATACATCTCATTGAGAACCAGGGGGCCATCCATAATATTTCTACCCGCTAAGAACGCCGACTGCTGTTCCGAAATCAGGTTACCCATCACCCTTTTGAGACGATTCACAAGTACTTTAGAGATGACTTTATTAATTACTCCAATCAAGCTGATCGGCCTGAAATCAGTTGGCCCAACCGGATCTTTGACCTTTGGAATCAAAGCTATGAAGGACGACGTACAGCACTTGTTAATACTACCCTCCGCATAAAATTTATTGAACAGCCTGACCAAATCTTGTTAAAGCCCAGCCCAGCACCTTTTAATAAACTTGAAGTTAAAACCATCTGGACCTGGAGCACGATCTCCTTCACAATCCCAAACCGTTGCTTTGATTTCCTCCAAAGTACTTGTGAATCAATATTGTATTTATCAATTTGGTATAATTTCTTTTGACATAAAAAAAAACACCGTTTTAACTCTTTTTTCACTTAAAATCACCGACTTCAAATATGAACCAGTTTTGAGTATAACATAATAAGAACAACTCTATATCTACCCAAAAGTGTAGGAATATTTATATAAAAATATGTATATTTTAGACCACATCAATATGCTTCTCGACAACTAAAAGTGCACGAGAAGAATTACACCACCCACGATTTGGAGTTGGGTGCCGTTGTGTTTGCACTAAAACTTTGAAGGCATTATTTATATGGTACCAAGTGTGGGATCTATTCTGATCACAAGAGCCTTCAACATCTGTTTAATCAGAAAGATCTGAACATGAGGCAGCGACGATGGATGGAGACACTGAATGATTATGATTGTGAAATCCGATACCATCCAGGTAAGGCGAATGTGGTCTTCGATGCTTTGAGCAGAAAGGAAAGGGTTAAGCCCATTAGAATAAATGCCAAGAGCATTGAATTGAAGGGCATCTTGAATGAAAAAGTGCTAGCCACTTAGAAAGAAGCTGTATTAGAAGCCAACTACCCGAATGAGAAGTTGGGAGTAACTGCTGAACAGTTATCATATGGCAAGGATGGAATCCTAAGATTGAATGGACGAATATGGGTTCCGAGCTATGGAGGACTTCGGGATGTTATCCTTCAAGAAGCCCACAGTTCTAAGTATTCTGTTCATCCTGGAAGCGATAAGATGTACCAGGATTTGAAGGCAAATTATTGGTGGATAGGCTTGAAGAAGTCTATAGCTACTTATGTAGCTAAATGTTTGACGTGCGCACAAGTTAAAGCTGAACACTAGAAGCCGTCAGGTCTGCTACAACAGCCTGAACTTCCCACCTGGAAGTGGGAAATGGTAACTATGGATTTCATCACAAAGTTACCAAAGACAAAGCGAGGAAATGATACTATTTGGGTTATAGTGGATAGACTGACTAAGTCAGCCCACTTCTTACCTATTAAGGAAACACACAGCTCAGATAAGTTAGCTCAGTTGTACGTGGATGAGATTGTATCTCT
The DNA here is from genome assembly GCA_030545235.1 of Helianthus tuberosus. Taxonomy (NCBI): domain Eukaryota; kingdom Viridiplantae; phylum Streptophyta; class Magnoliopsida; order Asterales; family Asteraceae; genus Helianthus; species Helianthus tuberosus. The sequence goes on from CM060447.1 coordinate 211,016,211, forward strand.
CCATGGAGTGCCAGTGTCTATCATCTCTGATAGAGATACGAGGTATACATCGCATTTCTGGAAAAGTTTTCAATAATCCCTAGGCACTCGATTGAACTTCAGCACAGCATATCATCCTCAGACGGATGGTCAGAGCGAGCGTACTATTCAGACACTCGAAGATATGCTACGAGCTTGTGTTATTGATCTGGGTGGAAGTTGGGATGATCATCTTCCGTTGATCGAATTTTCATATAACAATAGCTATCATTCCAGTATTCAAGCTGCACCTTTTGAAGCTTTGTATGGAAGAAAGTGCAGAACGCCCGTTTGTTGGGTAGAAGTTGGAGATGTCCAACTCACAGGACCTGATATAGTCCTGGAGAGGACATACAAGATTGTACAGATAAGAGATCGTCTTAAAGCTGCCAGGGATAGGCAGAAAAGCTACGCGGATAAAAGGCGTAAACCTCTAAAATTCGAGGTTGGTGACAAAGTGTTACTGAAAGTATCACCCTGGAAAGGGGTAATGCGATTTGGCAAGAAAGGCAAGTTAAGCCCAAGATATATAGGACCATTCGAGATCATCGAATGTGTCGGAACAGTGGCTTATAAGTTAAATTTTCCTGAAGAGCTCAGTGGTATTCATAATGTATTCCACATCTGCAATCTAAAGAAATGTCTAGCTGATGAATCACTAGTCATACCGCATACGGATGTGCACATAGATGAGAGCCTGAAGTTTGTTGAGAAACCTTTGTCGATTGAGGATCAACAGGTTAAGAAGCTTCGAAGGAAGCAGGTACCAATTGTAAAGGTTAAATGGGATGCCCGTAGAGGTCCCGAGTATACGTGGGAGGTAGAGTCCACAATGAAAGAGAAGTACCCTCATTTATTTCAGTAAATCTCGAGGTCGAGATTTCTTTTAAGGGGGTGAGGATGTAACACCTCGCAAAAATCATGTCCAATATAGTGTCGACACGTGTCATGGACTTTAAACGTGTAACGGATTGATTATGAGGGACTAAAGTTGACAAACGAAGAAAGTATATGTATATAAGGATACAAAGTGTCAACATTTGATAATTTTTCCTTTCAACAACTCTACACGATGTTTATACCCTTAAACGAATGAATTATGAAGCGTATGAAGCCGTTTGTGGAAGAAAGTGAAAGTTTACAAGACGCGAGGGCTAAATGTGTCAACATGTTTAAGTTATACCTCTGAGTGACCTTTTAGCGAACCCGGAGCCTTGTAACGATTAATTACACTCCCAAGAATAAGTGATAAAAATTTCACAAGGTTTCGATATCGTATGAGAAAGATACGCTAACTTTCGTAATTAAGGGGTTAGAAGCGTCAACAAGGCAAAACTAGTGTTTTCGGTTATCGTTTAACGAAACCGGACCTAACGATGTTTGGTTATATCTCATGGATCATAGAAATATAAATTTCATGGGTTAAAAGTGCTTAAAATGGAAGAAATTATGCTTTAGAAGGTCCAGAGGGTGAAAATGTCATTTTTGAAACTTGTTTGGCTGGTCCCCTACCTCCAGGCGCTGCGCCACCACCTGAGGCACTCTGCCATCGCGCGGCATGACGCCATGCCAGTTCAGCAAAAGTTGTTTTAACGTGGCAGCTTGCATGTTTGCTAAATTCCGCGAGTTTGCCACCCTCTAGCTGCTTGAAACACGTCCCTTGACACTTGTTTTCATCTCTATAGTTGCCATAACACCTGTATCAATCTCCATGATCCTTCCATGGCTATATATAGAGCTCATTGTTGCAACATTTGGGCACTTCACTTGAAAAACTTTCAAACACCTGTTCTGGAGATTCCTGGAGCTCAAGACCACTTCCTAAGGATCATTAGTCGTGCATAGGACTTCAGTAAGTGTCCTTAACCTTTCTTAATTAAGTTTTATTAGTTAAATGGCCCAAAGTCAAACCGTCGTAATTAAGGTTTGACTTAGTGATTAATCACTAATGGTCCAGTCAATTCTCGAATTGAAAGTAGCTTTGAGTTGGTAATTATGTGGGTAATAAACCCTTAAAAGGGCACCCTCTGATTCCCACTCTAACTAGGTCAAAGTTAATTATAAAAAGTCAACAGAAAGCAAATTTTCGTATAAACACATAATTAACAATGTAGAAGCCATGGAACCTGTTTTATCACTCATATAACTTGGTAATCAATGTAAGAACATGTCTAAACATGTTCAACCCGACAATTTTCTGTTTAAGCTCGGTTCGGAACCGAAAGTCGCATAAGTAGACTTTTGATTTGACTTTCAGTTCTGACCCAATGTAACATATTTTAGAAATGCCTTAGAGCTCTATTAGGACCAGGTTATAGATTAGTGTAACCCTCTGAGGTTATACAACTTGGTTCATTAGTTATTCGATTCATGTACATGTTTCCGTTATATGCCTAAATGTTGACCATAATGCCCTTTTGACCTTAAAACGAGATTTTTAAATATGTGAGTGGACAAAAACCTTTGTTACTGATTTATAAACTTGTCCTAAAAATTTGACATCAGTTTGAGGTCTAGATTAGGAGTTATGCTCAATATCGTAATTAAGAAGCTTTTTATTAATTAAACGGTGTAAATAGCATAAAGCCTATCTAAACCCAAATTTTGACACCAAATTTTTTACCCACTGATGTAATATAATATTTTGGAATTTTTGAAGATTTTTATATATTTTTAAGCTGAGCATAACATAGGGTTCTTGCTTTAAATCGGTAATTGTCGGTTATGCCCTTTTCTTGAATAAAATGAGTTTTACATAATATTTTAATACCAAACTTTTTGCTACTGATTTTATATGATAAATAAAATATTTTGAACTTTATAAACTGATCAAAAACTCAGATTTTCTATTTAAACCCGAAAATCGCTTAAAACCGACTTTTACGCGTTTTAAGCGCATAGTATGAGTTAAAACCACTTTTGGCATATGAAACTTAATACCTACAGATGTTTTAAGTAAGTTTTTATAATTAAATAGTAAGCAAAAGTTTTGAACCCAGAATTCTAATTTTGACCTTTAAAGCTTATGTGAAATTACCAAAATGCCCCTACGGTGCATAGTTTGGTTATAAAAGATAAATTTCACATATATACAATACCCTACTGTTATGACTTATAAAAATATATATTTTTACTGATTATATCAGACCTGAAACTCAGTTAAATATTAAACTCTTTTATAAGCTTTAAAATGACCAAAATACCCCTACGGGGCATAATTTGAGTTTAAATCCATTTTGGGCGTAATGGAAGGTATCTTACTGATATCACAACATATTTAAGGCATATTAACTTAGGAAACCTGTTCATGACTCATTTGGTTACCCGTTACGCATTATTCGCATTCGGTGCGGTTTATGTAACTAGTTTGCATAAATTAGCCAAAACGGGTCAAACCTTATCGTTTTTATCTCAAAATATCGAATGTGTTTAGTTTACCCATATTATACAAGTATACAAACTTGTCGGGTCTAAACCACACACTAATACGGTCATCGCTTAATCGTGCGTTTTGAACCGTATATCTTCTTCCTTTAAAACTAACCGGTCTAAGTTTAGACTTAATTAATCTAATAGGTTATTAAAACCTTCGTTCCAGATTAGGAGACCAGTAAACGATACTTGCACTCCCTGATTGTGATATATACTTGCTCAGGTAAATACTTTTAACTTATTTTCCCTTATACGGGCTTGGGGTACGGTATATAAAATACCGCTTGGTTGGGGATTGAATTTTTAATCATATAAAGGTTAACTTATTGAGATGACCCGTTTAAACTGTCGTGTTTGCTTAAAGCCTTTGGGGGGTTAATGACCATGTCCCGGATATCCTTGGCATCATTCATTGAAATGGCCACGACCTAAGCACGGGGTGTAGGCATACACCTACCAGTGCATATATTTATATAAAAAGGTATACCCGACGGATTGAGAATAACTCGCCGCGGGATTATATCATGTGGTGTGTCTATTAATCTTTAACCCGGTATTCAGCCCGGGCTACTGAACGTATAACGAACATGTAATTCTTTTACAAGTTTATATATAAATAATTATCCCAAGTTATAAAAGATTATTTTGTGCCATGTGCATTCAAATCAATTTTCTTAAACATTTTCAAAATGAGTCGGTTAATTGTATTTACCAGTGTAAACTGACGTATTTTCCAAAAAGGCTAAGTGCAGGTACTAAACGGAATAGGCTGGCTACTCCTAGCATCAATAAAGAGTCTTGCAAGCTTAGATGTTAATAAATTTGTTGAACAATGATCTTTTGAACTTTGATCCGCCTGTGGATCCTTACAATCATTTTGTAATACACTTGATATTACTTTTTATTCGGTTTGTAATGATTTTATCTTTCGACTTCCGCTGTGTATTAAACTGTGATAATATAAATTGTCTATGATATCAACTACGTCACAATACTCCCCACCGGGCCCACCGGTAATACGTGGAAATATCGGGGTGTGACATGCTGGAAGCTGGTGGACGCGAGTTTACTCAGTGCATCTGCTGGTTTATTCTCGTTCCTGTTAATGTGGTGCACCTTGTAGGAATTGAAGTTTTGTAGTAATGTTTTTGCTTGGTCTAGGTATAGCGCCATCACATCTCCTTTGGCGTCATACTGGCCATTGATCTGCCCTTCCACGAGCATAGAGTCTACATGCGCCTCGATGTGTTTGACTCCCATCTTGATTGCTAACCTCAGACCAGAAAGAAAAGCTTCATATTCGGCTTCATTATTTGTGCTCTTAAAGTCTAACCGGATGGCGTATGTGAACTCATGTTTTTTCTGGACTTACCAATCTAAGTCATGCGCCTGCGCCATCTTCGTTAGACGTGCCATCTGTATACAGTAGCCATGGTTCTTCCGAATGTTGCCTTTCAGCTCTTTCCATTGCCTCGCACTCTCTGTCTTTGTCATCTGGTACCTCTGTCAGGAAGTCTGCCAATACTTGACCCTTGATTGCTGGCCTTGTTCTAAAAACCACATTGTGGCCTCCCAGTTCTATGGCCCTTTTTGCCAATCTTTCGGATATCTCAGGTCTTGCGAGGATGTTGCCGATGTTGTAATTCGTTAGGACATGAATGACGTGGTTGGCGAAATACCTGCGCAATCGTCTTGACGCGTGAATCAATGCGAGGACCAGTTTCTCCATTATGGCGTACCTTGTTTCTGGGTCGTTCAGGGTGCGAGACACGTAGTATACTGGTGTTTGTATCCCTTTTCGATCCATGAGTAGAACTGCTCCTACTGCTTTTTCTAATGTTGAAAGGTAAATGACCAGCGGTTCGCCCTTCATTGGTGCAGTCAGCGTTGGTAACCGTATGAGGCAGTCTTTCATTTCTCGGAATGCGTGCTCGGCTTCGGGCGTCCATTGGAACTTATTCTTTTTCACACAGTTACGGAGTGTTTTGATAAATGGGAAGGATTTCGCTGCATGATTGGCGAGGAAACGATTGAGGGTTGCTAACCGTCCGGCCAACTTCTGCATTTCCTTTATCATTGACGGTGAAGGCATCCGTTCTATCGCTTGAACTTTTTCCGGATTGACCTTGAACCCGTCCTTTGTGATGATGAAGCCTAAGAACTTTCCTTCTTCCATTCTGAAGGAACATTTTGTTGGGTTCAGTTTAATGTTTACTCTGCGCAACGTGTCGAACGTTTTTTGGATGTTCACCAACATTATACTCTCTTCCTTGCTCATGATGACCAGGTCATCCATGTATACCTCGATGTATTTGCCGATTGCATCGCTGAATGTTTCGTTCATTAATCTCTGATAAGTTGCTCCTGCATTCTTTAGTCCAAAGGGCATTTTGTATAGCAATACAACCTTGTTGGCGTGCGGAATGCAATCTTATCTTCATCTTGGATGGCCATATGCACCTGATGGTATCCTTTATAACAATCAAGGAAGCATTTCCATCTGAACGACGCCAATGAATCGATTTTCTCATCAATTTCTGGTAAAGCATAACAGTCGCGCGGGCATGCTTTGTTTAGATCTTTATAATCCACGCACATTCGCCAACCACCATTTCCTTTATGGACCATCACTTGGCTGGCTACCCAGGTTTGGTAACGAACTTCTCTGATGATACCAGCGTTTAGTAATTCGGTGATCTGTTCTTGCATGGCGTCGTGCTTTATGTCTCCCAGATGACGTTTCGTATGTACCACAGGTTTAGCGTTCTCAGAAACATTCAGTCTGTGTTCTGCTATGTGCCATGGAACACCAACCATATCGGCCGGTGTCCAGGCGAACAAGTCCATATTCTCAAATAACAACTTTTTTAGCGTTGCGCGCGTGAGATCTGACATTGCTTGGCCCAAAGTGATAGTTTGTTCGGGATATTTGTTGTTCAGTACCCACTTTTCAGCTTCTGCGCGTGGTGCGGATTTGCTTGCTTTTGCCGGTCTGATTTCATCAGTTGCGAGGACCTCTTTGCTTGCGTAAATTATTGATATCCCTGTCTCTGTTGGGAACCCAACGGCTGAATGTGGCCCTGAACAGATCATACTAAAAGCTCCTTCGGACTCTCTTCCCAAAAGGATATAATGTCTTAAGCTTGCTAGCAACACCATGAATGTAACTTCTTCTATTCTTGAGTTCCTTCCATCCGAGAGTAGCACCGGGAAAGATATCTGACCAAGAGGAAAAACGGCTTCGTTATAGAAACCAGCTAGTGGGTAATCTACTGGTTCTAAGTGCGTTTTATCCTCCTGGTCGAATTGATTAAAGCATTGTTCGTAGATGATATCTGTGGTACTCCCTGGATCAATGAAAATGTAGTCAGTCTGGTAATGACCGATCACACCAGAAATGACTATAGGTCTTCTCTCTCTTGGGCCACCTCTCACCACGGGGAAAACAACTTGTTTTTCGCGCCAAGAATCGTCTTAGGCGCGTTTTTTATAGTTCTTTTGTGATCTTCGTGGACCCCCTGGATCATATGAGTTTCTAATTTTTGAAGATTTTTGTTGTCTGGGCCTTCTTCCCTTCTCTGAATTTGGCGGTTATCGCGCTTTCCTCCTTTTACCAGATGGGTGAGCTTTCTATCTTTCAAAGCTCTTTCTATCTCCTGCTTTAGGCTAAAGCAGTCATCGGTCAAGTGACCTGTATCTTCGTGGAACTCGCAAAAAATATTTGGGTCTTGGCCCCTTTTGTTTCGCATCTGTAAGGGAGGTTTGAACTGGTGGTTCTCGGTTGACAGGACCTCGGAAGGGGTTTTTGTCAAGGGTGTCCACTGCTTTTCTCTGTTTTCGCTCTTAACCTCTTTACGATGGCTGATCTGATTGATTGTAGCACGCCATCCTCTCTTATCAGGCTTCTTTCTTTGTGGCCAGATGTCTTCCATGACTGGCCTTTGCCTTTCTTGTTGCGCCGATCATTTTGACTGTAATTGTATTGACGGCTGTCATCGCCGGTCAATTGTTTATCAGTGCGCGCAATTGTCTTTGCTACTTCGATGAAGGTGTCCCAATCTTTGGGGCCTCCATCTCTTCCTTTCAATCTCTTGATCAGGTCATCACACTTTACTGCCCTCATGAAGTGTGCACGCATCATCTTCTCGCCTACATCTCCGATTTCTAGACATTCCTTGTTATATCTGGTAATGAAATCTTCTATGCTTTCATGATCTTTCCTCCATATATTTAAGAAATCAGCTGGATCTCTAGTGTGCATGCGTTGTTGAGAGAAGTGCGCGAGGAACTTGTCTCGAAAATCGATCCATGATTTAATTCTTCCTGCTGGCAGATTGTCAAACCAGACGCGCGCCACACCGATAAGGGTTTGTGCGAAAAGATGACACCAAGTTGGTAGTGTCCAACCACCTGTTAGTCCTGCGCCATTGAAGAGTTGGATGTGGTCGTCAGGATCAGTCAAGCCATTGTACTTGCCCACATTATGTGGCAATTTTGTTTTGTCGATATCGGCTGTTGCGATTTCTCTAATAAACTTAGACTTTTCAGCTATGCCTTCTGGTCGATAGCTCAACGAGTAATCATGCTCTGCATTTGGATTGTACCCCGCGCGCTTGCGGGGTTTGTACGCCTCGTGTTCTGGTGGTAACCTGCTAAACACCGTGCTTTCTCTCTTGTATGTTGTGTCATCTTCTTCGTTGTAGCTATCCCATTCATCGTTTATGTTGCGCGGGCCTAAACGACTGTGGACTGGCTTTTCCTGCTGATGAGTGTATTGCACATAATTACTTTCCGTTTCACTATAAGTGTCGCGCGTGTCATGCACGCTTTGCCTTCGGACGTTAGGTGCTTTCTCAGGGTGTAGGTTCCACGCCTGTGCTTGTTGAGGGATATGGGTGTTCGGGGGTTTTTGTGGTGGAGTAACAAATGCGGATTGATTGGCTTGCGCTTGGAACAAAGCCTGCTGTGCGCTGAGTTGCGCATAAACAAGGTTCAGAGATGCTGTTTGCTCGGCATACCAGGAAGCCAGAGTTTTTCCTTCGGGTAGCCCTAAAAGTGCCGAAAAGTTCAACTGTGTTTGGCCCGATGGCGCTGAAGGACCAGCTCCATGGTTTGGTGTTGGAACTTCCGGTGGTGTTTGGTTAATTCCTACTGGTGGAGCTTGGAAAGCTGCTCCGTTTGTGGTTTGACTGATAACTCTGGAGGTGCTTCCAAAGATATAAGGGAAATCATTGTTTACTCGCCCTTCTCGGATGGTCTCGTTCCTTTGGACTCTTTGGACGTGAGCAGTGTCCGAAATTAGTTCAAAGGAAGAGACTTCTCCATCCACTTGAGGGGAAGGGTTTGGTTCACTCATTTTAGAGAGTTCTTTTGTAGAAAAAGGAGATGAAATTGGTTTGCAAAAATGCGGTGGGCGCCAATGATGAAACACTGGTTAACACCGATGGTTAACTAGCTGGATTGTCTCTTACGTGGGTTCAATCTCCTTCTCTACTCACTTATGACTGGGATCCTGCAAAACAACAAACCGTTTGCTCGTTAAGAAGGGAATATGGGGGTTTCCTTCTTAACCGGGCTCCGGCGTGAGAATAAGTACTGTCCTGAGGAATAAAGAGTGTGTGTTAGGGGTGAAATGCAAGGAGAACAGAATGGGTAACCTGAATGATGGAGGGTCCTATTTATAGCCGGAGAGTGAAGGAGGGAAGAGCGACATTGCCAGCTGCTATCGGGCGCCAGCTGTCCGACCAAGGGGAATATCCTCTTGGTCTCCTCTGCTGTGGTCAGGATAGTGGTCCACGTGGCGCGCCGACATTTGTCCATGTTGGAGAAATTGTACATCTGCTGTCGGTCTGCCCCCAGATTTGCAGCAGTTCTACATGGCGCTCGGCTAATGACGACACGTATCGTCCTTCCTGTCGGAAGAAGCATCTTTGGTGCCACCTTGACGCCTTTCAGAAGCTTCTAGATTTACTTGCTGATGTGGGAGCCATGTTGGACGGAAAAAGTGATGTCGTCCATCCCATGTGTGTATAGAATTAGGACCATTAAAGCATTATTTTGAATTCAAAATACAAAATGTGTTTGGTCATTACATTTGTTATGGAAGTGGAATGTAGAACTGTGGCGATGACTGTGGTGCGGAGGCAACCCAATTGGGGATTTCATTGGAATCAAATTCAATTCCAACTTCTTTACTTGGCCAACCAAACATAATAAAGAATTAGAATTTAAATTCCATTACCACTAAAATATGATGAAATCCACAAATCAAAACGGCCCTTAGTAGTTTGACTAAGTTTCTTAAACGCTTGGTAATTTGAACATTATAAAACACTTGTTTTGAGTTTTCGAGTTACTTTGTGGTCTTCATTCACCTCTTTTTGTATTTTTTTTTTAGCCAAGCTCAAGGGTCAAGGTATACTTATATAGTTGATTAACAGCATATATATGCTTTGTCAATGAGGTAGTGGTGGAGTGATTGTGAAAAGACTTAGTGTTCCTTGTGACCCAGGTTCGACTCCCATTCTTCTCATTTTCTGCGGCATCCAGGTGAAGAGCGAATACGGGTGGCGCCAATTCGTCTTGGATGAGAGGCGAGGTTTTACCGATTATTCCACTGTCGTGCCTTCGGGCGGGTGGAGGTCGGGTTTCCGCGCATCTGGGAGAGCCAAGGGGTTGGCGGCGGTCGAGTAGTTGACCTTAGCCACAGCGCTCAGTGTCACGGTGATTGGCACTTCGTTCATTGCCGTTCAAAAGAAAAGAAAAAAAACAGCATATATGCTTTGAATGTGATATAATTAATGTGCGCTAGCTAGCTGGTGTGTTAATTCCCTATGAATTGAAACTTACATGACAAATCGGAAACCACATAAAGCAGTTGTTCCATGACAAATCACGCTCAATCGTATCAATTATATTATATATACACATTGTATTATTGGTACAGCTAGCTAGCTGGCTTTAATGATTTCTAACTAAAATTTCCATAAAACCCAAACGCTAGCTCCTTTAGATGCTGACAAATGATGAGAACTGGATCAGGGGCCGGCCACAACTTATTGTTGGACCTCTACAAACTACATGCACTTTTACAAATACTTATCTAAAACCCAAACTCTTAATCAACACCAGTAACTAACTATAATTAAGAATCTGCAGACATAGAACCGGTTGGTTTTTTTTTTATATATATATAAATACAGAGAACATCGCCAACACCAATGTAGCCATTTCTGCCTATATATGTAACAACATGTTCAATTCTCTTCATGGAACCTCTCCCTCCATGTCTGCCACCAAAACGCCCCTCCTCTCTCTCTCTCTCTCAGCAAATTAAGGTACATGGTTTTTATGGAAGGACTTTTCCCTTGGAAACCGACGAGGCCCTTCTGATGCGGGCCCAAGTGTGGAGGAGCGGGCCATCTTGTATTTGGAGGCCCAAGATCGTGTAACAAGAGGGGCTTCACTAAAATGGCTCTAACTTGGGCTACGGGGGTCCGTTTTGGGCGTGCGACGGCGGTTTGGGTCATCGTCCGGGCCAAAAAACGCTTATTTCTGTTAGTTATTTACGTTTTTATGTTTTTTGAAGTATTTTGGGCATTTTGTTTTTGGGCTTGTGTTTGGCCCATTGTCTTTTTGAGGCCCATTTCGAATTTCTGTCCCTATTTATGTGTTTCTCTAGTAATTTGAACAATCAGACTTGAATTTTGAGATAACTCATATTTCACTTCAAATTCCGTGCCCTTTGGGTTGAAATTTGGGGTTGGGGAAGAACTACACGGGTATTCGCAGAATCAACGTGTTTGATCTTCATTTTTGTAACACACGCTACATCACCTTCACTCCTCCACGTCGTCTCAGGGACGTTCTTTGCCCTCTCATCGGTGAATATTTCCATAGGGGCGGAAATTTATATGGGTCATTTGTCCATCTCTTTATATAATTCTTTTTGGTCATATTGAATCCGAAAAAAAAGATAATCAAACTAAATTTTATATAATCAATAAAGTATACTTGAAACGTCAAAAGATAATTATTATTGTAAAAAAATATAGATAATGAAAATTTAAAATCTATATATCTAATGTTATTCTCTACGGGTTTTTATTTTATTTATTTTGTAAATTCTTCAAATGATAAGTTTATAAATCTTTTGGATGGATGTAAAGTAAATACTTATCTGATAAATTATTAGTTGAATTCGTAATTGGAGTTAATGATCATAATTTCCATATTAAGAGTTATACATTAATAGATTTTTAAGCATTATGCTCTTGGGGTATTAAATACAATTTATATAAATAAAATAATATGCCTAATATATTTTGGTTAACAAAGGTGAAAACAAGTCACGTATGGATGACTACAAGTACAACACTAGCTAAACATTGAAGAGTCATTGATATGTATAGTTGAAGGATTGGTTAGTTATAAGAGAGATCATATATATAAAAAGTGGTGATTAAGGGCATGATTGGCTAAGCTTTTTGAAATAACTTATTGACTTATTGGCTTTTTGAAAAAGTCAGTATAGAGTGACTTTTTGAAAAAAATCATTTTTCCCCTTACATACAAGCTCATTGTCAAACATCGTTTAGAGCTTATGACTTTTCACAAAGCCAATAAGTCAATAAGTTGTTTCAAAAAGCTTAGCCAAACATGCCCTAAGTTGAACATCAATATATAAAATACTAAAGAAAATGGATGATTTGGTGAGATGTTGAAAAACCATATATTTGAGTTTTGAAGAGGTAAACTGAAGGCATATGTCACTTCATAAAAAAAATCGGATTTCACAAACTTCGTTGTCAAAAACCATTTTTCAACGATTGCGGTTATGACGGGCAACACGAGAGCTAGCTTCAATAAACGATACACCATTTTAAATGAAGGGTGTCTATTTGTTTCAATCATCAATTGTACAAGAATTGATAAAATCATTCAAGTTGGCAAATTGTATATCCCCTTTTAAGTTATCAATGTAGCCCTTGGGTTAACTACTCAAGTACTCATACAAAATAGAAAATACTAACAATGTTCTAGATCCTAGTTTTAAATCTTGATTCTAATCCACGTTAACTACATGTCTACTAAAATACCCATACAAACTACAAACAATGATTTAAATCTAAAGTTCATAACTCATAAGTCATAACTTGTAAAGTTGTAAATTTTCAAACTTTAGTCCCATTTTCCTAATCAAATAAATTAAAACAACAAAAAAACATCAAATTAGTGATATAGTGGAAGGAAACATTAACTACAGTTGGAATCTGGCTGAAAGCCGACGGAAGAGGCTTGGAGTTTTAACGTACGTATAACACCTAACTTTTTTTAATGAGGGCGGTTGCCCTCCACCATTGTCAATGGGTACGCCCTTTCCTTCCATTGCGGAGGCGTACCAATGTCATAAGAGTTTCACACTAACACTCATGACTTGCAAGACAACGCGTGCGGTCACGTATTATTTTTTACTCACGTATAATTGTTTTAGTGGTATATATAAAAAAGGCTTGTTTGTGGCAACGATATTAGTTCATTCTCGTGTATACATTTTTTATATTAAAAATAACGTTACAATAGATACACAAGCAACTGTTACTCACATACAACACGAAGATATATACATCTTGGCATTCACAATAGCTTCTTCATTTCACCGTCCATCTCAAAGTTATAGAGAAAAAAATAGACTTTTCATTCATTAAACATCTGTATCAGGTTCTCTAATTTTACTCTTTATCTCAACAATATATAGTAGAGAGTAAACTCAATCTCTATATTTGATATGTTAGTAATCGTCTTTAAATTAAATGTTGTGAGTGAATATAACCAGGATAATTAATAAAATAAGTGTTTGTGAGTAAGATGGAGATAAAAATGAAGAATGAGATGTGAGGATTTTATAGAAGATAAATTTGTTTTTGAAAAAAAATATACGATTTTTAGTTCAATTATAAAGAGTAATGCAGAGGTGCTGATGTGAATGCTCTCATAAGTGTTTTCATATTTACCATCTTTTTATCCAGAATTTTCTTTCTCGGACTGTTATACTCCTCAAATTTCACATTTGTAATATTGTGATATGGAAATCGAATTTACAGCGTGAGAATGTGAAAGTAGTCTTCATTAGTGGAAGGGGTGACAGAGTAGTCTTCATTAGTGGAAGTAGTCTTCATAAGTGTTCATTGAATGGTATGTGTTAATCTTTAACTTGTGACTTGATGTATCCTTAGACCGCCCGGTATGGGCCTCGTCCCTGGATCGGCGCCGTCCCGGTGGATCGTCCCACACCGGCCCTTGTGGCCCGTCGCATCGCCATCGTCGGACAGAAGACGGAGGAGACGGGGCTTGTTGATTGGCTGCTTCTTCATTGGTGGGCCCCTCTCTCTCTCTCTCTCCTTTATATATATATATTGATTTTTTTATTAAAGTGGGTAGTCCCCCACACCCTTGGGTAGTCCCCAAGAGGATGCTTCTCCTCCTGTGATGACGTGGCACCTACGTGACGGGTAGTCTCCAAAGAGACTATCCATTCCATACCCAATAGTCATAAACAAGAGGTGACGTGCAAAAGTCATCCTTTCTCACTTTAATAAATTGTTTGTCGGCTTCTTGTTTGTAAATATGAAAAGAAAAAAAAAGACGATAGAAATTGCATCATTGTCACCAGCAAACAAAAACGAGGCACAGGACATGTCACTTATTCACTATTGGTGGTTCTTCACAAAGCTGAATTATACAAATGATACTTTGAATCTATGGCAATCACCATGGATAACCTCTACGTACATCATCATATATAATTATCATGCATGGCTCTTGGTCATGTGTGTATTTATCCCTTTGTTCAATATCATCACCATATCCATGTACATGTATCCCCTTGGGGGCCAGGGTCAATGGTCTAGTTAGTCACATGTATGAATGGTCCCATTTAAACATGACATGTTCTTTGTTTTCAAAACCTCATGCTAAAATTCAAATTATCCAAGTGTAAAACCACAATGCGACATCGATGGTGAAAGATTGACGCTTGACGGGAAGGGTGAGGAGGTATTTTTAACATGGTTCTAGAAATCGCTAGTCACTAGTCGGTCGGTGGGGTGGAGACTATCGATTAAGCGGGATTAACCGGGGATTAATCGGATATAATCACGATTAATTGTAATTAATCGGAAATTAATCGAGATTAATCGGCGTCTAGCCGAGATTTTTACAACCATGATTTTTATTAAAATGAAACATATATGATATATAATCACATTTGGTTTGGTTCCTCATCTAACGTAGTTTCAATTAAGAGATGCACATAATAAACTATAGCTAGCGGGTTGAATCATAATTCATTTTATTAGCTCAGAAGCCAAATTAGATTATTAACCCGTCAGAATCAAACTAATTAACAAACTCATTTTATTATTTTTTTTTTATTTTTTTCATTTACATTTACTAAGTTAGGTCATTTATAAAATTAGGTGTTAATTTACGAAAGTTACAACTTACTAGGAACAAATAAAAATAATATACTATAGAAATTGGTATTTCAGAGAATTCTCAATTTTTAAGACCACTCGGTGTAGGGGTCGTCCAGGCATTACAAGGAAAAAAGGTAAGAACCAAAACATAATATATGCATTCCTAATACGGAGACTATAACTAAGGAGAAAATATGCATAATCAAAGGAACCAAAAATAAGGTTCCACTACTCCCCCTCAAGGTGGAGGTTAGAGGTTTAGCTTGTCAAGAAGGAAACACAATTGTTGTGCTCCTAATGCCTTCCGTGAGTTATTTGAGACTTGGAATCAATGTTTTGAGGTTGTATTATTTGGACTCAACCCATTCACGTACAAAATTGCAATACATTTCAACGTGTTTCCTACGTCCGTGGAAAAACAAGTTATTTGCAATATGGCGTGCAACTTGATTATCACATAATAAAGACGTTGGTTGAGCTTGGGATTCATAGAGTTCTTCTAACAGCCATCGCATCCACAACACTTCACTAACGGTGGATGCCATCGCACGATATTCTGCTTCGATAGAAGAGCGAGAAACAACGATTGTTTCTTGGAGTTCTATGAAACTAGGCCTCCTCCCAAAAGAAGAAGATATTAGGTACGAGATTTTCTTGAGAAAGGGCAATCCAGGGAACCCAAATCACATTAGGCGCCCATTTAGTTCCACCTTCCTTTGGTAACAAGATGCCCTGGCCTAGGGTATTCTTAAGATAGCGAAGGACATGATTCGCTGCATCGAGATGGACTTGCCGAGGATTAGCAACGAATTGACTAAGTACATCCACAGAATATGTGAGGTCAGTTCTGATGGCTTGAAGGAAGAGAAGCCGACCAATTAGCCGTTGATATTGGCTAACATTAACACACGACCCCCCTTCATCGTTATCAAGCTTCAAGCTTTGTTCCATTGGGAAAGTACTCTGTCTGCAACCTTGCACCCCAAAATCTTTCCAAATGTCTAACGTGTATTTTCGTTGGCTCAACACGAGTCTCTCTTTCATTCGAGCCACTTCAATACCAAGAAAGTATTTAAATGTCCATGGATCCTTAATACTGATTTTTTTTTATCAAGATAGTTCTTGACTTGTTGGATTTTCTCAAGATTATTCTTGCCATATTGACGTCATCAATGTATATCAAAACCATAACAAAAATTTCATCTTTCTTGTAGATGAATAATGAATGATTGGATTTAGCTTGCTTAAAACAATGTCGATTAAAGCGAGTGAAAACTTGTTGTGCCAATTCCGGGGAAGCATGTTTCAAACTCTACAAGGATTTTTTTTCAACTAACACACTATTGTTTCATTTCCTTTGTAAAAACCTCGAGAGATCGTCATGTAGATTTCTTCTTCTATATCACCATGCAAAAAAGCATTGTTCATGTCTAATTGATGAATGATCCAATTTCTTTTGATGTCCACAGTCAACAATGTTCGAACGGTCACCAACCTTACAACAGTGTATGGATGATGTGCCATATAGATCAATAATTTGATGCCAAACCCCCTTGGAACTCTTTCCAAGAACCAATAGATAATCATATATATGTCTCTATCAGGCATTATGGACACTATTATCGTGTGTTTTTATACTACCTCATCAATCATACAACATCAAAGTCTATTGTCATATTAGGTAGTTTCACCCTTTGATCCATATTAGTATTCTTATCTTCGTGCTAGGATTTAAGATAATGACCCATTCCATATGACTTTAGAAGTTTTACATCTTCTTTATAAACCTGTCAAACTTCATTTAACCTAGTTTACCATATCCATACCAAGTCATCCACAAATATGTTTAGTTTATAGCCAACACAAACTTGACATTTTGTTTGATAAATACTTTATTCCTCCCACATATATTCAACCAAATAAATCTTTTTATTCCTCACACACCTTGTTTCAAGTATTTTATTTTTTTCGAATATATCTTATCCTATTCTATGCAAATTTGAACAGACCGAATAGTTCTTCCACCAGTTTATGTATCACCAACTATTTATTCTTTCTGCAACTATACAAAAGTTTATAAGCTTTAATTATGAAGTGACATATGCCTTCAGTTTACCTCTTCAAAACTAAAATGTCACACCCTGATTTTCGGTGGGCCTGGTCGGTGGGTTTATGCGTGACGATTGATAATAGTTTCTTGTATGAATTATATATACATATTGGACTTTTATTATACTTATATAACAATATTAATGTAATATGTAAGTATCTGAAGAAAACCCTTATAATTGAGAAAACTTGAGTAAACTTTAGCATCCCGATTTTTTTTTTTTTTTTTTTGAAAAAATTTACACATGTAATATACATGTTTTTAAGGGTTTTGGGCAAAAAAAAAAATCAAAAAAGCGCCGAGTGGATATTTAAAAAAAACAAGTTTCTCGGGTAACATATGTCAGACGAATGTAACATATGTTACACCAAAATTTGTTTATTTTTTGGGTTATTGGATTTTATCACCCGCAACTAACACTTTGACACCCGGCACCCCCAAGTTAACTTTTTGTTTGCATTGGCACCACCCAGTTAAATCTGCACTAACTTGGTTAGTTTTTTGTCCGACGTGGCACGGGTTTATTGAGTTGGAGATGATTATGTGGCGCTGATGTGTTATATCCCTCTTCTCCTTCTTTATAACACAGAAATCCCCAAAAAAACCCTAATCTCCTCCCTCACAGTCATCCATCTAGAAAACCTAAATGCTATGCAGAAACCGAAAACCGAATAAGATATAGTTCGATCGATAAACAATTTGTATCTTCATATATTCCAAAACACCATAATTCCTTCAAATAATAGCAACTAGACAAGAAAAACAATGGCAGAAACATCAACTTATTTCACAAATTAGGGCTTGACAACTCAAATCCAATTCACAGACAACAATTATCTTCAACACATACACAACTAG
Source organism: Helianthus tuberosus (assembly GCA_030545235.1). NCBI lineage: Eukaryota > Viridiplantae > Streptophyta > Magnoliopsida > Asterales > Asteraceae > Helianthus > Helianthus tuberosus. The sequence goes on from CM060447.1 coordinate 211,034,106, forward strand.
CTCATCAACATAAACACTCATTTCACCATTATTTTACACAAATGTAACAAATCTCCTGTCACACACACACACCGCATAAAACAAAACACAATCATTACACATAACATTGTGATCCAAAACCTAAAAAACTAAAACAAATAACGCACAGTTCGATCCATACACAATTCATGAATACCTTGAGGCTATGGCAGAGAGTGAGGAAGAAATGGTCTTTCATTGACGATATTTCTCCTCCAAAACGACGAGATCAAATATGAGACCAAAACTCAAACTAAATCCACCCAGACTGAAACCTTTTATACTGCTTGTTCAGATCTTAATCGGCCAGTACACAATGATCATGCAAAGACCTCAGAAGTCTTGAATTTGGCCGAGAAACCAAGCAATCCGAGGGTTTTCACTTTCGATGAGCTCAAGGAAGCTACTAAAAAGTTTTGCAGGGATTCGAAGATCGGCAAGGGTGGATTTGGGACTATATAAGGGTGTGATCAAGAGTTTGGAACATCCTTTTGATGAGATTCAGGTGGCTGTGAAGCTCGCCAATGGATTATTGCAGGTTCTAAATTGTTCTTCATCGTAGCCGCTACCCAGATGGATGACTGTGAGGGAGGAGATTAGGGTTTTTTTTGGGATTTCTGTGTTATAAAGAAGGAGAAAAGGGATATAACACATCAGCGCCACGTAATCATCTCCAACTCAGCAAATATGTGCCACGTCGGACAAAAAACTAACCAAGTTAGTGCAGATTTAACTGGGTTGTGTCAGTGCAAATAAAAAGTCAAGTTGAGGATGTCGGGTGTCAAAGTGTTAGTTGCGGGTGACAACAGCCAAAGGCCGATAGTTGGAGGTGATAAATCCAATAACCTTTTTTTTTAATATCCACTCAGCGCTTTTTTTTTTTTTTTTTTTTGCCTAAAACCCTTAAAAACATATGTATATTACATGTGTAATTTTTTTCAAAAAAAAAATCAGGAGCTTTGAGTTTCCCGGGTTTTCTCGCCACAAGTGGGTTTTCTTCCCCTTAATGTAATGACTGTTGATACTTATTATTAGACTAGCCCTAAACAAGTATAAAACTCCTAAAAATACTATATTTATACTATGCATCTCGCTTAAAAAAATCCCTCGCTTTTTAAGCGCCTTGCGCCTAGGCTCCGGGTGAGGCCTTTGCGCCTTGCGCCTTTGACAACATAGGCATCGACCTTAAATTTCTAACAATAATAATGTTGATCAATATTTACTCTAGTCAACAACACATGGTAGATGTTCAATAGTTGAAAAAGAAAAAAAGCAGGAAAAGAGAGAATGAAATAACAGTTGAAGGAGAAGCCATATAATGGAAAAAATATGGCACTCGGTTACAAGAAACAAACAGGCACAATTCCTGCTGATCAATGATACCAAACAATACAAAAAAACTAACCCTCAGGACCAACAATTAACTCTATACCCCTGAACAACAACAAAAACAGCCGCCCAATAAACCGCTACACTTAACAAAAATTTCATTCAATCGCCGAAACAAAAATTTGGAAAAGAATGCCTCCTCCTATTATCCTAATCCCAACCCAAAACTGCTGCAAAACCACAATGACTCCTCAAAGAACCATTGCAACTTTCTCATGGGTAATCACTGAAGAAGAATGAGCAATTAGGGGCTCATAGTGATCAGCCCCAGCTCCACACCAACCTATAATAATATCAATTGATCACATATGAGTAACCCATCTATATCTTAAATGAATTAACCAACCTATATATGTATGTACTACCGAGATAGATGAATTAACCAACCTGTTCCTTTCATGAACAGAAAGAACGGTGGTCCACAAATTTCACTCCTTGGACGATGCGGAAGGAAAAACACACAATTATCTTCGTCAACCATCGCATCTGATCCGTGCGCCTGCAGCTGTAAATCCACACTCACATATGTTAACGTTACCTATCCATTTTCATTACAATGCCAAAAAGTTGGAAAAAGAAATGCAAGCATACCACATAGATTTCTCTTTTGAATTCAGTAGCAATACATTCAATTGCTATATCATCTCCAAAAGCTGCAGCATGGCCTTCTCTGTTCTCATCCACAGTCAATAAACCTTCCTCTGTGTACTGCAGAGTTATGATGTTATACTCATCATCTGGAGACCCAGATATCAACATGTACTTGGCCCAGGTTTCACCATTCTCCACAGAAATACATCTCTCTTTATAAATAGACTCTGCAGCCAATTCTCTGCAATACCAACAACAAATCACCATCATTTTTCATACATAAACAAATAAAATAAAAACTTGGATCTGAAACCAATATTTTGTTAAATTTAAAGTAGATCTAAAAGTTTTGATACCTCTGCATACCGAGACTAACGAGCTCATCGATCGCTGAATCAAGACTCTGTCGATCTACTTTCTTGGCGAGTAATTTGACTTCTTGAACAACATGAATCCCCCAACCAGATCTCAGATCTGGAGCATACATATGTCTAATCGCCGCATCCACATCTTCTCTATCAGATCCAAGATCTTCAAGAAACCGTCGCACCGCCCTCCGCCGTAGATCTGTAGCGTTGATCTCCTTCAGATTCATCGCCTTTTGAGACGCGGTGAACAAGCAGTTTCCGTCGGCCTCGACATCTCCGCCGTGGCTAAGGCGGAACACCACCGCCTGTTCTTGATTCTTCCAGAGGACTCCTTTGGTGTGGAGGCGTTGTAGGTGTCGTTTCTGTTGGTCTTCGAGGCCTGACACGTCATCCCACGTGGTGGTGAGGATCTGGTCGGAGAGATCGACGGCGGTGATGGGTGATGGGGAGGCGGTGGGGGTGGCGGTGGGGTCTTTCCATGGGATAACCGGAGACGAAGTCGTAGAATCACATATAAGTTTCCCCATGGTAGGTGAATTTGATGAAGAGATTAAGGAAATCTTTGAATAACAGGAGGTGTGAATTCGCCTAATTTGAGATGAGCGGAGGAATTGCAGAAGAGGGATGGATGGGAGGTGAGAGAGAGAGATTAGGGTTAACGGATAGATCGACGACGCGGGAGGGTTAGGACACGTGGCTATATCTGCCAATTTTACCGTTCGGGGCTGTTGGCTAATGTGCGCTGGGTAAACAAGTGGACGTTTTTTTCAGTTTCGCTTACGTGCCGTCTTTCTATTGGTTGGTTGGAATGGGTGGGTAGGTGTGTGGCGGGATGATATGCGTTTCGTTTTTTTGGAATATTCCTTACACGGTGACAAATGTGTCATTTTGACCCTGGTCAATCTTAGATGTGTCCAGAGATCTGATATTCACTATAAAAGTGTTTTGTGTACAAGAGTTATTCTTTTTTAATTTGGGGTAGAATAAGGTCTTGGCTAATCGGTTAAAGTTGGTTCTTAATGAGCTTATTTCCCCAACTCAATCGGCCTTCATGGGTGGCAGGAATATTCTAGACAGCCTGTTTTTTATTAGCGAGTCGGTCGCTTGGGCTAAAAGAAATAAAGATAAGTTGCTTATATTCAATATTTTACTCGATACAAACTTTTTTTTTAAGATCCACTATGATAATGAGAAAGATTTCTGTATATACAGCCAAAGCGCTCAATAATATCAGAATCTGATAAATCGGCCCAAATTGCCTTACCAATAGGATGCCCCAATGCGTTACAAAATTTCGATTTAGCCAACGATCCAACCAGAGGCATAATTGGAACAATACTATCAAACTTCTTAATAGCATTATTAATTAAAAATGTATTTTCTAGCATTTGACCGCGTACCATTGAAGGCTTTAGACGCACACTTGAACAATAACCCAGAAAGTCAAGGGAATGATTGGATAATTGGTTTATAGAATCCTCCCTGGATAAGACCACAGGTAAAAATAAGATTTCCAGAAATTGAAAAAGTAATCTTTCCTTTTATTCATCAAAAGAAACGTCCCTTTTGAAGCAAGAATTGATTTTCCTTGATACCTAACATAATGCATGAAAGAATCTTTGAAGAACCATAAATTCGCTTGAAAAGTCCTGGCAAAGACTTCTGCAAGATGCTCTATTTTTCCATAGAAATATATTCGTTCAATAAGGGCTCCAGAAGATGTTGATCGTAAGTGAGAAGATTGGTTACAGAGAAATAGGAAGCCAGATTCATATTCACATACATAAGAAGTATATAGGTAGAAGAATAGTCTGTGATTTCTTTTAGAAAAAGAAGAACTGACTTTCTTTGAATTTGAAGTAATAAGACTATCCCAATTATGACACTCATGGAGAAAGAATCTTAATAAATGCAAAGAGGAAGCATCTTTGATCCAATAGCGAAGAGCCTGAACCAAGATTTCCAGATGAGCTGGGTAAGGTATTAGTATATCTAATACATAATTTAAATGTGAAAAGTTGTCCTCTAAAAAAGAAAATATGGAATGAATTGATCGTAAATTATCAGATTTCACTACCCCTTTCCTTTCTAGGGAAGATATTAATCTCAGAGACAATGGAATTTCCATAATGGTTGAAGAAACCTCTGACATTACTTGCGAATAAAAATTCTTGTTGTGCCCCAAAAATGCAGTCTGTTTAGAATCATTAACAGAAAGAATCAAATGATTTTGTTGATACATTCGAATGATTAAACGTTTCACAATTAGTAAACTGGATTTATTGTCATAACCTGCATTTTCCAACAAAATCGATCCATTTAAACCATGATCATGAGCAAGTACATAAATATACTCCTGAAAGATAAGTGGATATAAGAAGTAGTGAGATCTATCTAGCCTTTGGAATTTCTCCATTTGAAAGTCTATTTAAATGAAAGGTAGAGGATTTTGGGGGTTCTGTCACACCCCGATTTTCACGTGTCACCGGTGGGCCCGGTAGGGGAGTATCGTGACGTGGTTGGCAACATAATAGTCAAACAACACAATATATAAATATGCACAGCGGAAGCAAATGAGAAATATAATTCAACTTTAATAATATTGTAATATCGTGTATCACAACAGTTGAATGTTTGTCCTCAGAAGGATCAAAAATAAATAAGAGTTCAACAGACGGTAGGCATCTTAAGCTTGCGAGACTTCTATCGATGCTAAGGAGAAATCCCAGCCAATTACGCTTAGTACCTGCATTTAATCTTTTTGGGAAAATACGTCAGTTTACACTGGTAAATACAATCAACTGACTCATTTTGGAAAATGATTGGAAATTGGTTTGGATGCACATGGCATAAACATTTTTATAACTTGGGAGAATTATTTAAATATATAATCTTGTGAATGAATAACATGTTCCTTATGCGTTCAGTAGCCCGGACGTACCGGGTTAAAGATCAATAGACACACCACAGGTATAATGCCCACAAGATTTAATTCCTTTAAGTGGGACACCAGTTTTTACATATGTAGCTGTCAGGTGTACGCCTACACCCCGTGCTTAGGTCGTGGCCATTTCATGAATGATGCCAAGGATATCCGGGACATGGTCATTAACCCCCCAAAGGCTTTTAAGTAAACAAGACTGTTTAAACGGACCGATTAAATTATTCAATTAACCACCAAACGATGGAAGATTTAATGCCCGATCAAGCGGTATTTTAAATACCGTAACCCAAGCCCGTATAGGGAAAATAAGTTAAAAGTATTTACCTGAGCAATGTAATAATCACAATAAGCAAAATGCAGGTAGCTTTTACTGGTACTCCTAATTTGGAACGAAGGTTTATAATAACCTATTAGAATCCTAACGGGTCTTTAATTAAGCCTAAGCTTAGACCGGTTAATTTCAAAGATACGGTTCGTACGCACGATTAAGCGAAGACCGGATAGAATGTGATTTAGACCCGACAAGTTTGAAGACTTGTTTAATATGGGTATATTATACACATTCTGGATTTTGAGGTAAAACCGATAAGGTTTGACCCGTTTCGGCTAATTTATGTAAACTAGTTACATAAACCGAACCGAACGCGTAATAAGCGTAACGGGTAATAATGAGAGCCATTTACAGGTTTCCTAAGTTAATATGCTCCAAATATGTTGTGACATCAGTAAGTTATCTTTTATTACGCCCGAAACGAATTTAAACACAAACTATGCCCCGTAGGGGTAGTTTGGTCATTTAAAAGGTTATAAAAGAGTTTAAGTATTTACCTGAGTTACAGGTCTGATGTAATCATCAAAAATACTTATTTTACTAAGTTATAACAGTAGATTAAAGTATATACGTGAAATTTATCAATTATAACCAAACTATGCCCCGCAGGGGTATTTTGGTAATTTCACATAAGCCAAAAAGCTCAAAACTGAATTCTGAGTTAAACAACTTGTGCTTACTGTTAAAATATTATAATTTGCCTCAAATATCAGTAGGTATTAACCCTTGTATGTTTAAAATAGTTCTAGTACATACTATGCGTTAAAAACGCTTAAAAAGGCGATTAGAAGCCATTTCCAGGTTCTACACATAAATCTGATATTTTTATATTTCCAGAAGGCTTAAAATAATTTATTTATCATATGTGATCAGTAGAAAAAGGTTTGGAGTCAATTAGACATGTAAAACTCATTTTATAGCCCGTAAGGGCAAAACCGACCATTACCGGATTAAGCCTACGACTATAAGTTATGCTCAGCCTAAAATTAATTAAAAATCTTCAAAAATCCCAAAATAATCTATTACATCAGTGGGTAAGGATTTTGATATCAAAAAGTAGGCTTAACTAGGCTATACGCTAATTACGCCGTTTAGTTAACATAAAGCTTCTTAATTACGCTAATGAGCATAACTCTCAATCTAGACCTCAAACTGATGTCAAACTTTGCATACAAGTTTATATATCAGTAACTAAGGTTTCTACTCTTTTACATTTTCAAAAATCACGTTTTAAGTTGAAAAAGGCATAATGGTCAACATATGAGCAATTAACGGAATCATGCGTATTAATTGGTTAACTAATGAACCATGGTGTATAATCATAGAGGGTTATACTAGCATGTAACCTGGTCCAAACAAAGCTCTAAGGTATTTCTAAAACATACCAAACGGGTCAGAACTGAAGTCAAAGCAAAAGTCAAAGCTTTGCGACTATCGGTTCCGAACCGGGTCTAAACAGTAAATTGTCGGGTTGAACATGTTTAGACATGTTCCTACACTAATTACCAAGTTATATTAATGATCAAACAGGTTGTATGTGTTCTACATTGCTAATCATGCATAAATTAGAATTTAAGTATCATGTTGACTTTTTATTAGTAAGTTTGACCCGACATTTGACCTAGTTAGAGTGGGAATTAGGGGGAACCCTTTTAAGGGTTTATTACCCACATAATTACCTACTTAAAGGTACTTTTAATTCGAGATTTGACTTAGCCATTATTAATTAATCTCGAAGTCAAACCGTAATTACGACGGTTTGACTTTTAGCTAAATAACTAAGCTAAACTAAATTTAAGAAGGTTAAGCAAACTTACAAGTGTCTAATGATTGATTAAGAAGGCCTGGAAGGTGCTCTTGTGCTCCACAATTGATCAGAAGTTGTTTGAGGGATGAATGATCAAGTGTTGCACTTAGGAGCTTTATATAGTGATCAAGGCTCCACAAAGTGTTGACAAGTAAGTCTACAACTGACCATAACCTTCCCACAAGTGTCCTAGATGTTTAGGGGTTGTTTAGGGGTCAAGAAAGATGAGGAAAACCGTTTAAAATCAGTTCCATGCGTTTAAACAGCAAACATCAAAAATTCTGTCGCTGGGCAACTGCTTGCGCACCGTAAGAGTTATGGCTTGCGGTGCGCAAGCCTTCTTCTGCAGCCAAAAGTTGTTGTTCTTTGGTGTTTTGAAAGGGCAACTCGTGGGTTTCGAATTTGGGACTTGTTTTAACAGTATGGGGCCTCTTATTATGGGTCTTGAACAGTTATTACCCTACCACTTTGCCATGTTTCTTTAAATCCATAAGAAAGTGCCGATAAAGAAGGTTTACCGTGCTTTTTCTTCGTAGGAGTCCACCATTTCAATTATGAATCAATTGTTGCTATGATTCCCCGAATTTGAATATATACCAGATGTTTATTAGTCTTGGGATTCATAATAAGGTCGTTCAGAGGTGTAAAATTAACATGACAACACTTTTAAATCCCGTCGTACATCTTTAATTATATCCAGGTTTACATCACTTTTGTCTTAAATGACACGTGTCGTTATTTCATTGGACACGAATTTTCGAGGTGTTACATCCTCACCCCCTTAAAAGAAATCTCGACCTCGAGATTTACTGAAACAAATGAGGGTACTTTTCTTTCATGGTGGATTCAACCTCCCACATATACTCGGGACCTCTACGGGCATCCCATTTGACCTTCACAATAGGCACATGCTTCCTTCGAAGCTTCTTAACCTGTCGATCCTTAATCGGCAATGGTTTTTCCACAAATTTCAAGCTCTCATCTATATGCACATCTGTATGCGGTATTACCAGTGATTTGTCAGCGAAACACTTTTTCAGATTGCAGATGTGGAACACATTGTGAATTCCACTGAGCTCTTCCGGTAAGTTTAACTTATAGGCAACTGACCTGACATGTTCGATGACCTCGAAAGGTCCTATGTATCTCGGGCTTAGCTTGCCTTTCTTACCAAATCGCATCATCCCCTTCCAGGGTGATACTTTAAGCAACACTTTGTCACCAACTTCAAAGTGAAAAGATTTACGCTTTGGATCTGCGTAGCTCTTCTGCCTATCTCGGGTAGCTTTGAGACGGTCACGAATTTGGACAATCTTGTCCGTCGTTTCAAAGACTATCTTTGGTCCTGATAATTGGACATCTCCAACTTCCGCCCAACAAACGGGCGTTCTACACTTTCTACCGTATAATGCCTCAAAAGGCGCAGCCTTAATGCTGGTATGGTAGCTATTGTTGTAGGAGAATTCAATTAACGGTAGGTTCTTATCCCAACTACCACCCAAATCGATCGCATATGCGCGTAGCATGTCTTCCAACGTTTGAATAGTACGCTTACTCTGGCCGTCCGTCTGCGGATGGTAAGCCGTACTAAAATTCAAACGTGTGCCCAAAGATTGTTGGAAACTTTTCCAAAAATGGGACGTGTATCTAGTATCTCTGTCAGAGATAATAGACACAGGTATGCCATGTAAAGCTACAATCTTATCAACGTACACCTGGGCTAACATGTCGGAGCTATAAGTCTCCTTAATGGGTAGGAAATGTGCTGACTTAGTCAGTCTGTCAACGATCACCCATATTGTGTCATTTCCTTTCCTTGTCTTAGGTAACTTGGTGATAAAATCCATAGTTACCATCTCCCATTTCCAAGTGGGAAGTTCAGGTTGTTGTAGCAAACCTGACGGTTTCTGATGCTTGGCTTTGACTTGCGCACATGTCAAGCATTTAGCTACATAGGTGGCTATAGACTTCTTCAAGCCTATCCACCAATAATTTGCCCTTAGATCCTGGTACATCTTATCAGCTCCAGGATGAACGGAGTATTTAGAACTGTGGGCTTCCTGGAGGATGAGATCTCGAAGTCCTCCATCAATTGGAACCTATATTCGTCCATTTAATCTCAGGATTCCGTCCTTGCTAAGAGTTAACTGCTCCTCAGTTACTCCTAGCTTTTCATTAGGATAGTTAGCTTCCAACACAGCTTCCTTTTGTGCAGCTAACAACCTTTCAGTCAAACCGTTCTTTATCTCCATGCGTTTGGCATTGATTCGGATGGGTTTCACCCTTTCCTTTCTACTCAAGGCATCAGCGACTACATTCGCCTTGCCGGGATAGTATCTGATTTCGTAATCATAATCATTCAAGGTCTCCATCCAACGGCGTTGCCTCATGTTTAGATCCTTCTGATTAAACAGATGCTGGAGGCTCTTGTGATCAGAATAGATCACACACTTGATTCCATATAAATAATGCCTCCACAGTTTTAGTGCGAATACAACGGCACCCAACTCCAAGTCGTGGGTGGTGTAATTCTTTTCATGCACCTTTAACTGTCGTGATGCATAGGCAATAACCTTGCCTTTCTGCATAAGCACACACCCCATGCCAGTGTGAGATGCATCGCAGTAAACTACGAATTCTTCGATCCCATCAGGTAACGTCAATACAGGAGCATTGCTCAACTTCTGCTTCAAAATATCAAAGGATTCCTGCTGCTTAGGGCCCCAGTCAAACTTTACTTTCTTCTTAGTCAAGGAAGTTAAGGGTGCAGCAATCCTTGAAAAACTTTCAATGAAACGCCTGTAATATCCTGCCAATCCCAGGAAGCTACGAATCTCCATAGGCGTCTTTGGCTCTTGCCAATTCATAACAGCTTCTACTTTAGCGGGATCCACTTGGATACCACGCTCACTAACCACATGTCCAAGGAACTAGACTTCTCGAAGCCAAAATTCACACTTCGAAAATTTGGCGTAGAGTTTCTCATGGTGTAGAAGTTTGAGGATACATCGAAGATGCTTCTCATGATCAGCTTGGTTCTTCGAATAAATTAGAATGTCATCAATGAAGACGATGATGAATTTATCTAAGTACGGCTTGCAAACGCGATTCATGAGATCCATGAACGCGGCCGGTGCGTTAGTGAGCCCAAAAGGCATCACTAGGAACTCGTAATGACCATAACAAGTCCTAAACGCGGTTTTGTGTACGTCTTCATCTCTAACCTTCAGTTGGTGGTAGCCTGATCTCAAATCAATCTTCGAGAAATAACTTGCCCCTTGCAATTGATCGAACAAATTGTCGATCTTGGGCAAAGGATACCTATTCTTTATAGTGACTTTGTTAAGTTCACGGTAATCGATGCACAGACGCATCGATCCGTCCTTCTTCTTGACAAACAGGACTGGCGCTCCCCAAGGAGACGAACTAGGTTTAATGAAACCTTTGGCTAGCAATTCGTCTAGTTGTGTCCTCAATTCTTTCATCTCTGTGGGCGCCAACCTATAAGGTGCTCTAGCAACAGGTGCTGCTCTGGGGATGATGTCAATTCTGAACTCCACTTGTCTATCTGGTGGTAAACTAGGTAGTTCTTCAGGAAACACTTCAGGGTATTCAGAAATGACAGGGATGTTTTCCATCTTGGGTTTCGGCTCATCAATCGTAACCTGTGCCATGTAGATGACACAACCCTTCTTCAAACATCTCGAGGCCTTGAGCATAGTCACTTGCTCAGGCAACCCATACCGGGTATCTCCTTGAATGGTAAGTGGTTCACCAGATGGAGTCTTTATCACTACCTGCTTCTTGTTGCAGACAATTTGGGCCTGGTTATGAGATAACCAGTCCATGCCTAACACGATGTCGAACCCAGCTAACTTCAAAGGAAGTAGGGACAAAGGAAAATAGTGGTCCTTAATGGTTATGAGACAACCATCTAAAATGGTTGAGGCGGTTTCTATGGTGCCATCGGCTAACTCAACCTCATACTTTATGCTTAAGGTTTTAACAGGCAATTTTAGCAATTCACAAAACTTGTTATCTACGAAAGACTTATCAGCGCCTGAATCAAAAAGTACTCTTGCATAGACGTCATTTACAAGAAAAGTACCTGTGATCACATTGTCGTCTAGAACCGCTTCCTTTGCGTCCATTCTGAAGACTCTAGCATTTGTCTTCTTGGCCTCTTCAGGCTTCTTGGCGTATTTAGGGCAGTTGGTTTTAATGTGCCCTTTCTCATTGCAACCGTAGCATGTTGCATCCTTCAGCTTTTTGCAATCCAAGGTTTTGTGATCCTTGGACTTGCATATACCACAAGCATAGGTTTTTGACTGAGTCTGCGAGTTCGACTCGAGTCTGCACTTTCCAAAGTGCTGTTTCTTGCAAATCTTGCACTTGGGCTTCTCACCAGAATGATGCCCATCTTTCCTTGACTCAGATCCTTTCTTGCTGTCACCGTTCCCACGGTGCTTCTTGTTCGACCTCCGTGAACTATCATCTTCACATTTTCTCTTCTCAGCATCCTTGTTCCTTAGCGATCTTTGTCTGACCGCATCAAGAGTGAGTGACAAGGATATATCTGCTACTGATCTGAAAGTAGCTGGCCGAGAGGCCTTCACGCTTGCCTTTATCTCGGGGGCTAAACCACCGATAAAACGAGCTATTCTTTTTGGTTCCGGGGTCACCAGATACGGAACCAACCGGGACATTGTGTTGAAGCTCGTTAGGTAAGCTTGACAGTCAAGATTTGTCATCACCAATGATAGAAAATCAGACTCTATCTTCTCCACCTCGTGCTGAGGGCAGTAATTTTCCCTGATGAGGGCAGTAAATTGTTCCCAAGACATGTTGTACAGTGGGATCTTCCTGGTGGCTTGAATCAGTGATCTCCACCAGGCTAAGGCTTCGCCTTTAAATGATTGGGACACAAACTTTACAATATCCCTCTCAGCGCACCCGCTGATATCCACTACCGTGTCCATCTCATCTAACCACGTCATGCAGTCGATGGCTCCTTTTTCCCCATTGAAATCCCGGGGTTTACACGAAACAAAATACTTGTAGGAGCAACCCTTGTTACGGGATTCTTGATGTAGTACAATCTGCTGAGATGGAACACTGTGGTGGTTTGTGGACTGACAATCGTCATCCATTTTCTTGTGCTCCTCCTTCTTGGAGGGAGGCTTGCTGTGAGCCTCAGATTGATTTTTAGGCTTTGAGCGTGGCGTAGATAGGGTCCTACTCCGAGTCCCACTATACTCTTCGTACTGCCGCTCCAAGGCCTGTGTAATAGCGCCGTCTACTATCGCTTTCAATTCAGCACCCGTTAAATTAATTTGGGCGTTATCATTATTCTCCACTGGATGACTATTTATCTCGTCCGAGTTAGCCATTTTAATTGAACTGTTACAGAAAACAAGGACAATAGTTTATTTGGGAGTTTATTATGGAATTTCCCCCTTAGGGTAATTCATTAACCATGGTGAACAGAGACCATATTTGGTTAATTTATTAATCACATTTATTTAGGATTTTAATATAACTTATCCTAATTATAAAACAGTAATAGTTTTATTAATAGCACATAAGGCCTAGTCACAAGGACAAATTTTAAATTATAAGCCATGATTTCAGAGAATCAAGGCATGAAGGTTCGAATCATAATTCATTACCTTCTTCTGACAGGGAGTCATAGCTACCACTGTCTTTTGGCTCATATGGAAATGAGCAGGGCCCGTAGGCACCATATTACCACGTATGGTCAAAATATGATCATCTTAATTGATGATTTAACCCATGATTCAGAGATCATTTAGTTGGGTTTGGGATCTTTGGAAAGATCCTTATATAATAATAATGTGTGTGATTTTTAACAAATCACTTCTGCCAGGAGTGTTAACATGTTTGCAGATGTTAACTGGGATTTGAATCTTTTTAACAGGCCTTACCATCTTGGCCCAGTCTTTTAATTGACCCGAAGGCTAGGTTTCACCTTTAAGATCCTTAATTAATATTTAAAGTAGGCAGATTATTTTTAAAAGGAATGAATTTTAATTTATTTATTTCATATATAATATTTATGCATATAATAGCAAGAAAATGAAATTTATAAATTAAACATTCCATTAATCATTAATAGATTACATGTCGCCCTAAACGGGACTTTTCAATAAACAAACTTACCCACGCAGGGGTTTAAACAAGTACTTACCCACGCAGGGGCTTAATAACACACATACCCACGCAGGGGCTTAATAACAAAACATACCCACGTAGGGGCTTAATAACATAATAGTCCACGCAGGGACTTACACCAATAACATACCCTCGTAGGAGTTAACAGAAAGATAGACCCACGCAGGGGTCAAAACAAACGAGCATACCTACGCAGGGGTTTATTCAGCAAGACTGGCCCACGCAGGGGCTCAACAACAATTGGAAGGATTCAGTGGTCCTTCTTGCTCTTCCCTTTGATCAGGCTTGTCAATCCTTGGAAGAAAGTTTGTCGCTCCCTTCGGTCTCTATGAAATTCTCGTTCCACATGATCCAACCTTTGAAGAATTTCTTCTCTTTCAAGTGGGGAAAACCGTGGCGGTTGCGATTGTATCCGGATGATAGGTCTTGCTGGTATCTGGTACCCATGAGTTGGGTACCCTACTCCCCATGGGTTTCCATACGGTCCTTGGGTGTTATAGTTAGCCGCTACCAAGTATGGGTCGGCTTCTGCGTAGTTGTAGTTGGTGTGCACTGGCTGTTCAAACGGGTTATACGCCATGGAACCCGTGTATGCCGGAATTGGGTTATCAAAACCCATAGGCGGTGGTTGTGGTGCAACTGGGTGCGAAGGTCCACCCATTTGTGGGTCCTCCTGAAGTGGCGGGTAATGGCTGCCACTTGATTGTCGTGAAGAACTAAAATGAAAGTCTCCCGCTCGCGCAGACATACGCGCTCCGGTTCTCCTACGCCTTGGCGGTTGCGGAGGTGCCGGTTGAACTGGTGGCGGTGGAGGTGGTGGCGCGACTGCCACAAATCTTGAATCCTCAGAGGGATCCTGTTGCTGCTGCTGCTGAGGAGGTGAATGGCGAGGAGGTGTATAGTACCATTCGTGCCGGGTAAACATAGCTTGAAAGCTGTCTGGACCACCGTAGGGTGATCCGTGGAAAGAAGATCCGTCGGAGATCTCGATCGGATGGTTCGGCGTACCGCTTGCTGGCTCGACGGGATCTGTGTCCTCGTCCATATCCATAGCGTTGTCTCCCGAGAAGTGATCCTCCGGTCCCAATGGGTTAAAACCCACTGGTTCTGGTATGTAATTGGCCGGGTTAAACCGGCCCCTGAAGACAGGTGTAGGGTCTCCAAAAGAGTTGTGCGATAAGGATCGCTGTAATGGTATGTATGAAGGTTGAGGGTTGTGGGGCTCATACTCCGGCTGTGGCCCATAAGGGTTACGAACGGGAGGTGTCGAACTGTGCGAAACCGACCGTCTAGCCGGTTCGAAAAGGTTCTCCAGTTCTGTCTAGGATCGTCACTCTCGGTGGCAGAAGGAGCTCGCAAATGCGAAGCTCCTGCCTCGTCGTCATTGGGGGCGGTGATTGGCCCCTTGCCTCGTCCTCTTCTTCTAAAGAATCTTGGCGGCATTTTCAAATCTGTCAATATAACATGATATAACAAACATATATAAAATAAGTAAAGGACAAAACAAAACAAAACAAAAATGGAGTTTGTCTTATGTTATATGTCTAGACTCGAAAGTTTAGAAATGTGCAATTGTGTCATTGAGATTAAACACAAAAGGCTAGTGTTTAATTCACTCAATGTTGGCTCTGATACCGACCTGTCACACCCCGGATTCCACGTGTCACCGGTGGGCGCGGTAGGGGAGTATCGTGACGTGGTTGGCAACATAATAGTCAAACAACACAATATATAAATATGCATAGCGGAAGCAAATGAGAAATATAATTCAACTTTAATAATATTGTAATATCGTGTATCACAACAGTTGAATGTTTGTCCTCAGAAGGATCAAAAATAAATAAGAGTTCAACAGACGGTAGGCATCTTAAGCTTGCGAGACTTCTATCGATGCTAAGGAGAAATCCCAGCCAATTACGCTTAGTACCTGCATTTAATCTTTTTGGGAAAATACGTCAGTTTACACTGGTAAATACAATCAACTGACTCATTTTGGAAAATGATTGAAAATTGGTTTGGATGCACATGGCATAAACATTTTTATAACATGGGAGAATTATTTAAATATATAATCTTGTGAACGAATTACATGTTCCTTATGCGTTCAGTAGCCCGGACGTACCGGGTTAAAGATCAATAGACACACCACAGGTATAATGCCCACAATATTTAATTCCTTTAAGTGGGATACCAGTTTTTACATATGCAGCCGTCAGGTGTACGCCTACACCCCGTGCTTAGGTCGTGGCCATTTCATGAATGATGCCAAGGATATCCGGGACATGGTCATTAACCCCCCAAAGGCTTTTAAGTAAACAAGACTGTTTAAACGGGCCGATTAAATTATTCAATTAACCACCAAACGATGGAAGATTTAATGCCCGATCAAGCGGTATTTTAAATACCGTAACCCAAGCCCGTATAGGGAAAATAAGTTAAATGTATTTACCTGAGCAATGTAATAATCACAATAAGAGAAATGAAAGTAGCTTTTACTGGTACTCCTAATCTGGAACGAAGGTTTATAATAACCTATTAGAATCCTAACGGGTCTTTAATTAAGCCTAAGCTTAGACCGGTTAGTTTCAAAGATACGGTTCGTACGCACGATTAAGCGAAGACCGGATAGAATGTGATTTAGACCCTACAAGTTTGAAGACTTGTTTAATATGGGTATATTATACACATTCTGGATTTTGAGGTAAAACCGATAAGGTTTGACCCGTTTCGGCTAATTTATGTAAACTAGTTACATAAACCGAACCAAACGCGAAATAAGCGTAACGGGTAATAATGAGAGCCATTTACAGGTTTCCTAACTTAATATGCTCCAAATATGTTGTGACATCAGTAAGTTGTCTTTTATTATGCCCGAAACGAATTTAAACACAAACTATGCCCCGTAGGGGTAGTTTGGTCATTTAAAAGGTTATAAAAGAGTTTAAGTATTTACCTGAGTTACAGGTCTGATGTAATCATCAAAAATACTTATTTTACTAAGTTATAACAGTAGAGTAAAGTATATACGTGAAATTTATCAATTATAACCAAACTATGCCCCACAGGGGTATTTTGGTAATTTCACATAAGCCGAAAAGCTCAAAACTGAAGTCTGAGTTAAAAAACTTTTGCTTACTGTTAAAATATTATAATTTGCCTCAAATATCAGTAGGTATTAACCCTTGTATGTTTAAAATAGTTCTTGTACATACTATGCGTTAAAAACGCTTAAAAAGGCGATTAGAAGCCATTTCTGGGTTCTACACATAAATCTGATATTTTTATATTTCCAGAAGGCTTAAAATAATTTATTTATCATATGTGATCAGTAGCAAAAGGTTTGGAGTCAATTAGACATGTAAAACTCATTTTATAGCCCGTAAGGGCAAAACCGACCATTACCGGATTAAGCCTACGACTATAAGTTATGCTCAGCCTAAAATTAATTAAAAATCTTCAAAAATCCCAAAATAATCTATTACATCAGTGGGTAAGGATTTTGATATCAAAAAGTAGGCTTAACTAGGCTATACGCTAATTACGCCGTTTAGTTAACATAAAGCTTCTTAATTACGCTAATGAGCATAACTCTCAATCTAGACCTCAAACTGATGTCAAACTTTGCATACAAGTTTATATATCAGTAACTAAGGTTTCTACTCTTTTACATTTTCAAAAATCACGTTTTAAGTTGAAAAGGGCATAATGGTTAACATATGAGCAATTAACGGAATCATGCGTATTAATTGGTTAACTAATGAACCATGGTGTATAATCACAGAGGGTTATACTAGCATGTAACCTGGTCCAAACAAAGCTCTAAGGTATTTCTAAAACATACCAAAACGGGTCAGAACTGAAGTCAAAGCAAAAGTCAAAGCTTTGCGACTTTCGGTTCCGAACCGGGTCTAAACAGTAAATTGTCGGGTTGAACATGTTTAGACATGTTCTTACACTAATTACCAAGTTATATTAATGATCAAACAGGTTGTATGTGTTCTACATTGCTAATCATGCATAAATTAGAATTTAAGTATCCTGTTGACTTTTTATTAGTAAGTTTGACCCGACATTTGACCTAGTTAGAGTGGGAATCAGGGGGAACCCTTTTAAGGGTTTGTTACCCACATAATTACCTACTTAAAGGTACTTTTAATTAGAGATTTGACTGAGCCATTATTAATTAATCTCGAAGTTAAACCGTAATTACGACGGTTTGACTTTTAGCTAAATAACTAAGCTAAACTAAATTTAAGAAGGTTAAGCAAACTTACAAGTGTCTAATGATTGATTAAGAAGGCCTGGAAGGTGCTCTTGTGCTCCACAATTGATCAGAAGTTGTTTGAGGGATGAATGATCAAGTGTTGCACTTAGGAGCTTTATATAGTGATCAAGGCTCCACAAAGTGTTGACAAGTAAGTCTACAACTGACCATAACCTTCCCACAAGTGTCCTAGATGTTTAGGGGTTGTTTAGGGGTCAAGAAAGATGAGGAAAACCGTTTAAAATCAGTTCCATGCGTTTAAACAGCAAACATCAAAAATTCTGTCGCTGGGCAACTGCTTGCGCACCGTAAGAGTTATGGCTTGCGGTGCGCAAGCCTTCTTCTGCAGCCAAAAGTTGTTGTTCTTTGGTGTTTTGAAAGGGCAACTCGTGGGTTTCGAACTTGGGACTTGTTTTAACAGTATGGGGCCTCTTATTATGGGTCTTGAACAGTTATTACCCTACCACTTTGCCATGTTTCTTTAAATCCATAAGAAAGTGCCGATAAAGAAGGTTTACCCTGCTTTTTCTTCGTAGGAGTCCACCATTTCAATTATGAATCAATTGTTGCTATGATTCCCCGAATTTGAATATATACCAGATGTTTATTAGTCTTGGGATTCTTAATAAGGTCGTCCAGAGGTGTAAAATTAACATCACAACACTTTTAAATCCCGTCGTACATCTTTAATTATATCCGGGTTTACATCACTTTTGTCTTAAATGACACGTGTCGTTATTTCATTGGACACGAATTTTCGAGGTGTTACAGGTTCTAAATGATACATAGTGCGATACAGTCAAAACAAGGTATTATAGTACAAACCGAATAGATACCTCGGCTACAGATAAACTTATAAACAGATTCTCTATCCTCTCTTTTTCCCTTTAAAATTAAGTATTTATGTTCGTTTTCATTATAGGATAGCAAGATGATTAGAAACCCTTTACTTTTTTCAACCCAATCGCTCTTTTGATTTTGGAAATGTTTTTATCAATATACTGTTTCTTATACACATACTTCTCCATTATGGAATGGAGAGTGGTATTATTTAGGATTCATTACTACGACTTCATTTCTTTTCCATACCCTTTCTTTTTTATTTCGATTAACAACTTAGAAGCATATTTTTTAATAAAAAAGATTTCAGTTGCTACAACAATATGAACAATATATCATATCTTGACTGGTTCTTTGGATCCAGATAATACGAAGTGATGAGTTGGTTATTACTTCTATAGTTATTTGTTTATATTTTTATACTATGGGGCTGTTTTTTTATACTAACCCTCAAAAAACCAACGAGTCACACACTAAGCATAGCAATTTTATCAAAAGATGAATTAAATTTTTATTAAACCCTATAGAATTATAATAGAATTATTATTGTTCATTTTTTTATTGAACAGAAAAGAAAAAGAAGAAACTAATTTATCATTTTTTGTTACATCGCTGGATAGAATGCAAAGGGAAATAAAGGTTTATTATTCCCCTTCTATAAAGATCCAAATTTTGATGCCTAATACCCCATAGATTGTTCGAACTGTATAGGAACAATAATCAATTTTAGCGCGAATGGTTTGTAGTGGAACCCTACCCTCTCTGATCCATTCAACACGCGCAATTTCTTTTCCGTCGATACGTCCTGCAATTTGCACTTGAATTCCTTTTGTATCTGCTTGTTCAGTTAATTCTATAGCCTTTTTCATTGCTTTGCGAAAAGAAACTCTATTTTTTAATTGTCCGGCTATAAATTCTGCAAGAATATTAGGGTTTCCATAAGGCTTTTCAATTCGTGTGATAGCAATGTTAAGTTTCCGATTTACAGAATTAAATTCTTTTTGTAAATTCATCTGTAATTCTTCGATTCCTCGGGGTCGACTTTCAATTAATATTTTTGGAAATCCCATATAGATTATGATTTGGATCAGGTCGATTCTTTTTTGAATCTCTATACGTGCAATTCCCTCGACGCCAGAATATGTTTTCATATTTTTTTGTACATAATTCTTTATATAATTTCTTATTTTTTGATCTTCTTGCAAGCCCTCAGAATAATTTTTTGGTTGTGCGAACCAAAGGGAATGATGACCTTGGGTTGTACCAAGTCTGAAACCAATTGCATTTATTTTTTGTCCCATGTTCCCCCATTACTATACATATCATAATACGACATAGTTGTATCCTTTTTTTTTATTTTGTGACCATGTAATAGAGTCGGTATCTATATATTCATCTAAGGATATATCTTTCATTACAATAGTTATATGGCAGGTAGGTTTTTGTATCGCAAAACTACGCCCTCGAGCTTGAGGTTTTAATCTCTTCATGATAGTACCTTTATTTACTTCGGCTTTACTAATCACTAAATTTGCTTCATTCGAACCCATATTGGAACTAGCATTTGCTGCTGCAGAATAAACTAATTTAAAAATGGGATAACATGCTGGATAAGGCATGAGTTCTAATATCATAAGTGTTTCTTCGTAGGAACGCCCACGAATTTGATCAATTACTCTTCGCGCTTTGTGAGCAGACATAGATATATGTTGACCTAAAGCGTATACTTCTGTTGTTCTCTTATTTAACATAAAGTTCGCCTCCTACTAATCAATGATAAATATCTATATATATTATTATACATAAACATAAACAAACGTTTTTTAACGACGAGATCTATTATCGCTTTTTGCATGTCCTCGGAAATTTAAAGTAGGCGCAAATTCTCCCAATTTGTGTCCTACCATACGATCTGTTATATAAATAGGTAAATGTTCCTTTCCATTATGGATAGCAATAGTATGGCCGACCATTATGGGTATATTGGTAGATGCCCGGGACCATGTTATTATGATTTCTTTTTCTTCTTTTGTGTTAAGCTTATTTTTTTTTTTTAATAAATGATTAGCTACAAAAGGATTTTTTTTTAGTGAACGTGTCACAGCTTCCTCCTATTTTTTTTGTAAAGACCAAGAAATAAATTCTATTTTCTCTCCTATTTACTACTGCGACGAAGAATCAAATTATCACTATATTTATTCCTTTTTCTACTTCTTTTTCCAAGTGCAGGATAACCCCAAGGGGTTGTGGGTTTTTTTCTACCAATTGGGGCCCTCCCTTCACCACCCCCATGTGGATGGTCTACAGGGTTCATAACTACTCCCCTTACTACAGGGCGCTTACCTAGCCAACGCTTAGATCCGGCCCTACCCAAATTTTTCTGGTTCACCCCAACATTCCCCACTTGTCCGACTGTTGCTGAGCAGTTTTTGGATATCAAACGGACCTCCCCAGAAGGTAATTTTAATGTGGCCGATTTCCCTTCTTTTGCAATCAGTTTCGCTACAGCACCCGCTGCTCTAGCTAATTGTCCACCCTTTCCAAGTGTTATTTCTATGTTATGTATGGCCGTGCCTAAGGGCATATCGGTTGAAGTAGATTCTTCTTTTTTATCAATCAAAACCCCTTCCCAAACTGTACAAGCTTCTTCCAAAGCATACGGCTTTCTGGATGTAGATGGTGATATCTATACAGATGGATCTTATCTATATGGTATAATGAAGTACCAAATGGGTGGATATATAGGAATCAAAATCTGCCGAATCACTCATGTTATGATCTTCTACATCCTAGGTTTTCCCGTTCCATCATCTGGCTTACGTTCTTCATGTAGCATTCAGACCGAATGACTCTATGAAATTACGTTGATACTTCCACATATTACGGGTAACGTAGGAGACATCTCTATTCCCCCCCCCCCCCGGGAATCTTTAGAATTACCACTGCTTAGCTTTCAATTCGCCTCTGACCATCAAATGAAATGTGAATAATCCGTCCTCTTCTCTTTGAAAGAAGGGGCGCTTCCGGTTCTGTCGGTGCTTGAAACAATTTTGTCTTCTCCATATTACTATATCTCTAGAGTCAATAATTTTATATGAGGAACTACTGAACTCAATCACTTGCTGCCGTTACTCTTCAGTTTT